>CM055885.1:3627500-4085000 GCA_029582165.1 Portulaca oleracea | reverse complement strand
ATCTTTGGGATGAGGGCAAGTATAGTGGAGTTAATTGCGGGGAGCATTCGACCAGTCTCCAAAAATTCATTAATAGCTGCACAAAATATATCTCCGAAAATAGGCCAAGCATGTTTATAAAAGCCACTAGAGAAGCCATGGGGGCCTGGTGACTTATTATTCGGGATTGAGAACAAGGCTTCTTTGATATCCGAACGATTGAAAGGCTTGCACAACTTGACTTGCTGATGACAGTTTAAAACAGGTCCATTATGGATGCTGGAGTACTTGATTTGCTGTGAGTAATCCTCATCCGGACCAAGTACAGCTTGAATGTAATTTGCCATATGACAACCCACATTCTGGAACCCAATAATGGTGTGACCATTCTGATCAGTTAGGGAGTGGACAGTGATATGATCCCACCATATATATATATATATATATATATATATATATATATATATATATATATATATATATATATGCAACAAGGCATAGATAATTTTATTACACACAGCCTCAAACGAGGAAAGAATACAAGCTCAAAGGAGGCAGAAGTTTGGAGTATTAGTTGTACATAATAGTAAACATGCTATCTAGAAGCTTGGTATTTTTGGTTAATACAAGACATCTTCTATTAACCTGTTGCAAAATTCTCTTCACTACCTCCATAGCTTGGGGGGTTGTCTTTTTGTGGATGACTCGGTTTCGTTCCCACCAGATATTGTATATGTAAGCTGCATAAACAGCTACAAAGTACTGTTTGCAAAGCTTTTTCTTGTGACTGGTTGAGGAGGATTTTGATTTGGTCCTGAATTGTATCCCCCCTCAAGTTCAAGCCTTTCTCCACTTCTAATCTCTCCATGACTTGGAGTGCAAAGGGGCATTTGTAGAATAAATGTGTGTGTGTCTCTTCTTCTTCTCTGCATAGTTGGCATGAAGTGTCCTCTTGGGTGGACCATTTGGCTTTCCTGTAGAGGGTGGGCAGTCGTTCCTGACAGGCTAACCAAGCTATAAACCTGTGTCGAGGGGTGTTGTACCTGGACTATACCACTCTCGTCCATGGGTGGGTGGTTTGTAATTTCAAGATCCATTGGTACGTTATTTTGGTGTTGAGGCTACCATGATCACTTTCTTTCCAGTGCCATTTCGCTCCAGGTGTACATCCTTTTTTAAATTGCTCCTTCATACGACATAATTTTTTGATGTACCAGCAACTATCATAATGTGGTTCAAAATCCCACCAATTGTTTCTTTTGAGGTATCTGCTGTGCACCCATTTGACCCAGAGGACATCCTTCTTTGCTGCTATGTCCCAGGCAAGCTTGGCCATACAAGCTTTATTCCAGTTTGATATGTCTCTGACCCCCAGACCACCATTTGTTTTTGGTAGGCAAGCTGTACCCCAAGAGACCAGGGGAACACGATTGTATCTATTATCACCCCCCCCCCCACAGAAAATTTCTGCAGATTGATGTGATTTTGTCAAGAACAGCCTTTGGTAGAGGGAAGATTGTTGCCTAGAAGCCATTCAGACCGTTGATGACAGAATTGATTAGAACAAGGCGTCCTGCATAGCTTATGTTGTTCGCCGACCAAGCTCTTATTTTGTCTGTAATTTTCTGCACCAAAGTGTTGCAGTCTGCTTTTGATAAATTGCTTACCGTGATTGGGACCTCGAGATATTTGAAAGGAAATGTGCCCTCACAGAAACCTGTTTGTGAGATTAGATCTCTGGCCAGGTTTATGTCAAGTCCTCCCATCACTATTTGCGATTTGTGAGAGTTGATCTCAAGACCCGTTGTATTGCTGAAGGCGGTAAGACTGTCTGTTATGCACTTAATAGATGCTCGGTTTGCTGCAACAAAGATAATGATCATCTGCAAACATGAGGCTTGTTAGGTTGAGTTCTTTGCATAGGGGGTGATATCTGAATTTTCCATTGATGGTTGCATTGTGTTTGAGGGTTCTTGTCAGGTACTCCATTGTTAGGACGAACAGGAGGGGGGATATGGGGTCCCCTTGTCTTAGCCCTCGTTCTCCTTTTAAATGACCGTAAGTATTCCCGTTGAGATAAATGGAGAAGGATGTAGTTTGGATACATTCCTTGACCCATTTCCTGAAAACATCCGGGAATAGGAGTTCCGCCAGCATTTCATCTATAAATTCCCAATGAACAGAGTTGAATGCTTTTTTGAGATCTATCTTAAACATACATCTGGGAGAGATATGCTTACGCGTATAGCCTCGTGCTAGTTCTTGGCAAAAACGGACATTGTGAAGTAGAAGGCGGCCGCTCACAAACGCACCTTGGTTCTGATCAACAATTTCAGGGAGGACCTCACTAATTCTACTTGCAATTAATTTGGAAATGCATTTGTAGATCGTGTTGCAGCAGGAAATTGGCCGGAAATCACTTGCTGTTTTGGGACTCTGTATCTTTGGGATAAGAACGAGGTTGGTTGCATTGATTGATTTCAGAAGCTTCCCTGTTCTGAAAAATTCTTGGACTGCTGCGATGACATGCTTGCCGATTGAATCCCAGTTTTGCTTGAAGAAACCACTTGTGAATCCGTCTGGCCCCGGGGATTTGCTGTTGGGAATGGAGAAAATGGCATGTTTGATGTCCTCTAGTTTAGAAATTAATAGATGATTTTCCGGCCAAAGAATTGAATTTGTCGATTAGATTTGGGTGGGAATTGGAAATATGGTTTTTGTTGATGAAAATACCCTTTGTTTATTTTAAAACAAAAATATGGCAGTTAATTAAAACCCCCTCCATCCTTTCTTCGTCTATTATTTTGTCTTTCATATGCAACACCATTGTTCTCTGTCTTCTTCTTCTCTGTCACCTCTCACCCATAACCAATTCTTGGAAGCCATTGAACAGAATGTGTTTCGCTAAGGAAGATTGGTGGCTATTAGAGTAAAAGTATGTGTTTCGCACTAAGTATGTTCTGTGTTTTGATAGTTTGGGGTGTTTAGGGTTTAGGGTTAGACGAAATTGTGGCGTTCCATTGCTTATTTTGAATGTGCATTCGAGTTCTAAAATCAAAGGGTGGGTTTGTCGAATTTGATTACGAATTTGGGATTTAAGTTTTGGGGTTCAATTTAGGGTTTTCCGCTAAGTATGTGTTACTATAACTGAAATTGTATGTTTAGGGTTTTGGGTTCCAGTTTAGCTAAGTATGGTTTTGGGTGGGGTTCTGGATTCTAGTATAGGCAATTAGGGTTTTAAATGAAAAGGGACTAAACAATTAGGGTTTTGGGGGGGGGTAGCCAAATGATGTCTGACTTCATGGAATTGAAATTTAATTTTTTTTCTATTCATTCATTCTTGCCATCTCAATTGAGCCTTGGTGACTAACAAGGGTGCTTTGTTTTTTTTGATATGAATACCTCATTGTGAATGTGATCATATGATAGACACCAATTAGTCCTAGTCTTTTTTTTTTTATGCTATGAATACCTCATTGTGAATCTGGCAACTAAATGATCATATGAATACCTCATTGTTAATCTGATCATATGCTACTTACAATTATAAATGGCCAGTTCAAGCTCAAGGAGTAACCCTTCACCTTATAATGAACATGGAGTCGTGGTTTGCCGAAGATGCAATGTTATTGCTACCCGAAAGATCTCCCAGTCAAGAGACAATCCTCAAAGACTTTGCTACAAGTGTATGAGGTGTATGGCCTTTATTGATTGGGAAAAAGAAACAAGTGTTGTGAAGTTTGATGCGAGGATTTTACATGACATGGAGTTGGGGAGATGCAAGGGTTCAATGAAGTGAAGAATGAGTTGAGGGAGGTTACTCGATCACATGCTTAAGAACATTCAAAAAGCGTTAAATTTTGTTGTGATGTTGTTGGTTGTACTTTTAGTTGGCATTGTAGTCATACTTAGGTAGTTTTTTCATTAAATTGTAGTTGTGTTTTCGACTAGTTGTACTATCCTTATGTTGTTGTAGACTTAAATGTAGAATGCTCGATGTGATCAAAGTAACTTAATTAAGTTTTCTCATTTGTTTTTGTTGTTCTAGTCTCCAATGTAGTATACTCGGTGTTTGTTGCCTTTGTTTATTGAAACTCTTATTATAGCATATGATGAAGTAATGTGCATGAACACTTATTAGAGCATGTCATGTCAGAGCATAACATAGCCTAACTTGAATAGATCAATAAAGTAAGTGTACCCCTGAATAATGTCATGACTCTTGAATATGAGATTGCATATTCAGTAAATGAACGGGAACAAGCTAAATTTGGACAATGTTTTTTCCAACCAAGTGTTTGACAAATAATAGCTTCATTGTAAGCAAAAGACAAGCCATAACTAGACTGTCAGCAAAAACAACCAAGTTTTGACAAGCATTGACTTGGAAATTAAAGCAATACCCACCCAAGTATTGACAAGCATTCACAAGCGTTGACTTGGAAATTGAAGCTATACCCACCCAAGTATTGACAAACATCTGCTGCAATATCCACAAAAACAACCAAAAGACTAATACCCAACCAAGTCTACTATGAGCAAAAGACATAACAGTCATAAGTTTAATGGGTGGTCTTTCTTTTCTTCCCCGGCCTCGTGGTCGCACTCCTGGATGACTTGGAAATTGAAGTGCCAACTTGTGAAGCTGAAATAGTGGTGGAACGAGAGTTAGATTGTGAATGAGAGTGAGTGACAACTTGAATAGCGGTCGACTTCTTTGGCCTGCCGATTGGGTTTCCAGTGCTCTTCTTCTTCCTCTTTTGTTTGATCAAGTTTCCATTCTCGTCTCTCGGCTGACCACAGGTACGCTTGTTATGCCTGATGTAATGGCATTCCGTACATCGTGTGGTCTCTATTGGGCAGGGATGAACAAACATAATGAAATGGCGGTAAAAGACTCTAAAAAGGCAAGGGAAGGGAATTAACCTGGGAAACGAACCATACTCGACTACTTTTACCTGACCAGACGAAAAATTCCCCTTTATAAATGTAAAAGAACTGTTAACTAGACTTCATCAAAATAAACTAAGAATGGAGTTTGAAGCTTGAACAGTTGCATAATTTTCAACACTTAAAAGTGTTCATAAGTAGAATGTGTATATCAGATCATTGCCAATGCCAGGGAGATCCACCCAAACAAAATCACGTAACTAACATCATAATATCACCAACCAATACAATTGACAACAAGAAAAAGAAAACCATGCATCATAAATCAGACATCATTTGGCTAACCTGACAATGCGTTTTCTGATTCCGGCAATGGAATCTGAGACTCCCTTCTCTTATGCTTCTATGGTCGACCTTTATTCTTGAGCTCAAATGGTGGGTCCAACGTGGGCATTTGTGTTTCTCCCCACATTTTTGGGCCGGAGATGGGATATATGATATTATCATACAACTTTCTATATGTGCCAGTCGAAAAACACTCTTCCACATAGTCTTTTCTAATTGCTCCTTGATTCTCAGAATGCATCATGCAGCGTGTTTGCAAGGTAGGCCAGTCACTTACCATTTACCACAATCACAAAACTTGTTCTTCAAGCTGACTGTGAAGTTTGTGCTTCCTTCGACAACATCAAAGTAATCACTCCCACTCCCAGAAAGTAAAGCACTGATGCAATTTCTCGCATCACCCTCATTTAAATTCAATTTCTTGTGAACATATGGGGTAACCTTGCTTTCCCACACAGATGCCTTGGAGAACCTTTTGTGAAACCTATGGCCGATAAGCTTCCTAATCTCTTCAAGCATAGTCAAAATGGGCTTCTTCCTGTACTTGTTGATTGCATTGTTGAAGTTCTCGACAAAATTGTTGGTGTTGTCGTCTGACTTCAAGCCCTCATCATATTTAACTCTTGCCGAATGCTCAAGAGGCTCGCTGTCCCGCAACCAGTGATACGCAGCAGCATCTTGTTCTTTAATGCTCTCCATGGCCCTCTTAAAAACATATTCATTGTATGCATTGGCCGCAATGTAGAAGAAACAATGGAAAAAAGGACATACATAAGGCAAAAATTACAACATATTAATAACACTTTAGCATTCTTGTGTTGTCTTTCGAGGGCCCATTCACTGCCTGATTTTACAAGTTATAGTAAAACACAATATTAGCACTCAATTTCATAATCTAATGATTCTCACATATTTAACATCATTAGACAAGTTCATAATCTAATGACTCTCAGCAGGTAAACATTTGGCCAGATCTTTCACAGCTCACTTACAAATGATAAGTAAGAAAAAAGCCAGATTGCAAGCATATGTTTGCTCTATAGTAAAACACAAAGATTGCATCATGCCCATGAACCATGACAATAAAAAACAAGCTAAATCGTCAATTCTCACATACCAAAAACATCAAAAAATCAAAACTTTGCAGCATCCTAGAAATGACTCGTTCAGACAACTCACCAAATTTGACAAATTGAGGCAAAATCTGCAACCAAACTACAATACAAGTGTCTAACAACTTATACAAATACCCCACACAAAAAAAAAAGGAAAAGAAATGCTCTCTGACAAACACATCATCTGCATACATGAAGGACAAAGACTTTTGCATGCTTGGATTTGTATTGAGATATAATCGTATCAAATTGAAACCAAAAACATAATGATCTCTAACAAACACATCATCGAATGTGTATAACTAGGTTAAGTTTGATGTCAAATACTTTTTCATTATGTGACAAACCTTATAATTTTTTCATGCAGGAAAATGCAATAAAGAGGTTACAAAATTACCAGTTCCAACAACCTAATGAACAAGCCATATTGCTACCAGTACCAACAACCTAATTTTTTCATGCAGGAAAATCCTATCACTTTGTGTTGCTTTTCCTAACAGCTTTTCCCTTTTTATTTCCTTCTGAATACTTCTCCTGTACATGTAGTAATCAGATACAGATCCACACACTTTCTTCATTAAAAAAAAATTGATAAACAACAAAAAACTATATATCATCAATACAAAAAACTTGAATGCAAACAGGAGAAAATTAAGAAAATAGAATCCCGGGGAATTTCGCAGCGAAGTTCTTGTAGTAATGAATCACACAAATCCTCCTAGATGCAGTTGGCATAACGTTGTTCAATGCAGCTATAATACCCTACATTTACAAAAATCACAAATTAATTGTATATCATTTAAAGAAAATAATTAATGTTTCACATAAGTTAGGGTCATTACTCTATGTCTATCAGACATTATGGTGTGCTTAGAAATAGGTGTTTGTTCCACCTAATGTTGTTGCAAGACCATTCAAGAAAAAATCCCATTCTTGTTCATCTTCACATTCCGCAACGCCGTAAGCCAAAGGGAACTGGTCGTTGTTCCCATCCAATGTCGTTTCCGTAAGCAACACCCCTTTGTATGGACCTATTTAGCAACAAAGTTTCAATTATATCTTGATTAAGTAACATACTTGCATATGAAACCAACTGATTTGGTGAATTTTCGAAATTATACCTTTCAAGTGACATGCATCTATGCCTATTAAGGGTCTACATTGCAGTTTGAAGAGATAATTACATTTACCCTACGTGACATATGTGGTAATAATTTTTGCACACCCGACATTTGAGAAATAATTTTCACCCTACCTGACATTTAGTGAATGTGTTTTTTTGTGTCAAATTCCGGTAACTTGTCATCGGAGATATGAGAATACAATAATACCCCTATATAATTATGTGAAAGTACCAAACTTCCCTTAAGATTGCGATTGAAATGACAATATTGACCATTCAATTGTTTTGTGTGGGAAAAGGGGGAAAAGACTGTCGATCTAAAAAAGAAATATATCACTCCCCTCTTCTCACTGTCGTCTTCTATAAGGGTAAATAGGTAATTTCATTTTTAATTGAAAATACTATGAATTATAATAGCAAGGGTAAACATGTCACTTTCTATTCATTTTTTTAATACTTGCCGGAAAATCCCACAAAAAACCATTATAATATATCCTAGGTGGTTTAAATTTATGACTACTTAAATGTCAGGTAGGGTGAAAATTATTTATCAAATGTCGGATGTGCAAAAATTATTACCACATATGTCAGGTGGGGTAGATGTAATTATCTCGCAGTTTGAAGGCATTGATTGCAGATCCAAGACATATCAATATTCTCTTAAAAGTTGGATTTCTACCCACCGCGGATGGAAGTGTCCAATTTATCCAACATTTAGAAGTGGGGTTTCTCTCCATGAACTTTTCAACATATTGAGCAAGTTTCTTGTACCCTTCCTTGTAGGACCCATGAATCTCCTGTGCCATTAACCTCCTCGATCTCCAAATTGTGTACTTGGGTACTTGAATGCCGTAGTCCTTCATCAACATTTCTTACATGTTATCTACATTAGCCTCCGGATTAGCTCGATAATAACCCATAAGCTGAGTAGCAACCCATCTACTAGTGGCACTCTTGTTTGATTAAGTTCTCCCACACACATGCGTCCCAGTGTTGCTTCTAATCTTCCATGATCTGCTATCAGGTACAGGTGATGCATGAATCTTCCAAGTACATAACTCATGGGAACATATCATTGTGTACTTGCGGCTGCTGTTTTTCTTCTTCTTCAAGTGAATTCCTTGCTGCACAGCATAGTCTCTCATGACAGATAGCAATTTCTTCTTGCAAGTGAACATGTCCCCCCGCTTCAAAGTGATACCTTGTACAAAATCAAGGACAAATTTAAGATATTTTGGCAAACCAAAAAATATAAGCTAAAATAAAATTTAAAAAAAACAGCAGTAGCTACATACTACAAAAACAGTAGCCTAGGCAGCTTTTTAACAAAAAAAAATTAAATAAAAATAGAGAATACAAGGGAATACCTCCATCTCTGTCTCTTGTCCATAACCTCCCTTGTTTGTAAACCTTGGCCATCTTGGTCACAACAACATGTACATCATCATCCTCCTCGTCCAAATGGCCTAAGGAAAGGCGTTCATCCGTATTAGCCTCAAGATCGAGATCATCTAGATCATCAATTTCATCGTCGCCTTCAGATTCATCATCATATGACTCGTCACCATCTTCTGTCTCATCTTCTTCGCCAACTGTATAATCATCATCCTCGCTGTCTTCATCATCTTCACCATCTTCTATGTTCAAATTAGAATGTGGCCCAACCTCATTACCACCCTCACCATTTTCATCATCACTTAAAAATGGATCTATCTCAATGACTTGTGCACTAGCCAAATTCTCCACATCATAATCATGGAAATCTTGCACTTGGTCCCTAACATACTCAAACTCTGCATCATGATTCACATGCTCAACAGACTTGCCACTCTTTGAAATTTTGGATGGACTCTTCCTATGCGGAGATGTACTCTTCGAAAGCTGGGTAGGAGTATCCACTGACTGAGATCTTGTGAGCGGTATTGAAGGACTAGATGTGTTCTGACTTATGCTCTTGGAAGGCTGAGTTGGAGATTTGGTGGCAGTGGGTGAGCATTGACTTCTAGTCACTGGACTTGTAGGGGATTTGGTGGCAGAGGGTGAGCATTGACTTCTAGTCAGTGGCCTTGTAGGGGATTTGGTGGCAGTGAGTGGGGTTTTTCTGGGGGATTTGATTGCATTAGGAGTGGTTTTATGTGGTGATGAAACCTGACTTCTAGTCAATGGCCTTGTTGGGGTGAATTCTATTTGGGAGAGGCCTAAATTTGCTTCTTCAACTGGAGTATGGACTGGTGAAATAGTAGTTGTGTCAGTTAATGGAGGGGCAGATGATAGTGGAGCTCTTTCTAACTCTACATTTACCACCACTGGTTAAGAAAAGCTAACTTTTGCCTTCTCCGTTGTTGCCCTAGTTGGAGGTCTCCTAATGTGCAATTTCTCCCTACCATTGTTGGACAATCTAGACTAGGCTATAGCCTGTACTCCATGGTGGGCTTTTGGTTTGGATTGGACCACAGAAGATTGTGGGTTGACCCCAGAAGATTCTTGGCTATCTTTCTGAAAATATGCATGGGAAGGGATCACAATTAGGTTGTCAGCCCGTATTCTAGCTTGGCTCATTGAAGGATCCCCTTCTGGTTGGCTTCTTTCCAATGAATTTCGTTGCACCTCCTCATCACTCTCTACAGCATTTTGTAAGTCACTAGGTTCATGTAGACCAACCAAGTATAGTGGTATTGTGTGTGTAGCCACTGATAGCCAATTATAGACTAACACTTTCCAGTCACCTAACCCAACTAATGGCCACAACTCCTCTTCCCTCCTTGGTAAACGCCATTTTAACCCTGGAAATTTGGGTGGAGGAATCCCCTAAGACTTAGCCACTTTCATCACATCCTTATACAACCTCATATATAGGATCATAATCCTCCAAATTCACATCCCTTACGCATAACATCCGACTCCTATAATGAATTAGCATATTCTTCTTCACTACCTGAAATATTTCCACACATTAACTATTTAGTCCATCAATTTTACAAAAGCAAACTACAAAATTACATAGTACAGTACCCATATCTACTGTCTACTGGAAATTACACAGTAATTAAAACAGAGAGAATTTTCTAGCTAAAATAACAAATGCTCCACACCACTCGAATTCAGTTGCTTCCCTCCTCTAATGCAACATAGTGTCAAGGGATGATGCCAGTAAAACCCCAAGGACAAAAACCAGGTTTATCTAGTCCCATATTCAAGACTATAAACTCTTATTATAGACAGAGCACCCCACTTGCTGAGACCCAGCTATATCAGACATCAGCTATCAGAATCCTAGCCACGCCAACAAGGAAAATCAGTGTAGTTGGACCTAAATCAGACAATCTGTGAATTTTTTCTTCAATGAGAACGTATAACTAAAAACAACTCTGTGGTTTCCAACGTCAAGTAGAAGATGATTGCCGAGCTCAAAGTCAGATAAGAAACGGAACGAGCAACTAGGTTGACTCAGTGCATTGACAAGGGATCTTTTCCTCCGCAATATCGCTCTTGTAGCCATCAGTAAATTCCAATGATTGGTATTTAAAAACAAACTAAACCTCTACCCAGGCTCCTAAAATATTGGCATCCATCAAATATCCAACCCAATCAGACAACCAGGTTGCAAACACCTGTGAAACCCAATCAGTACCAAAATCACCAGTTATGACTAGTAGCTAACAAGATACATATCAAATTACTTGAACAAGTAATGTAGAAAATATAAACCAAACTATGATAGAACCCTTGCATGGGCTGATAATAGAAGTTACAAGCACAAAAGGCATTCATCCCCAAATCAATGAAATGCAGAAATTGAAGTATTAACAACAACAAAATGCAACAAGAGGTCCAACTACTAGCTGATAATCAAAAGGGATTTGTTTCAGGAATTACCAAAGTTAAACCCTAGAAGAAATTGACAAACATCCAGATTATGTCCTTGAGCTGGATAATATGTTCCCATAAAATAATTCATAAGCAGTCAACCAGAACTCATTTGCACAGTACTAGTTACAAATTAGCCCTAAATAAAGTGGTTCTACTCTTACACTTACAAACTAAGTAGTCAACCAGAACCCTAAATAAAGTGCAACAAATGAAAACTAAGAACAATAAACATATCAAGAATGAGCCCAGTCCAACACTTACTTTTTCATTGAGATCAAGCAGAGACATGCCTAAAACTAAAACCAGGTTCCTGACAACTACAATCTGACATTAGGTTCATTGTTGAGACAAGTAAATCTGTCACCAGGTGTCAACTAACACTGAGGTGGATCAAGGCTCTAAATTCATTATTCACCAGAAATCACCAATATTTCCATACTGAAAACCATACACAACAGGGGATATGAACCCTAAATTGCAACCATCTTACCCTAAAAAAGTCTTCACATACATACCAACAAACATAAACCCTAACCCTAAAATAAAAGAAAACTCAACCAGAGCCCTCCCCTTTCGACTTCCAACCCACTGTTCGAATATCATCCCCCATTAAAATTCACATGCAAAATTAAATTGCAACCAAGACAAACAGAGTGTATATGACAAACTGATTAACAACAAAATCATGCCATATATTTCATTCAACAGACAAAAAGATACAAATTTTATGTCCCAAAAATTCACAAACCCATCAACAGACCACAAAATTTTGAATTTTAATTCAACTCACCATTTTCGGTTTTTGAAGCTTCTGGAGAATGGCGACCAAGCTGAGTGACGACCGACAATGTCAAAAGGGTGGCGACCAAGCTTCTGGAGAATGGCGACCAGAATGGCGACCAAGCTTCTGGAGAACGCCTAAACCCTATTCATACTGACAGACCTTCGAGTGAAGAGAGTCGGAGTTGAATGGTTGAATGTCGACTGAGAGATGAGTATCAGACACATAACAATCCAACACAAAATTACTCAAGGCAGGTAACAATAAGGGCATCATAGTCGTTCTCTGTCAAAAATTAAGGGTATTCCGGTCACTTTACATAATCAATCGGAGTTTGGCCGGAAATTCACCTACTAATTTCGAATCCTATAATTTAGGGTACCTCATAATTAGTTTTGAAAAGTTAGGGTACCAAAAACCTGTTTCTTTAAAAGTTAGGGTACCTCTAAGTAATTTTATGATATATATATATATATATATAGGGTGAGAAGGGTGTTAATATGAGAATGTGAGAAGGGTAATTATTGACCATTAGGTCACAAATCAATGGTCCTGAATTATTCATCAATTTGAAATTTTTTTCCTCTTGCCTCACGTGACCCAATACTGCAAAAAAAAAAAAAGAAAAGGCAACTAAGTCATTAATGTTTTTTTTTGGAAACAGTTATGCGTGGGTATGTGTAAGGCTGATTTGATTTTGCATTTCCAGTTCATAACCATAGTGTTTCAAACGAAAGGAGTAGAAGTTGAGAGGGTTGAGTTTCAAACGAAATGCGCTGGTGGCTGTGTGTGAAGGCTGGATGGGGTGGTGGTGGTGGTGCGAAGTGGCGGAGCGGTGGTTGGTGGTCGTCGAACGGTGGTGCTGAGAGGAAGAGTGTTGTTGAGTCGAGCTAGGGTTTTGGGGTGGTTGAGAAAGAGATTGAGGGAGAAAGGAGATGATGGGGTTAGGAAGTGTAAAACATGATGTTCACCTAGTCAGAATTTGATGCTCATTTAGTTCGAACATGATGTTCATGTTGATTTTAGTACGATCTCAATTTGTTCTGAACTTGATGTCTTTTTTATGTGAATATGATATTCAAAATTTTTCCACGATTTCCTTTATGTTGGAATCATAATTTATTTTAAATTAATAATGTGTTTTGAACTTGATGTGCATTTGGTGAAAACATGATGGTCATTTGGTCTAAACTCGATGTTCATTTAAAACTTACACATAATGTCAATTTTATTTGAACATGATGTCAAGTTGACGAGGCAGAGTTGGCAGACACGTGGATGCTGAGACGAAATCCCCGTTTCCTGCCCCGCAATAAGCTGAAGAGATTGTATTTTCAAAGGCTACCCATTAGAACCGAACAAGGACACTCGCCCCCTTCTGATGATGGCGTTTCGCCGTACATTAACGATTACAATTTTAGGCCATCTCCCTCATTGTCTCTAGTTATATGGCATTTTTTTAGGATTGGAATTGTGTAAAATAAGTAAAATATATTGACATGTACTTTTGTGATACTTTTAATTGATGTTCATTTTTCTATCAATAAATGTCCATTTTCCATTTTGATATTGGATGTCCATTTTGTGACATCAAGATACTTTTAATGGATTTTTATTTTTCTTATATTGAATGTCCATTTTGATGTTGGTTATATTAGATATTTCCGCAACAATTATTAAAATGCCTAGTTCCTTTTAACCTTCATTTGATGTTCATTTTCATTTAACTTGATGCTCATTTTACCGATGATGGATGTCCATTTTGATATGGATGTATTTAATTTCGTCGTTTTGCTTTCTAAGAGATGCTCATTTAATTGATAATGGATGTTCATTTTACATATAATGGATATCCACTTTTATGTGTATGTTTACTTTTACAATTATTACAATTTAACTTGGTGTCTTGCTGCATAGCCTTTGTAAAATGAACATCGAATCAAATGAATATCAAGTAAAATCAGATGAGCATGGATAGCATGTATGACAAAAAAGTACATCAAAATATCCAACATAACATAACTTCAAATTTTTACAATTTTAGAACTTCTCACTTCATGTATAAATGAACAATAGGTATGACTAAAAAGTACATCAAGACATCCCACAATGAACATCAGCTATAACAAATGTAGACATGAAGATTTTGTAATTGCACTGTTACTCTTTCCGATGAGATCTTTCTCGATGATGTTCTTCACCACGATCTCTTCAGCTTATTGCGGGGTAGACATTAAGAATGAACGGGGATTTCGTCTCAGCATCCACCTGTCTGGCGACTCTGCCTGGTCAACTAGACATCAAGTTCAAATAAAATGGACATTGTGTGTAAACCAAATGGGCATCGAGTTCAAAATGGGTATCATCATTAAAATCAAATTGACATCATGTTCAAAACCAAGATGCATATAATATTGAAACCAAATGGACATCATATTTCAACAAGATGGATACCATCTCTTACACTCTTGTTCAAATACGGGGGAACATTAAGTTGAAATGAAATCGCCATTTTATGATATTCAAAATGGACATCAAGTTTAGACCAAATGTTTTCACCAAATGCACATTAAGTTCAAACACATAATTAATTTAAAATAGATTCTGATTCCAACATAAAAGAAATCGTGGAAACAATTTGAATATCATATTCACATAAAAAAGACATCTGACTCAATCATCGTATCATATTTAAGATGAACATTATGTATAAACCAAACAGACATTATGTATAGCCCAAAAGGACATCACATATAATCCAAACGGACATCGAGCTCATACAAGATATGCACCAATTCCAACAAAATGGGCATCAATTTCAAATAAAATGAACATTCTTATTTTGTCAAATAGACATTCAAACAACTTGATATTATATGTACATTATTTCACAAAAACTTGAGAATACATCGTTGTGTTCAAACTAACAAGATGTCAAACTTAATCATCATGTCAAATTCAAGATGAATACTACGTACGTATGGGCATGGTGCTCACACAAGATGGACATTAAGTGAACACCAAAGGACATAACGTTTAACCCAATAGACATGGGGGCCACACAAGATGAACTTCACGTTGTATCAAAATGGACATCACATCTTCACGGAAAGAACATCAAGCATTCACCAATAGGGCATCCCGCACTACCAAAATGGACATCAAGTCTTTACAAAGGGACCTCAATATGGAAGTAATACAGTACACTCATGTGCAAATCCAACAATAACCAATTCAAATCAAATAAACATGATATTCATCACTAAAAACAACTGCATATGGAGCAAAATCAATTACCTCCCTTATTTCCAATAATCGATGTTCAATCAGAATGCTAACCGTCTGCCGAATGTGATTTGGACTACCTAGAGGACTCATAACACTCGACTCAAACTCCTCCTCCTCCTCCTCCTCCTCCTCCTCATCATCATCATCATCATCATCATCATCATCATCGTCGTCGTCGTCGTCGTCGTCGTCGTCATCATCAAGTTCAACGATCGGGCTAGAATTCGATTAGCATCTATGTTCCTTTTCAGCAGCAATGCAAAGGGAGTTCAACGGTCGAGCATGAATTCAATTAGCATGCATGGAGGAGTAATCAGCTGACTTCAATTTTTTGGAAGTTGAATCTTGATGCCATCAGTCCCAACGCACGCCAGCATCTTTCTCCTCTTTTTTTCTTAGTTCTGGGTCACGTGACCCATTGAAAAAAAACACTAAAATGCTGAATTATTGTGGACCATTGATCTTACATCTAATGGCTAATAAAGACCCTTCTTTCATTCTCACCAAAAAGTCATTCTCACCCTATCTATTCCCATATATATATATATATATATATATATATATATATATATATATAGGGATATTGGATTCTAATAATCCCTACTATCACAAATTGTATGGCAATAATCCCTACTATCATTTTGGATTCTGGTGGTCCAAAAAAAAATAAAATTGTATTGTAGTGGGACAAAATCGAGTGTATACGCTAAATATCATAGATTTTGTATTACATTTGATTAAAAACTTTGTATAACACTTTACCACGATTTTTAATGAATTTACAGCATTTCTCCCAATTTTTTTCAAATTTTTTTCAATTGTTTATGATTTTTTCAATTTTATTCCTTTTAAAAAATCATAATAATTGCTCGGAATCTCAAAAAAATAATTTAAAAAATGTTTTAGTAACTACACTTCGTTACCTATCTAAGGGTAGGAACCAAAAAAACAAAAACAATATGGGGTAGGCATGGAAAAAATAAAAAGAATGTGGTGATGGATTTGGTACCACTACAATACAATTTTATTTTTTTTTGTACCACCAGAATCCAAAATGATAGTAGGGATTATTGCCATACAATTTGTGATAGTAGGGATTATTAGAATCCAATTTCCCTATATATATTATATATTGTTCTTCCACCCACTTCAATTAATTAAGACATTCATAAATTAATCAAAATGATATTTTTGTAAATGTGTTTATTATCAATCCCACTATTACCTATTCCCAATTTCAATGACCATATCAAAAACAATAAACTTGAAAATTCATAAAAACATTTCAATTGTCATTCTATTGTGAATTCTCATTCTTATTCTCATTGCATTTCCATTGGGCCCTTAATTCAGGCACAAGCCAAATCCGTGATGATCATGTGCGTGTGTATGAGTGAGCATGTGATAATACACATGTATGACGTAACCCTGAAAATATGTAGATGCAATGTATATCAGGTAGAAACCAAGCAGGTAATTTGGGGAAAAGGAAGCCGTATGAAAAGTGCCCAGGTGAAATACGAGCATGAAGTGGATGCTTCATCACAACAGTGAACTCTTGCTTCTCTGCCAAGTCCAGCTCATGTCCATCATCAGCTGACCACTCAAATTTCCAGACCAAATTTGCAACAAAGTATTCCAGATGAAGAATGGCTAGGCCAAAGCCAGGACAAATCCTCCTCCCTACACCACAACGCATCATCTTTATCCGACGACTTCCAGTTCCAGTGATATCAAAATCACGGGAACATCACCTTTCTTATAGCTGGCAAGAACCTCTGGGGCCTAAACTCCATCGGGTCTTCCCAAAGCTCTGGATCCCGACCTATTTCCGCAATAGCAAAATTAATGATTACATGTTGGCGCACCACATACCCACCCAACTCCACCTCTTGGGTCACTGAATGTTGTAAGACAAAGTGAGCAGGTGGGTGTCGTCTCAATCCCTCTAACACAACTGCCTTCAGATACAACATCTTGGACAACTTCTCCTCTCCAACTTGGTCTGCTTCCTCATGGATGGATTCTCTAATTTCTTGAAAAATATTGGCCTGTATTTTTGGATGCTTGATAAGATTGGCCATAATCCATTGCAGGGTTGTCGATGTAGTGTTTGTCCCAGCGTTGAGGAACTCAGAGCAATTGCTTACAAGCTCTTTGTCAGTTAGCTTTCTCTTGCTTTCCCCACAATCATCTTGTATCTCCAAATCCAATAAAGTATCCACATAGCAGGTGACTGATTTGTTCGACAATAGATCACTGGCACCACCCTTGCGCATGTTGATAAGAGGCATTAGGACGTCCTCCTGCTTCTTTCTCACACTTAAGAACTCATCCCAACGTTTGCGGAACAAAATTTGGGTGAACCTAGGCCAGAAGTTGAGTATCTGGAAGCGGCTGAAGGACAACAACAAAGTCCGCTGAGCTGTCTCAATCTCTCTAATCTTGTCTTCCTGAAACTTATCCCTAATACACATAAGAACTAGCAAGCAAAACATAGCAAACTGAAAGTGATGGACAACCTGAAGAGCAGGATGAAAAGAGGCAGCAGAACTGAGGTGGGCAATGAGGATGTCAAGCACCCACTTACGGGCATGGGAATAGTCGTTGAGCCGGGAAGGATGGAGGATCTGGGAAGTCAAGTTGCGACGGAGGGTACGTCAGATTGGGCCATACCCTACTGTGCTGATGTTGTGCTGGTTGCTGGAGGTGATCTTAGTGGTAGGGAGTGGCTAGGGACGGTATGCAAATACAACCCATTTTTGAACAAGGGCCTCATGGGCTAAGTCACTGCTGGAAATGAAGATTACAGGGCGAGAACCCACAGGCAGGGTCACTATTGGCCCTAACTTGGACTAGGAGACTTCTGAGTGCAGCTTCTACTTCTGGAGATGATCTCCTCAGCCATTTGACGCTGCTAATGATGGGCAATCCTCGCGATCTCAGAGGAAGCTTTGACTTGGGTTTTAGGGAGAACACAGCGCTGACCACCGCACCAAAGCACAATGTCACAATGATTACAAACCAAGTCTCCATCTTTCAAAGTTTTGTTCCCTTCTTTTTCTGCCTTCACCTTTTCTTCTCAGTTCTCACGGTAAACTTAAATGATACTTGGGATCTACCAAGTAGACAAGGATAACAATCTTCATGGCTGACTACATTCTTCCTGAATCCCTCCAGATCTTTTCTAAGATATAATCTAATTTTATTCAACAGTGACCATGGTTCAGATTGTTTTTTTTTTTATTATTATTATTATTATTATTATTATTAGCACATGTCCAGCTTACTACTATTACTGTCTTCATACGGAGAAAGCGGGCTAGAGAGGTCAAATCCAATGAGGCCTTATTAAGCAAAAGTAACATGATTGGCAATAAATAATGCACCCATAAAAGTAAATTATTACACTACAACAAAATGTGGCTTTAGCGCCACACCAAAACTGTTACTAGAGGCCCAAATAGTGTTACCTTAAGTCTATGACAACGTTTTATAAAGTGTTACATTAGACGTGTGTTGCAATAGGTTATTGTAACACTCTTTAGGCTATTGCAACACTTGTAAAAAAAACGTTACCATAGGTATTTAGTCTACTGCAACACTTGTTAAAAAATGTTACCTTAGATATTTAGACTATTGCAACACATACAATAAAAAATGTTGCCTTAGATATTACCAAAGGCAACAATTCTACTATATTCTATAGCAATGCTTTATAAGGTGCGTGATCTCTGAGTCTTGTCTATTGAAACACAATTTTCTTAACCTCTAGCAACAATTTGTTGTTTTGACCTATTTTTATAAGAAAATTGTCAAAATATAACAAATCATAATTGACATATAAAAGTAAATTCCATCACACTAATTGAAATAGATTATAATTACAATTATAAATCATCCAAGTGATTTACTATACAACATTTCAACATTCCCAAAAGACAAAATATAGTTACCCTTTACACTAAAACAACTTGTACCTCCTCTTCCAAAAGTATATTAAAAAAAGTTTTTTTGTTTGCAAATTATGGATAAAATAACATGGATGTAACCGGCCATTGAACTTGAACTTAATTGCAAACTTCATTGTCTGAAAGCATCGTATTATATCCAATATAAACCAAAGTAACCTGTAAAACAAAATATAAGGTAAATAAGTACTACAAAATATAAGGTAAATAAGTTACCCTTCCTGAATGGTCGTGGTTTCGCTTACTTGGTCTTCAATATATCAAAACAAATACTGTCATTACTGTTGATGTTGAGATGAAAAACCTTGGTGTTAAAATGATAGCTTTGATGGTTTTTAAACCTGCAAATAAATGCATGTAGCCATTCAGAGAGCTGCACAAATTAGACAGAACTTGGTTATATAAGTACTACCCTCAGAAGTGCTTCAACATGTTAAAATCTATACTTATGTATATACAAGCTCTGAAATCTTAAATATACCAAATGACACTCAAAGCTTTATAGCATACATTTCAGTGATTACTCCTTAGAGCTCCAATTAACACCTAAGCCTAAAACATATACCTAACCATCACCAAAAATGCAAAATTGATTATCAAACAGAAACCTATCAAGCTCAAAACTTCATGACAATTACAATTATAACCCCGTTCCTACCTGTGGAAGGAAATACAAAAAAGACACACCACAGTCTTTGTTCACAGAAAATCATAAAGCACTAAGAGGGAAGGGGGAAAAGTGGATGAGAACTATTGCTAGTTCCTGTTTAGTGGTAGCAGCCCTTATTGCTACAGTGACTTTTACTACTGCATTTTCACTACCAGGAGTAAATAACCAAATTAAAGGCACTCGAATATCTTTGACAACATACTAGTTCACAGAGAAATAGACACAACTTTAATAGCCATATCCTACCAGAATGATTCACCATAAGTACAAGAAATCCAAGCCAATAATACACCAAACAAGAATATATATAGTTTCAGAAAGGAAAAATCATCCACTAACCTAGATAGCTCTATAAATTGGGAGCGTTGTTACTCAGAGATCTCCACGTCGAGTGAGCCTACAAACCAATATACAATATTGCACAAACCAAATCATTAATAACATGTACAAATCACATAGGAAATGGTATATAATGAATTTAATGTGTCATTAAAAATTATGGAGATAGGGAGGCGTTGCATGAGAGAGTATTACATTCTGATTATAAGAAACAGCTCAACAGTCAACATATGCATGACTTCTGATCAAGACAACATATTGTTTTCCCATATGTATATTTGGCAACATAGAAAATAGAAGAGAAGGAAGAAGAATTAAGTAAATTTTCATGAAAGAGAAAGGGCAAAGATATTAAAAAAAATTATTATGAGTCTCTTTGGCAAAGTAATTAAACGGTCCTAGTCAACTTGTCACATTTGTGACTGTTGCATCAATGCCCTAATGAATTTAGCCCGGAGAGCTTGATATCCCAATGTTCATTTGAATCAAATCAATTCTATGTTGTTGATTCAAACAACTTCAAAATAGCCTTAATGGTACGCTGTCCCTGGCCAGTAGGTACAACACATACCCAACAATGCCTCATGAAGCTATCTAGGGTTTTAAAAAAAAAAAAACAGAATTTAGCGCCCAATCACAATTGCACACTTTGACCTTGACCACAATATATTCAGATAAGACAATCAAACAAATGAAAAGAAACATAATCGAAATAAAAATCTAACTTATACGACTTAGAACCACAATATATCCAAGTCACGGTGACCGAATGCTTGGAGCAGCTACTGCGAGGCTACACCTTGGGTAAGAAGGACATCTGGTGCATATTAGCACATGCATAGCTTCCTTGCTCAACCAAGGCTGATAGAGAAGTATCGTATTGATGTTCCAACAATGCCTCATTTGTTATCTTTAGTTAGAACAGTGAATTGATGTTCCAAAACAGCTCAAGTTACACTATCACCCTGAAATCCCACTTTCAAAGTTGAATTTGGGAAAGGTTAGAGTGTCATACATACACAGCATTGTAATCTTACCCTTTTAGATAAACTGCAGGGAGGTTATTTCAAATTAAACCCAGCTATAAAGTCATAGATTGCCAAGTACTTTACAGCATAAGACACTGGGGACATTATGTTAAAAATATGTTATAGTCCACAATTGACCAAAGCTAAATGGTTGAACCCCCCAATAATCAGAGAAGTAATGAATAATAATTTCTTGACATGTAAAAGAATGAAATAGATTAGCAAAATCCTAACATAAAGCAAAGAAGCAAAAATTGAATTGAATGCAAGAGAACTTGTAATGTGAATCATGGGTAGGTAAGACGACCAAGGCACGTAAACATCGTACAGAGTGGTCTCCATATATTGCAAACGAACGCAATACAGAATTAGAGAGATGAAAAAACAACCAAAAAAAAATCCTGGCAAACCTTTAATGCAATTAGACACAATCATAAGCAAATTAATATTAAGCAAAACTACAAATCTTGGAATTTTTTCAACACCTTGTTCAAGAAGTTCAAATTCACTAAGACCTAGAAATGACAAGAATCCTAAAATAAATGGTGGCAATAAACCCTAATCTGCAAGAGACACAATACTAAACTGGAAAAAAAAAACCCTCAAATAAGCATATGATTACATTCAGAAAGCATATGACGCCTCGGATAAACCAAACAATTCCAAAATGAGAGATAAACCCACATCACAAAATTCGATCAGAAAGCACCATCAACAAGTGATTACACTCAGGTGAATCAGATGAAACAAGCTTGCTACATTAATCACCAATCAAACTCGAAACTGGAAGAAAACGCAAGGCATAGAGGATACTGGAAAAGGGCATGCGCTTAACAGAAGGGTCGAGCTGATTACACTAGCAAAGGCGGCAAGACTAGCCGGAGCATCCAGGGAGTAGCTAGTGAAGAGAGATGATTAGATAGTACCTTGGGTTCAGTTGAATCGAGCGAGCAGACAGAGGTCGACGGAGGTCGAATTTTACGGCCAGATTGCCGATGCAAGCAGGCGAACAGGAGTTAGGTTTCGGTGGTTTTTGGGCGTTTCTTCACAAGAACTAGGTTTTCGGTATTCATTGTAATTTGCCTGTGTTTTCTACCGGCGGGAAGTGAAATTTTGCAAAGGTGATAAGGCGCTAGCAGAAAAAAAAAAGGAGTCGTCTAACACTTCCATTTTTCAAACAAAAAAAATGAAAAGAAAATGGGTTTTTCGCCACAAATAATCTGTAACGAGGGGCTTGTGACTGATAATAATTCAAAGTGATTTTTTTGTCACTACAGATGCTTTTTACTATTTTTCGTAGCGATCAAAATCAATTTTGCCGGAAAAGCGGCGTGTGACCGGAAATCTCCTTTTTGGAATGTAAAAACATACTTTTCCGTCGCCACGCGCCTTTTCGGCTTGGAAATTGCTTCTGACGCTATGAGAAAATAGTGAAAAATCTGATTGCCAAGTGAAAAGTCACTTTGGATTATTCTCAGTCATAAGCCCCTCAGTACGGATTATTTGTGGCCAAAAACCCAAAGAAAATTACTTAAAAGTAAATGTTGCAATAGAGTCCTGTTGTAACACACAATTATTAAATGTTGCAATAGGTATTAGTTTAGGTAATATTTTTTAAAAGTGTTACTGTAGGGTATCTATTATAACACTTAAGAAAAATGTTACCCAAATTAGTGTTACTATAGTCATCTTTTGTTGTAGTGTTAGCTTGCCATCACTACAACAAAATGTGGCTTTAGCAACGCAGCAAAAGTGTTACTAGAGGCTTAAATAGTGTTACCATAGGACTATGGCAACATTTTGCAAAGTGTTGCATTAGACATGTGTTGCAATAGGTTATTGTAACACTTTTTAGGCTACTGCAACACTTGTAAAAAAAACGTTACCATAAGTATTTAGGCTATTGTAACGCTTGCAAGAAGAAATCTTGCCTTAGGCCTTTAAGCTATTGTAACACTTGCAAATAAAAAACGTTACCTTAGGTATTACCAAATGCAATTCTTTATGAGTCATGTAATCATGAAAGATTTATCTATTGTAACGTAATCGTCATACTATATTACAACATTCTCTATTTTCACACTCTTGTATTAAAAAAAATACCAAAATAATAAAATATAACAAAACATACCTGACATATAAAAATAAATTCTATTGAAATAGAGTATAATTACAACTCTAGATCATCCAAATGTTTTACATGGAATTTACCTCTGTATCAACTTTTTCACATCCACCCCAAAGACAAAATATTTATATAATTAATTAATATGTACACTTGAACAATTTGTACTTCTTTACCGAAAATTATATCCTAAAACCTTGTAATTTATCTTTAGTTTGTCCATCTTCAATTGCAAAATATGGACCGAACTGAGCTGAGATTAAGCCTTTGATCTTGCTCCCCGACCGCACCGCTTTCTCAAATACAAACACTACACACTACATTAATCCACAGTCTATCAACTTCAAACAATTAGCATAAGATGCCATGTTAAGCATACAAATGATAAGAGGTACATGACCACTATTATCACATTGCTGCATGGTAGGTAAATCGCACAATAAAGTTTAAGCTTGAAGGGGTAAGGAGGCTATAAATAGTTGAAATACCATTATATTTAGGAATGAATAAAGAGTTAGTATCAGGCAATGCTAGACACCCCATAGAAATTAATGTGTGGTGCTGGAAATAATGTACTCACCACTAATATTGATAAGGGACAATGCACAAGTGCATAGAACATCAAGCTAGAGCGAAGAAATTTAGCTCTAGTAACTTATCACACCAACATAATCAACAACATCACAGGTAGAAGGCACAACAACAATAGACAACACACTTACACACAAACTGAGTAGCACCAAGCGAGCAAATATACCCACAAAATAAACCAAAGATGTTGTTTATTTGAATTCCACAATAGAAGAAATCACATTCCATAAAATAAGAGTAAGAATCTATCAATGCTAACACAAAATCAATTGAGCGACCATATAGAAATCACCAAACACCCAAAATTCCTTATTAAATGCTTGACACTTAGCAGGATCCAATGCAAAGACGGCAAAAAGGTACAAAGGTAAACTGTACAAAGTGTGAAACAATCGAAATTGGAATATGATTGCTTACATATAATATTTGTTTTCGAGGGTCTAGAATTTGTGGAAGTGTGAGGAAGTCATGACGAGACGTTGTAAATCTGTAGGTGTCTCTGAAGCAGGAACTTCTGATTCATTTATCTGAAACCAAGTCCCTAAACCCTAAAGCTCAGCCAAGAACTGGATGCATGATGATACAAAGAAGGCACAACCGCGATAAGCCAAGTCTTGGAACCAAGCACAGAAAACATGCAACCAAAATCTAGAAAGAAGACAATGGATAACCAAGAGCTGCAAAAGAAACGATCAAAACCAGCAGATCGTATTTATGATCAAAGACTTTAAACCCGGATAACTGAAATCAGGAGGGAGATGAGAGAGCAGATTCAGATTTGGGATAGGGAGAGAAAAGAGGAGGACTAGTAGATCGAATTTAGGATCCTGCCACTGTAGTCGTTTGATGTTGTTGTACTTGTGATCCCAAAACAGATTCTCCACATCTAACTGAAGTCTTTCAAAACTACTATAGCATTACCATCACACAAGATTCACAAAAACAGACACTAGAAATATAAGTGTATTACTACAATAAAATTAGATACATAATCCTCAACAAGTTTCTACATTGAAGACTAGTTTTAATCAATCCAAGATTTAAATATCATTTAACACCTGTTACTACCCTATAACCGCAGTCGACAAATGCTGGAAATTGATCAAAATAGCGAATTGATGTCAAGCAACAAAAAAACAATCAAATAAACCATATAACCACAGAAACAGACATTACCAACACCTCAAGAAACTTTAGAATACGACCAAATGCAACTCTTGCTTGAATTACTACCCCCTATGACATCTTGAATAGTGCGGATTGGATCTTGCACCAGACGGAAGGAATGTTGCAGCAAAAGTGAAAACATGATTAGCATGTAAAGGAACTTTAAAGAAATAACAAGGCCCAAATATCGTTGTGGAGACAAGCATAGGGGATGATGCATCTACTGCTACTTGTTCTAAGGTGGTTGTTGTGGATATGGTGGAGGCATCATTCTAGGTCGTTGAGCAATGAATCTAAAGCTAAAAATTTGATGTAAATTCAAGAAAAAGTCTCAAGCTTCCGGACGAATAAGTAGAAGCAAGGAAAAAAACGAGAAGCACAATCTTAAGAGTGAGAAGCACAAACATACATAGATGCGAACCTGAATTGAGAAAGAAGCCGGAGAGACAGATTGATTGCCTTGTTCAAAATCTACTTCTGCTTGGGAATCACCCTAACAAGGCGATAACAATCAACGAGCAATCTGTGTAGTCAACATATCAACTTGAAACAAGACATGAATGATTTCAGGAGCAGTTGCTGCAAAATGAAAATTAAACCCTTAAAATTCAGTCCATGAGAAAGAGAAAAATGAGAGATGAGTGACAAGACAAAGATCGATTAGGGACAGAGTGTTCAAGGACAGAGTTCACAGGGAGGAGACAGAGTAGCTTCGAATCTGAACTAGAGGAGAGTCTCATATTAGGGTTTTTAACTTCAAGAGGGAGTTTGTTCATGGGGTGAATTGGGGAAGAATTTTAATTAGGAAATTCGTCAAGCTTTAGGAGGGAAACATTTTGAAAAATATATATTGAGCCAAAATAAATTTTGGGAGTTAACTTTCTTTTTTTTTTATGGAGGAAGGGAGGGAAATTTGATAGAAAATTTTGAGCTGAAATTTGTTTAAATATTTTGTGAGGGAAATTTAAGGTGGAAATCAAAATTCATTAAAATAATTTAGTTCTTTTAAGAGAAAAACCAACTTAGTTTAAGAAGAAGTAGGAAATTATAAAATTAATATTTATTTGTTTAAATTATCATGAGTTTAATTTGGTTATTGCATAAAAAGAATAAATAGTAAAAATGTTCAAATATATGAATTTAAGTAAAATGAAGCAAAAAAGGACCTTATATAGATACAATTTCCATCCATTACACACAAAAAAATTATTATTATATTTTAAAAAGTGTTGCCTTAGAGGGCTATTGCAACATATAATGTCTAAATGTTGCAACAGGTTATGTCCAGGGTAATACTTTTCAAAAATGTTACTATAGGGTATCTATTGTAACACTTACAAAAAACGTTACCTGAATGAGTGTTACTATAGCTATATTTTGTTGTAGTGCATTGAATGGGAACTGTGGATGGTGAATGAGTTTTAAATTTAGGGTCAAATTGAATTGAACTTGTACATTGGAATTATAGGGACAAGGATGCATAATGTCTGATCACACCTAATAGGCTATGGTTGTGATTCTGGGGTATTTGTTTGGTTTGGTTAATCAGTGTTAAGCTTCTCTATTTGACTTGGATAGTGCCTGATCACACCCAATGGGCGACGTTCTTCAAAGGGAAGTTTTATCTTCACTCTCCTCATTGAAATCACCTCCTTCATCACCTAGCTTGCCAATTTCAAACTCCTCCGACTCTCACCACCTAGGCGGCCAATTTGGGTAACAATCAAGATTAAGCTGCTACGTAAACCTCCTCACAATTCCCTATTTTCCTTCAACACTTATCCTCAACATATGGTTCCTCCTGCTTCAGCTAGACAGTAAACTTGCCCACACCGTCGTTGTATCCTCTGCAAATGTGACCCAACGGAACATGAAGACCCATAATATCATGCACACAAAATAGGCCTAAGTTAACCATCCCTACTAAACTCTTCTGTCATGATAGGGAGCTGACTTTGCCTATATATATGGAGAATAATCAAATAAAGACTTATGCATGGAGAATAATCAAATTAGCAACACTTGCAGTAAGAAAGCGAGTGTGTAATCGAGCCCAAATTTGGCTAGAGTGCTGCAAGTCTCGAATTTCAATATTAATGTTATGGGAGACGGATGCAAGCAGCCAAGACCTGACTTGTTGATCAGCATGCAACCAGGGCAAAAAATTCGGATTTAAGCGAGATTGCCCGGTGGAGTCATGAATATACAAGGGCGGTGGAGGGATGGTCCCATCAACAATCTCGAGTAGGTTATGGGCAATGAGATGTGCAATAAATTGTTGTCGCCATGTCGAGTAATCTTCGGGTCGTTGAAGTGGCTCTCGTACGATAGTAGTGATATTTGGGATGGACGAAAGGACAGGGGAGAGTGTGCTAAAATCTCCGGAGCCAGTAGACCCGAGAGTGAGAGCCGCCATGAGAGATTCGACGGATGGAGTTGAGCGAGAATTCGAACCCGGGCTTGAGCCGTTAAACTCAAGAAGAGGATTAGGGAAGAATGAGCTTGGTGGTTGCCATGGCAATGAAGAGGTAGCAAGCTGATGGGGTGGCAGGAGTTAAGGGATGGCTGGCAGGGGAGGCGGCAAACCGGTGACAGGTGGGTGGGTGTTGGCAATCTGGGTGAGAGTGGACAGGTCGAGGGAGAGGAAGGGGGTGGTCGGGACTGAGAGGGATGCGGCTGGTGGGACGAGACTGGGTGAGCGGTGGTCGGCGGCGCGAGAAGCGGAGGGTGAGGGCTGGTTGTCGATGGTGGGAGCGGTGGTCGGGGTCGGCGGTGTGGGAGATAATGGTTGAGACTTGGAGGTGGTCGAAGCAGTGGCCATGGCAGCAACGACAGGGGGTGTAGGCGGCGGCGTTCGTGGGTGGCAATGTGTCGGACAAGCGAGCTGAGCGGCGGTCGCGGCGGACGTCGATTAGGGTCTGTAAGATTCTTTGACGTGGAACTGTCGTCCACTGTTTTCCCGAGAAAGAAGAAAAAAAAATTGTGGTGATTGCAAAACTCCCTTGCCGTGGGAAAGGAAAAGAGAATTGCTGTGAAAAAAAAAAAAGATATTTTAAACAATTGACTTTGTAATTGAATATTTTACCAAAGAGAGAAAAAAAAAATTTGGTATCGTACCCGCTCTGATACCATATGCAAATATGATTATAGGATCGGAGTAATGTGGATCTCTCTCATATTGAGAGGTCCTGGTCCATATATTTATATTGACATATATCAACGTAGAAGATACAAGGAAAATTCCGAAAAGATCTAGATAAAATATAGCCTAGAGTATTCTATCATAATACAAGATAAATCTAGAATATTCTATCATAACCCATCATGAGGTTATGATACTTTCAAGCCTTAACGGAAGAAGGGATAGCCTTGAAGGTTGAATAGATTATGAGAATGATACAATAAGTGGTCACGTGATAGAGATTATTGCAATACTTGTAAAGCATGTGCCTCCTAGGACAGTCCTAGCAAGGAAGCATACAAGGTCCATAAATTTTCTTGAGCTCTTGAACAAGTTAAGAAATAACATGATGCGTTCCTTGAAGGGGGAGTTGAAGAGCATCTTCTGTGTGTAAACAATAATAATGATAAAAATAATTGGAGGGAGAAACCAGCACATTTTGTGGATGTCTTTTTTGGAGTTAGGAAGACAGCGTGAGTGATTTTTCCGTGGACAGGGTGCATATTTTGTTTTTAATATTCAATAATGTAACTAGTAATATGCAGAAAGGAGATGCCAGGCAGTATTACTATGGAATATGGATAAGATTCTTCTTGTTCTAAATTCAATGAGATGATGAGGCGACATACTTTGACGTATTTATCAATTTCACCATGATGCTGCCTAGGTTGATTAAGATGTATGCAAACTTATTGCTATACATCAGAAACTATGGAGGTTGTATTATAAAGACCAATGTTCTTTTTCTGTGAGCTAGAATCCCAATTTCTGATGGATGCATACATATTCGAAGTGGCATATTGACAAAAAAGAATGTTGTCTGAAGGGACAGAGCCATCTTCAACAGAATTACAATGGGCAATGTCTCCTAACTTCCTAAGGCACCTCAGATGTTTGAAATGAACTACAAGAAGAGAGGAGCATCACTGAAGAGAAAGGTGTTAGAAGCCTGGCTTGGAGAACATGGAATACTTGAGAGAAGTGGCCAAGGAAACCCTTAGGAGTTAGGCCACAATCCCCTGGTCCATTAAAGTACTGCTTAGAGGATCAGACCAGGATGTCAAAATATATGGTCATGCAGCAAAGACACAAGTTACTATCAATGCTTGTGGAATCCTGAGACTCCTTTGTCAAGGAAAATCCGAATGATTGTCATCCAAAGACATTTCTGAACTCTACAGTAATATTTGAATGGCTCTTCCATTTTAGTCTGTTGAGAGCACGCAAGCAGATTTAAATGAAACCAAACCCACAATTCAATAGCCATCTAGCTATTTTTCAACTGGGAGTCTAATCTAATAATAGGAGATAAATCCTTGTGGAACTCTCCTACTCTAAAACTGGAAGGGAAATTCAAGTTATCACCTCCCATAATATTGATAAATCCTGTTGATTTTAGAGGGCAATTAATGGACTGACTTGACCAGTCAGTTGTAATGGCTAACATTCAAATCCATGGTTGTGACACCAATTCATCACGAGTCACAATACAATTCAGATAATGACTGTCTCTAACAGGCAACAAAAAGTTTCTACTAAGAATGATAACAGGACTTTCAATGATATCCCAAAATGACAAGGATCAACAGGCATGAGAAGGAAAAGAGACTAAAGGTGCAGTAGAATTGCAAAATATACAGAAAGGTGCAAAATCATATATGCAGCGATCGTTTATGTAAAACTTCACTAGATTTAGTTAAACAAGCAGATTAAATTGTAAAGGATTGTCTCTAAAAAATATGCCTAGGAGATATGCGAGCATGCAACGGATGCTTCATGACAATGGTAAACTCTTGGGTCTCGGACAAATCCACCTCATGACCCTCAGCAACAGTCCACTCAAACTTCCAAACCAAATTGGCAATAAAGTATTCCAAATGAAGAATGGCGAGGGCATAGCCAGGACAGATCCTCCTTCCAGCACCAAAAGTCATCATCTTTATTCCACGGCTACCTGTAATATCAAATTCAGCAGGACTAGAGGACAGGAAGCGCTCGGGTTTGAATTCCGTGGGATCTTCCCAAACCTTAGGATCCAAGTTCATCTCTGCAACTGAAAAATTTACAGATGCATATTTCGGGATTATGTAACCACCCAACTCTACATCTTGAGTTACTGAATGTGGCAACACGAAGTGACCAGGAGGATATCGCCTAAGTCCCTCCAAAACAACTGCTTTAAGGTAAGGCATCTTGTCCAAGTCATCCTCCCATACCTGCTCTGCTTGTGCTCCAATAACCCCTCTAATTTCATCAAAAAGTTTGGCTTGGATGTTGGGATACTTGACCAGGCTGGCCATAATCCACTGCATAACTGTGGTGGTGGTTTCAATCCCTCCATCAAGGAATTCACTGCAAGCAGTCACAATCTCTTTTTCAGTTAGCTTCCTTTTTTCATTGCTGTGATCATCTTGAATCTCTAGATTCAATAAGGTATCCACATAGCAAGTGGGGACTGATTTGCTGGTTTGGTCATCGGAGGAAGCATCCTTGCGTGCTCGGATAAGAGGGGTTAGAACCTCATTTCGTTTCTTCCTTAAGCTAACCAACTTCTCCCAACGACTGCGTAGCAAAACCCGAGTCAATCGTGGCCAGATGTTGAGTATGCGGAAGCTTGAAAATGATAATAACATCTGTCTCTGTGCTTGTTCAATTTCTCGGATTTTGGATTCCTCCACCTTATGCCCGAAACACATAAAAACCAGCAAACTAAACATGGTAAACTGAATGTGATCAACAAGCTTAACAGTAAGAGCAAGAGCAAGAGCAGGGCGAGTTGAGGGAGAGACAAGGCGGGTAGAAAGCATGTCAAGTGCCCATTTCCTGGCAAGGGAGAAACCCTTGACATGTAAAGGGTGGAGAATCTGGGAAGTCAAGTTGCGACGGAGGATACGCCAGGTAGGACCATACCCAGAAGAGCTTATGTTGAGCTGCTTAGTAGCAGGTGGTTGGTTTGGACGGTCAGCAAATATGGCACCCTTCAGAACCAGGGCCTCGTACGCTAAATCACGGCTGCAAATGAAGACCAACATGCGAGAACCAATGTGAAGTCTGATCATTGGCCCGTACTTGGAGTAAAGTCTTTTCAGGACACCTTCCAGCTCTCCCGATGTCGATGATTTCAATACCCATTTTATGCTACTTATTATGGGTATACCTGGGGGGCCTGGTGGTAGTTTTAATTTTGATTTTGAGTTGGGTTTCAAAGAGATGAACGCCCTCACTAAGGCTGCTACGCAAGCTGTGATGATTATAACAAACCAGGTCTCCATTATGAGTTGCTCCCTCCCGCATTCGCTCCTAGATTATATTTATGCTGCCAATGATCCAAAACCAGTTCCTACAGTATCCATTATAGATGAAATAGAACCCAGATAAACCAGTCCTTGTTCTTCGCAGCTTTGCGGTGATTTATTATGCCACGACCTCGTTACTGTTATGTTCACACCTACTTCTTGTTCTAGCCACACATTCAACCAAAATAAATAAAAAAGAAATATCTGCTTTATTTTCTCCAGTAACTAAAATCAACCCCATAAGCGGGGGTATACCTGTCAATTAGGCTCAGGCGGGCGGGTTTCAGGTCGGTCGTATGTCGGGTTCGGGTAAATACGAGTCGGATGTATTTCGGATTCAGGTCAATAAGGTTAACCCAACGGATTTATAATTACGACCTTTTTCCGTTTTTTCTTTTTAAAAAATGGTCTCTAAAATCTAAATACTACTTTATTTTCTTCGGTTACGATAGATTATTTTAACTAGTTTAACTTAAATTAGAGAAATACTCCCTCCGTTTTTTTATTTGTCTTTCACACTTTTTGAAGTCCATCTTTAATCAACAATTTCACACATGATATTTTTATAACGATCTACGATATTATGCTTTACTAATAGTATTTTTTATAACGATCTACGATATTATACTGTATTAATAGTATTTTTTATAACGAATCTAACGACATCAATTTTGTATGATGAATTATTGTACAAATTAAGATATTAGCGGTCAAAGTTTTTTACACAATTACCAATGTGACAATTAAAAAAAACGGAGGGAGTAATAAATAAATAAATTGCACTTATAGTTTAATAGTTAAATATTCTAATGAAAAGTCACAAATTTTAATAAAGCTGAACTTAAAAAGTTAATTTTTCGGGTCAAACGGGCGAGTCGGGTCTAACCCGCTATTTTTTTGGTTCGGTAAATTTTGGATTTTGTTGGAAAAATAGTGTTCAAAAACTAGAAATTTCAAGTGAATTCGAGTTGGGTTACCGGGTCAGCCATAAATTGTCTGATCTAAGCGGGGGACATCAAAGTTGAAAATTCCAAAAAAGCCAAAAAGTTAACCATCTCCTGATATTTACTTACGGAGATACTGACGCTAAATTGACAATCTACAAAACAAATTGTTTAACGGCATCGAAGAGAACCACAAATTTCAGCAATAATTCGAGATCAAGTTTGAAACCTACAAAAGATTAGTGAGGATGCCAATCCATTCTGCAAAGGTTCGTATGCTACAATAAAAAAAAAGTACTAAATGACAAGTCGTTTACGCAAGAAATGACAGCACAAACCAATTCGAGACATCTTCAATAATCAATATTCATAGATAAGGTCTTTTTTTTTTCAAGTTGGTTCAAACTATCCTAACTTATCTCAACATAATACAATTACCCAAAAAAACATTCATTCTAAAAACACAATTCCCAAAAAAAAATATCATAACTTATCAAATTTATATTAACTTATCCAAACCTAACTATGCTAATTTGAAAATAACTTATCCAAAGAACAAAGTCTAAGACCATTTGGAAATTTTAAGCAAAGCCAAGACCATGTACATTAATGCAAAGTTAACATCAGCAAATATAATTGGGAAGGCAAGACTCCAATTACCACTCTTACGCGTTTTCTCTCTCTATGCACTGCCTAACCACCATAGCCTCCAGCTCTTAAATTTTTCAGCCGGTGCCGATGGTGGGCGATCAAAGGCTGTCACCGGCACCACCTTTCTCCGATCTATTCCGTCTCAACCTTCGTTTATCGGTTCAATTTGGTTTTGGGTGTTCGTCCTTTGTTTTATGTGCTGTGTGTGAGTGGCTGACTACCTCATTGGTTGCCGGAGCTGACAGTCGTAGTTCCTGGTGTTCACTTCCATAGCGGAGGTGGTGACAGGCCGGACAGGTGACGGTGGCAACTTCGTCTCGGTGGCCAGGTGATATGTTTCCCTTTGTTTCTTTTAGCTAGCTTTGTTGGTGGGTGTTATGTTTATAGTTGATTAGGTTGGGAGTTTGTAATTTCGGTTTTCAGTAGTTGTGTTTGAAGTTGGGTTGGTGGTTTACTGTTGGTATAAGTCCTTGTTGGTTGAGTGTTTGATTTGGGGGTGTGAGTGTTTGTTAGGATTCATTCTCAGTTATGGTACTTGTGGCAAGGCTTGGAGGTTTCTCCTTGGTTTGTGGTGTCAAGGTTGGAATTGAGGTGCTAGTTAGTGGTAGTCTAGTCCTAGTAGCCTGACTCATATGATCATTTTAGTCAGCCTTGTGTGTATCTATAACTATGGCAAAAGAAATTGTTGAGGAAGTCCTTAAAATTGTGGCTACCATGTCCCATCCTAGACACACCATTTTTAAAGCGATTGAATTTAAGGAAGAGGGAAATAAGCTCTTTAGGAAGAAGGAGTTCGAAGAAGCATCTTTGGCTTATGACACATCCTTTCAATTCCTCGGTGCAGGGGAGCCGTTGTGTGAAGATGATGTTAGTTTGATGATAGAAGTGGGTACCTCACTCAGCTTGAATCTCACCGCCTATAGTTTGAAATTAGGAAAATTTAATCAGACCCTCACCTTCTATCAAAGTGTGCTTGAATTTGACCCTTTAAATGTTAAAGCCTTTTTTCGTCGAGCTACAGCCTTGGTGAAACTCGATCGCATGGAAGAAGCAATTACAAATCTGGAACGGGCAATGAAGTTGGACCCGGGAAATAAGGAAGTGTATAAGGAGCTTCAAAGGGTCCAAAAGGATTTGCATAGGAAGTCGTCCAAAACAAGTTTGGAGGTGGAGGAAAACTCCAACAAGGGAGGGAGAAGTAATGAGAAAGATAAGGAGGGGTATTTCCTTTACAATAGCGGCACGAGTGACAAGGAAGAGAGTGTTGAATGCCCAAGAAGCTTGTTTAAGAAACCCATTACCAAGGAAGGGGACTCTTGACTCTATGGAGTTCGATGAAGTTGCTCAGATTAAAGACCTCAGGAAGGGAGATAAGATGGTTGTAGGCCCAAAGCCTGCTGGGGTGCAGTCAGTTGAGGTTCAAGGAAGAAGAAAGGAGAGAAGAGAGGTGAATCTTATAGGAGAAGGGGTGGTTAGCAAAAACACCACCCAGGGATCTACATGTCCCACTAGGTCACGCAACTGTCCTATAGTTGCGACTCAAGAAACCACAACAAGCGTGGAGGGTAGAGCTAGTTGTAGCTCTATGCAATCTCCAGCAGACGCCCCTTCCTTGGAAGGCATCATAAAACAAGTCAAGTCAAGGCTCAAGTTCTCTAAACGACAGGTTGGTCAAATCTTGTCCTTGAACGTTGAAGCCTACGAAGGACTACTCAAAGGAAATCATTTAGAAGTTTTTGATACCCTTAGTTTTAATGTCAAAGCAAAACCGGCAATGCAACCATCTCAAACTGTTGCCAAGCCTAGTGTAGTTAACCATCTAGAAAGTGTGGAGAAGGAATGTGCCATGGATGAAAGTAGGATTGCCATAACAATTCCTGAAGTTTCGGAGTTTGCAATTGGCTGCAACATTACTCTGAGGTCGAAAAAGAGTCTCGACAAGCTTTGCCCTTTACCAAGCATTCACAAAAGGGACAGGGCTCTCTTCTCAGGTAAGGATAAACTTCAATGTAGGAAACAAGATAGGATGGTCCACGACCACAACAATCTTGGGAAGGGATCTACCTACTCGCATTTGCAGGAGGATAAGAAGACTTTTAAGGGAAAGAGGTCTGGGATAGGATCTATACACATTCACAGGCAGGTCTTGAAAAGTAGAAAGAGGAAGGCTATTTTGAAACCAGTGGCTGAGTACCAGTTTCACGCCAACAAGAGGGTCAGACCCGCAAGTTGTGGATTGGATGCAATCGAGCCTAAATTCAAGATGGGGATGGTGCAGAAAGTTGATCGGCAAGCGGGTCCACATGCGCGTCGCTTAGCGAAACAAGCAAAGTAGTGGAGCTGTGGAGTGGGTCATTAGATTATGTTCTTATTTAAGTTTTTTTTTCTGTTTAATTAGTACTAATCGTGGTTATGTTGTTGTTGTGTTGTCGAATCTTAAAAAAAAAGAGGTCGGAGCGGGGCCAAGCAAGTCAGAAGTGAGAAACTGAATCATCACCTGTGGCCACGGGCTCTTGGGATTGAGAATAGTTTTTCCATAGTCTCACGCAAAATCATAGTCTCACCTGAATCTTAAAATTATCGAATGATGTACTACCTCCATCCCAAAATGTCTGTCATTTGACTAAATTTTAACCATTGATTATTCACAAATTACAATGAGGTACGATAAGAAATTACCGTTGTTAGAAAGATACATTAGTAAAAACTAGGCCTCAACCCGTGCGATGCACGGAGTGAACTCTTACAAAACCCGTGCGACGCACGGAGTGTAATAAAGTAGTTATTGTAAATTAAAAGCAAAAATCAATCTATAAATAACTGTAGATACAAATTAAAAAATACGAAACATTTGTACTAAATTGAATGTAACACAGTTGGATAAAACGTAAATGTTGACACAAATTATATAATTTATAAGTGTATAAATGACACTATTATAAAGTAAAATACCGCAGCCCCACCCCCCCCCCCCCCAAAAAAAAAAAAATCACATATAGTCCCAAAATTCTCTAAAAATTTGAAGTAAACCAATACTTGAGTCCGACACCAACATCGACCCTTTGCACCCCCGCAAGCTGAGCCCCATCGTTGCTCAGCCTGTCTTTTTTGAAATATAATTTACATGGACCTCTCAAACTAATGACAGGTTTTTGGATGCCATTTATACAAACGATGCCACGCGTGATTTCACTAGCGACAGACGTTATTGTTCACTGAAGGCAGATGACGGGGAAATTCTCAGGAGGAAGCTAGAGAGGGACCAAATGTAGATGAGGCTGAGAAGTTGGACGACATTCAACAGCGTGCCTTGCGCAGTCATCTCAACCCCTCCGATTTTGAACGACGGATCTGTGACCAGTTGAGCTCCTCGATTCAGCTGATGTACATGTAATATGTATACATGCAGCATATATATAACAGGCATTAATAATCAGCATCACAAAAAAAAAGAGGTGGGATTTACGTTGAATACAAAATACTATGGTCCCAGATCCTGATTCCAGGGTTTAACAGAACCAACATCAAGAGCAAGGCTGAGACATCCGAGCTCATAATCCAAGTATGCAGGACTTTTGCGACATGAGCAGATGAGCTCAGATTTCGATTTCAATTTTTATGTTCATAAAGCAATGTTAGCAGTCTCAATATAAACTCAACTTGCAGTTGCAACTGCTTGTTACAACTCTCAATTACCCCAGTCAATTGACTCAATTCTGCGCCACTCTCTCCTCTTGGATGAGATCTATCCATTCTTCTCCATAGCATAGTAGGCATGGAGGGAGACATGGAGGGATCTATCCAAAAGTAGGGCAGTTCAAAAAAAACCCATGCCTGAAATACCCGATTCAGAAACCCATTACCTGGTCACAAATTTCGGGTACCCAAACCAAAAAATTGATTTTAATTGGGTCAGGTACCCGAACCGAAAAAACCGAGTCATCGGTTCGGATAAGGGTCGGCCCCTAGCCAAAATCGGGTACCCGAATTACCCGAAATTAAATTAAATAATGAAAAAAAATAACGAAAGCGAAATTAGTGACTTTAATTATAAAAGCTAATTACCTGAATCACTCGAAATTAAAATGTATTTAGCATAATGTGACTAACTTTCTTTCAAGTAATAATAAAATTAGTGGCTTTAATTATAAATTTACAGATTAAAATTAAAAATAATAAAAGCGAAAACTCATAAAATTAGAATTAATCAGGTCTTTTGGTTAAGCGGTATCTGATCCGAAACTTTCATGTACCCGAGACTTTCAGTTACGGTTACGGTTTGAGACTATGGCCGACCTAAATTTTCGGGTACCGAAAAAAATTATCCAATTGGTTCGAGTACCGATTTGTGAACACGCCTATCCAAAAGGAGCCGTTGTACTTATTTAAGTTAAGATGAACGATAATTCAGGAACTTGCATGTAGGTCTTTCACTGCAACTAATGATAAATGTGATATTGTGATGTGAACAACCGAAAATGGAGAACTCCAAAATGATCATGCACATCTATAATGCATTGACAACAGAAATTGTACCAACAACTTGCCCAGGTAAACATTTGAAAAGTACCAAAACTGGCACTTCCAAAAGAATGAGTATAAGACTCAAGTGAGTTTTTTTTATGTTATATTTCTACTTCAGGCTGGAGTATTTGTATCAAGCAATGCACACTATTACACTAAAGAAGGGGCAACACAAACATCTTAAATCCATCAAATTTGAGACTACTCTAGGCAAGTAGAACACTAAAAAAAATTAAAAAAAGAAAAAGTAGACAAATAGAAATGAAAAGCTGGAATATAAGAAGAGAAAGAAGATTATCACCTGTGTTGCTACATTGCATCACTGCACATCCAACATATGCCCAAAAATCCTGTAATTTAAGTGGAAAGACCAAAGTCACAAATAAAAGAAAATCATAATTCAAATAAATTAAAAAGAAATGAGACACAAAACAAATCAATTACATAACACCACTTGATCTAAGAGCTTGAAAAACCAGAAAAACAATGAGAGTGTTTTAATAGTTTAGACTAAATTAAAGCAAACTATGGCGGATGATAAGGAGGAGATCAAGGGAGACATGGAGGGATCGAGGGCGTTGATGCCGATGGGGAGACTGCATGAGGAGGCGTTGTAATTGTGCTTTGCAAAGTAGCACTTGGCCACTAAATGGCCTTCATATCTGGATTTGTACTGCAAACCATTGCCCAAACATAAGACAGAAGTTAGTTAAAAATCAAACCTCATGATTATCAAACTTGCAGCGCTTTCAGTATGACCATATTATTTACTTATGAAGTTTCCCCACTCAAGCAACCCTGCCCTGAATAAAGGAATAAGAAATCAATTCCTTATTATGTATCTGATTCTTTGTTAACATGTATTCCACCTGGCGGAGGACGATGGCGGAGGACAAGAAATCAATTACTTATGAAGTCTCGATTTGTTGACGGACGCGAGGACGACGTAGGTGGCGAATCAGAGTGGGTGGCGGAACGAAGGCCGAAGGTGGCGAAACCTTGCTCCACGGCTTCCATGGCGTACTCCCCTGGAAGAGTCGACCCGCGGGGCTCCAGGTAGTCACGTCGGTGTCGTACTGGTTCCTGAAAATCTTCGATGATGGTGATGATGATGAGTGTGGGAATGCAAGCTATTCGAGGAAGAATTAATGGAGGTTTTGAGCGTTTGAGTGTGAGTGAAAATGTGGAGATGGTGAAGCAGTTACAGAGAGAGAAGAAAGAGATACAAATGCATTTTTGGGAAAGCAGTTAACGTGAAAGAGAAAGAGAGGAGAAAGAGGGAAAAAGATTTGGGGAATGCGTGAAGGTTTCAGTTATTTTTTTTCATAAAATTAATTTTCAACATTTTGATTGGTTATTACTCCCCAAATCAATGAGTATTTAGTGGACCCCACTTACTTTTCTATTATATTATATAGATTACAACGACTGTAATTTCATGGGTAACTCATTGTAATTTGAGAATAATCAACGGTCAAAATTTAATCAGATGACAGACATTTTGGGACAGAGGTGGTATTACTTTGGGAGGAAGGAAGACAAAGTCATCGGTGAATATATTTTGCAATTACAGCTAAAACAGAGAGTACACTTACTGTAGCACTTTAGTGGAAGCACTACAAGAAAATTGATATTTTGTGGCCATTTATTAGTAGCAAATTTTAAAGTGCTATAATATGTAATAGAATTATGAGTAAATTACATTTACCCTAACTGACATTTGTGGTAATAATTTTTACACACCCGACATTTGTGAAATAATTTTTACCTTACCTGACATTAAGTGTTCATATATTTAAACCTCCTAAGATGTTTTAGAATTGACTTTTATTGAATTTTCCGGCGAACATTAAAAAGATAAACATGAATTGAATTTTTTTACCCTTGATATTAACTCATATGACTTTCAATTAAACATGAATTGACGTTTTTACCGTTAATATTTATTCATATGGCATTTACAACCCAAATCTTTTCTCTACTTTATTTCTTTGAAAACTCAATCCCTCTCCATTCCAAAAATGAAAACCCAATTATAAAATATTTTATAAAATATACATCAATGGTAAAAAATCAATTATAATGGAAGAAATATCTTATAATGAAAATGAAAATAAATTAATATCAAGGGTAAAAAAAGTCAATTCATATTTATCTTTTTAATGTTCGCCGGAAAATCCAACAAAAATCAAATATAAAATATCTTAGGAGGTTTAAATATATGAACACTTAATGTTAGGTAAGGTAAAAATTATTTCACAAATGTCGGGTGTGTAAAAATTATTACCACAAATGTCAGTTAGGGTAAATATAATTTACTTGTGTATAGTTGCAAATATAATTTTGCCATAAAAAGGGGGTGTATTCTAGCAAGTAGTATAAAATGCTACAAAAGACCATGAATAATTTTCTAAGAGGGGGGAATCTAAAAGTTTCGGCCAAAGTTATTCCCTCTCAATTTTTTTAGCCAAATTAAATATTCCCACCCATTAATTTATTCTCCAATTTATCTTGTATTACCAAAAATCCGGACTTATTTCCTATTTTCCCTCAAAAGAATAGGAACCAAAGTCCATAATAATACGTACACTATATAGGAAAATTACCATTAAGCAGTAGAGAATAACCAAGAAGTAGAACCTCGTGAAGAACACTTACATTTGATATACACTTAGTGAGAATTCGCATCAAGTACTCAATCAATTGGTTTTCAATTTTTAATTACCAGCCTTCAATTCCAGGAAAACAATATGATTTCAAGAGCAATTGCACTGCGTATTAGGTAACTCTATTAGGCTATCCTTAATGGTGTTCTTCAAATTGGAGAACACCAAGTACATAAATAGTAGGTTTAATATTATTTCAATAGGTAGTGGAAAATGAATATTGTTAATGATGAAGAAAGAGTTGAGAAATGGAATGATGAATGTGTAATATATAATTATTAAAATAGTACAAAAAAGAAAAAAAGATAAAACAAAATAAATTTTGTTTAATATTTTCTCTCTCCTAGTTCTCTTTGTTTGGTTGCGTATTTTGTGGTTTTTCTAAAGTAATGGTTGTCGATCCACAGGGTTAGGGTGTTAGGTTTTCATGAAATTGGTCTGATAAAGGTTTTCAAATGCGAAAAAGCAGTAAATAATTAAAAAGCAATTTAAACTAATCTAAGCATGGATTCAAAATAACGATAATCAAGAAATCATGAAAAAGTTGAACTAAACCTAATTTCAACAAGAAAATAATCTCTAACTAAGAAAGCAATTTAAAGCAATGAATGAAAAACTAACCTAATCATGAAATTGAGAACAAGAAATTATACCTTCAATGCATTAAGTCTTCTCTCTAACCCGGAATTTCCAATTCTTCATCTCGAATCCTTCACTCGAACCTTCCCCCGAACAAACAAGAAGTTGTGATTTGGATTACTAAGAATCCCCAAATCCTCACTTGAAGGAGAATTTGTGAGCCCTTAATCCTCCTCCTCACTAAAAGTTGGATTTGATTTGTGGACTAGTACTAATGAAATTTGAATGACAAAACATCTATGAAAGCTAGAGAGAGCAAGAACTTGGAAATTGCTTGAATTGAAATTGCTTGAAAGAGAGTTGATTACAATGAAAGAAAACTAGAGAATGCTTGGAAATAAAACTAAAGTTTAATGAAAGATAAAGGAAAGATAAGAAAGATGCGATAAAACCTATTTCTACTATAATCCTAATCTAATTCTAAGTCTACTTCTACTTCTACTTCCTTATGATGTTGAATTATGTGGGTATATATAGAAGTTCAAGGCTATTGTTAAGAAGTTCAAGCATGGGTGATTGAGATGTTCATCTTTCTCCCCTTATTCTATTGCTTATGGATTTCTCTCATCTCTTCTACAACAACAACTCAAGCTAAGTCTACAATCTCTCCCATCGCCCCACGCTCCAATTATACTATCATCTTTCTACCACCTCTTCTATCATCTTTCTACCACTTTCATCACCTCCATAATCTCCATCTCCATCCTTCCCTAAACCTCTAAGCCCTCATCCTATCCATCCCTACATAAATCTCCCATAAAACCTCCCAAAAACATCCGAAAACTATCCTAAAAACCAACAAAAAGAGTTCCTTTTTCCTACCTTTTCCTATCCTTCTCCGTCACTTTCCTACCATTATTATCTCCATTTCTCCACTCCTTTAAACCCCTTTATCTCTATTTTCATTTTACCTTCCATTATCCCCCCCATAAACCCTAAAAACTCCACAAAAAGCCTGACCTTTCTACTACCCAAAACACCACAAAAAGAGCCCTTTTCCTACCCTTTTCTCACCCCCTTTTCCATACTTTTCTCCATCCACTTTAGGTTCTATTTTGGCATATTCAAGAGGAGTATTAAAGGCTTCAAGAGGCTAATTCAAGCGTGAGGATCAAATACTTCAAAGGCTAGGGCAAGGTTTCCCTAAAGAAAGGTAACAATGTAAGCTTTTAAGTGTTTTCCTTTTATGTAAATAAAGTGTTGTATATGTTATAATTCTTTCAATTCCATTTTGCATGTTTCATGAAGTAATTCTATAAAGTTCTTATTTATTTGCCTTTCAACCTTTATAAAAAACACACTTAAAACTTTTAATAGAGTCTTTCCTTTTGTGAGAGGCGGTCACTTAAGGTTTATACCTTTCGAGTTCGTAGCCTTACCCCCGAATCCATTCTTGGGTTTCACAGGCGGAGTATTTCTTTATTTTCTTTTTGGTTTTGTCTTGACTATTCCCTTAAAAAATCGGGTGGCAACTCCCATTTCGAACCAAAACACATCAAGGATTGCATAAACTATGGTTAACATGGTTTTACAATGTACCGATGCAACTTTAAGGCTTGTATATTTCTAAATAATATTTACATAAATTGCTTTCTTCCGAGCCTAACATTTCAATGAGAAAATTAGGTTAACTTTAGAAGAGTTTGGAACAAGTGGATGTTCACTCTTAAAGATTTGATTCAAGGACTCATAAAATGCATAAGTAAAGGGAAATGGATTTTACAAGATATTATTCATGAAATGTATGATTAATTCTTTAAAGAGTTTTCAAAGGTTAAACCCCAACACAAACCACCAAATCACACCCCAATCCACGTGGACGTTCGGAAGCTCGAACGGTGAGGAAAAATCTCCACAGGATTTTTGGCGACTCCACTGGGGATTTTTCTAAAGTGGGTAAAACTTGAAAAAAGTTTAGTATGCTTTAAAATTTTTGGAAGGAAATGAATTTTTACTTTATATTATTAAGTCATTCTTTTAAGGCATAATGCATTGCATATACCGGGGCAGTCCCTTGACATGTAGTATGTCGTAGGAGCACGTAAATCGACGGTTTATATTTTTTTTCTTTTTAAACTACAAAAAATAACCCATGGGATGCCGGACCGGCTATACTCAATTGGTGCCTTTACACCGAGAGAGCATTAGTCACCACATCCACTCATGCATCACTCTACGAGGTCTCCACCCGAGCCTCCAAGAGCAACACCCCACACATTCAAGTTGCCTTTACAACAAGAATGCACCGGGGCGAGTACATGAGTCACCAAGCCTTATCCAGCCAATAAACCCTTTTGTACATAGAGCCTTGGTTTATGATACCCCTTGTTCATACGTATGCTATGTGCTATGTGTTTAATTTCTTTGTAAAGAGTCGGCACAAGTTTAGGAGTGTTGTTTGACAGGACCACAAGCGCACGGGTACTATTGTAGCACGTCAAGGTAGATCCCACAGGGACTTAGTCTAGTAACGCAGTGAACTATCCCTCTACTTAATTGCTAAGCCAATTAGGTTTTTGATGTTTTCGCAGGTTTCTAAAAAAAACTAATCAAAACTAAGCCGACAGAAAGAGTTGAGTTTGGGGTAATTCAATAGATAAAGACTTCTAAGGTTTTACTCACCTAACAACAGGGTCTGAAAATCAAGTTAAAGCTTGCGCAATAACTTAAACGAATCAAGAATCAACAACCTCTGAATTCTATTGCCATTTCGATGCTAAATAGAATTATTCTAAACAACCTAATCAACAACAACTTTCGTACGCCTTTTAGGTTGGACATAATTGAAGGTCTCAAAAAGTCATGTTATATAAGGATTCCCTAGTTCACTACTCCTTTCTCAACTTTCGCAAACCTAGGTTGGCAGGTTGGTAGTTAGATTCCCCTAATTCACCTTTTGGTACTTCTCAGGTTAATCTCAGAATTACAAGCATCCAAGGCCTTAAGAACACTTATAAGCATGTAAAGCGCAACCTTCTATTGATTCAATCAAGAATCCAAACACAGACTAAAACATTCTAATCAAACACCATAGTTACGGTTCATAAAACCCTAGAAAGAACGAAATCTACTCACGAATAGTCATTGTAAACAAGAAATACATTTTAAACATGATAATCAATTCTAGAAAATAAGAAAGAAATGCAAAAAGAATAAAGCAAACTCTGAGGCGGATTCTGTAGAGTCTCTCGATCTCCGGCCAGAAATTTCTTGACGAGTGTTGCACGCTTCCTCTCGAATCTCTAATCTCGGGAATCTTCGAACCGATTATCGATCGATGGAGGTGTTTTTGTGATGTATTACTCAAGAAGCTCTCTCTTTTCTGCTGGACAATAACTGATTGACGACGCTCATTTTCTCTTCCCCTTTTATCTGTAGCAAAATAACTGCCAAATCGAGTCCCCTGCGGCCACCACGGTCCGTGGCGACCACCACGGGCAGCCCGTGGTGGGCACTGCCTAGCTCTTCTTTGGTCGGTTCCTCCTGCAATTCATGCCACGGGTTGATCAACAGTGGTTGATGCCTGTGGTGCCCTTGGTCTTGCCAAATTTGCTCCTAAAGTCGGCTTTTTGCTCCCGAATCTGCAAATCAACACCAAAAACGCAAAGTCCAAGCGTAAATAGAGAAATGGGGGAGATTAAACACATTTTTGGCCTAAATCTACCATGATTATGCTTCTAAATCACCTAGACATAAGTGGAAATAATACACTTACCAAACCCCTCCATGCTAAAACCTTGCTTGTCCCCAAGCAAGTACTAGACTCAAAACCAAGAATAAAGAATCAAAAGAGGACTAGGGAGGACTAGGGAATCAAAATAGAAGAAAACGCAATGAAGCAAACTCAACTATTCTATGTACAGACCCCCTCAGGTAAGCGCTAGCAGAATCTTTTAAGCAACTAGGCCTAACCAAACACAACCCAAAAGCGATTAAAAACATTTTGGCACAAGAAAGAGGGAAATTTTCGAAAGAGATTTAAAGGAACTACATTATCAAGATCAAGATCAACTCAATCACCCCGTCATCACCAATTTAGCAAGAAAGCACATGTATGTAAGACTGTTTAGAGCAATCCTCACTCTAGGGAATGTGGAAACACTCCTCTCATGTGTTTGCAGATTAATACAATGATGGTCCTCTCAATACTCTAGCCTAAGAAACAGCCTATCATATGCTTACTAAACATCTCAATTCTCCACCGCTATATGCAAAATGCAAAATGCAAATGACAATCAAGAGGTCTTTGAAAGGGTTGTAACGGGGCTAAGGTTAGGGGTAAGGAACGGAAAGTATTTGGATAAGTGGAGCTCAAAGCCAAGCTTGGAGTTATACTTCACCAAATTCATGCAATCTTATTGATCCTTACTCACTCATAAACAATCATAATAATCCCGAAACATTTATCGCAAATCGCCTCAAAACTAGATTCCTCACTTGCCGACACACTTGTGCTTCCTTTTTTTTCTTTTTTTTTTCTTGTTTTGGATTTTGCTTTCTTTCTTCTTTTTTTTCGAAGCGTGTGAATGGCAAATGACGCTCATATACAAAACTCGGCGGATTTCACTAACATAATCAAACTATATTGAGGCTACATAAGTGGGAACAACCCATCACTTCCTATTCACGACATTCCCAACATATCGATCCACAAATGTATCACAAGTAACCCTACTAATCATACTCAATATATTCCAAGTAGTGGCTTTTTAGGGTAGGAAGATGTGTAACCGGCCAAGGCTTATAATTTCGGTTTATTCAAGAAGAGGGGGGAAATCAAAGGCTAAAAGAAGGGTTAAAGGCGGGAAATTTCATGTTCCGGGTGGCTATCTGGCTGTGTAGCTTCAATAATTACTAGTGAATGCCTCAATCATGTTGTCAATGCATGATGCAATGCAACTTCAAAGAGATGAAAATCAAGTTCTAGAGATTGCAACCAAGGTAGAGCCGCACATGGGAATATGAGACTAATAAAAATGATTAGTTGTTTTTTGGCTTAGTGGTATCACGAAGATCATAATCGATCACATGCAAAGCTCACTTCAAAGGGTCAAGAAGGGTAATCGACCTTCACTTATCAAAATGCAATTCCAAATCAAGAAGTTTTCAAAAAATCTTTTCAAAAATTTGAATCACAGTTGGGCTATGCAAAGGTTAAACAAAGCAACAAGGCGACATGCCAATGCAACTTTAAGGTTTTCTTTTTATATTTCTAAATAATATTTGCATAAATCGCTTTCTTCCGATCCCAACATTTAAATGAACAAATTGGGTTAAATTTAGAAGAGTCTGGAACAAGTGGATGTTCACTCTTAAAGGTTTAATTCAAAGACTCATGAAATGCATAAGTAAAGGGAAAGTGATTTTACAAAATCTTATTCATGAACTGCATAACTAATTCCTTAAAGAGTTTTCAAAGGTTAAACTCCAGCACAAACCACCAAATCACACCCCCAATCCGCGTGCACGTTCGGAAGCCCGAACAGCGAGGAAAAATGTCCACAGATGGGTGACCTCCTGGGAAGTTTTCCCAAGCAGCGTGTGAGCGAGGACGAAGCATGCTGGAAAGACTCGTGGTGATTTGTGGGGCCAGACATTGATTCTTGAAGCGGTTATTGGGTAATGCCCGTGGCCCAAGTGGGGCCGAGGCGTTACTTCATATCTTGTGTTGATTCTTGCAAAATGAAATGTAATATATTGCTTCTCATGCCAATAAAACAAGTACATCCTTTTCAGAAACATTTTGTTTTACTATTTTAATAAAGGAAAAGCATCAGATAATTAAAATAGAAAGCACACACATTCTTTCCTACATTTATTCCATCTCTTTTCCTTTATCGTACATACTAGACATGTATGTCAAGTCCTAGTTTGAGTCAGAGTTCTTGGACCCATTAGTGCTCACTTGACGAGTCTTGTTTGTTTTTCCTTCCTCGGGGTAAACTCCTTTTGGACGGTTAGAATCCGACCCCGGACCTTCAGCAATGATAACACTCTTCAATTTCGGAATCTCTCGGGGAGGTGAACTAGAATGCCTCCTATGCCAGTGGTTTGCACTGACGGTGGTGGTAAGCCACCTTCGATATCCGTCGGTTGATGAAGTGGAAATGCGTTGAGGAGGAGGAACTTCTACTCCTGCTCCTTTCTTCCAGTATCTAACCCATGATTTAACCACTGATCCTCGAAGATGAGTGAGGTCGGGAATTTCACATGGAAAAGAGGGATATCTTGTAAACGTTCCATCTGGCACATGACCCGATTAGGGAAGTAATAGGTTAGTTCCCTAAGACCCAACAAGGTAATATGAACCGCCTTGTCAAAATGGCCGGAGAAGCACGAGACCTTCTACCATTGGATTTCTTTGTGATCTTTTTAGAACATCACCGACTCTTCGAAGCTTCTACGACCGTCATAATTCTTTTTGCGTTGGCAGAAGCGATGGCGTTATAGGAGAAAACACTATACTGAGGTGTTCCATGAGCCATATCTACAGAGAAGAAGAAGAATGAGAAAGTAAGAATCTTGGTTGACAAAAAAAAAAAAAAAATAAAGGATACAACCAAGGGAAAATCGACAAAATGATTCCACATGGGTTGTCCAAAACATCCCATGCAAAATCACAAAAAAAAAAAAGAATACAAAAAATAATGATACAAAAATGCCGATACTTACTTGAAGTGCTAGAAGGGTTCCCTAGAAAACTTGTATAGAACTCCAAGAGTCAAGGCCCAAAAGAGTTTCCCTAACCATCATAGGGGCTAGATTGTAATCTCGAGCCATTTTATCTACGATGTGAATGAGGGAAAGAGGAACGAAGCCTGAACCCCCATGGTAAAATAAAAACTCAGCCAAAATTCAAAAGACCAAACCTCGTACTCGAGATGTCGACTTGAGTTTGAGTGCCTCCGGTGATTGAAAGAATTCTACCAGGGCTTGAAGGTCCACCATGTTGTCCACCAGAATATGTCCTTAGGCTCGATGATTGAAGTTCGTCGATTCATCAAACCTTTTATGATAACTAGGAGCAAGAGGAGGAGTTGTCGGTGGTGCATAAAGATCGAAGCCAAAGAGGCAAGCCCACTCTTAAGGTAGAGGGCATAATTCGTTCAGAAGAAACGAAATACATGAAGCTTGGAGTCCCAAAATGTGAAAGTCGCCTTAAGGAAATCCCAGTTGATTTCCACCTATTTCAGGCTTAAAATGAGGGACAAGTTGTAATAGGTGAGGAGACGTTTCTCGAGTTTTGAAAGAGAATTCATCCATAGACAAAGCTTCTTTTCAAAAGCCATGATTAGAGGAAAGAAAAGACAAGAACAAGGAGGCAGAATGGAACAAAATCGAATGACATCAAGCCTTGCTTAAATAGTGCTTCAATGTGAAAGGATGACGTGGATACATTGCCTCTGTGTGGTGTCCGATCAGGCTAGAGGGGAAGAATGACAACCAGCAACGTGTTGTCGGCGGAGACACGATGTCTACCACTGTGCGGTGGCCGATCGACTTTTAGCAAAGGGGGAGGAATCTCCTTAAAGGATTGCACTGTGTACAAACGTGTGAAGGAAGGGGAAGACACGGTCCTAGGGTCCTATACATGTATTAAGATATAAAAAAATGTGTACATGTACTTGTTATTTTTTTTATAGTTTTGTTGTAATTATATTATTTTTCTTTGTAACTTAGTTAACTTGTTGTATTTAATTTCTTTTTACCTCTTGTAAACAGTTTGAGATCGACCGATAAATTAAATAAAAAACAGGGGGTCGCATGCATTTTAATCGAAGTCAAATCACGTGCATAAATAGAGTCTGCTTGCTTGCATCTTCCTTATTTATTTCTCGTACAATTGCTGCTAAAAAATAACAAGAGCAGAAAAGGATAAGGGGCCTTGCCAATGATGCCTAAAGACTACTATTGAGGACCGCCAAATATGCTCTTGAAAGCTGCATCCGCGAAAGAGCTCGGTTGTGATGGGTCTTGAGTTCCGGAAGGGCCATGCAAGAACTGACTGGAAGGCGTATCATAGCCCTGACCATAACCAGGGGGCTGGCTATAAGGAACGATGGAATGAGCATGATACTGCGGTGCCCATGGACTGAGAAATCTCACCATCGAGCCACGGAATCCACTAGATCACACAATCCTCTACCATGAACTCAAGAATGTCGGGAGACCTCTGTCTATCTCCTGAAGACCTCGATGAACTAGCATGGGGAGCTCGATGTTCACCCATCAAATCTTGATCTCTTCGTCGGGATGGTCCTTCCCCTGGATCATCGCGATGCACTCTCCTACTAGTTTCTCTCGCTGAAGAGTGACGAGGAAGACACCTTGACGAGCTTCCAGAACGCGACAATCTCACATGAGAATGAGTTTCACCAGCTTCATCATCAGCAGCTGGCATAGGGCCCCAGTATTGACCATTCACAAAGTTCTGATCAATGAATTCTAGAGCAGTAATGCCTTCCCTCAACAGAACACGGATATGTGCATAGGTTTGTTGTATAAGAAAGAGATTCAATGAGCATCCATGCGAAATGAGAAGACAAGCGAAAACGCAACTTACTGATTAGAATCGAAGTGTTGCAAAACTTCGTGATCATTTGGGATGAGCGGAATTAACCAAATAGCATGTCTTCACCCTCCGCTTACTCATGCTCTTCTATATGTTGGTCCAGGAGAGGATCATAATATCCTCCTAGCTACAGAAAGATGATTTATCATCAAAGAAAGCAAAGAAGAATCATTGCACAAACAAGATGAATTCATACCCGAGCGAAAGCCAAGCGTCCTCTATACTTAGCGACCGCTTCCTCCAGGTTATTTGTAGGGACAACAAAGTTAACAGCAGGCTCCCCGACCATCAACTGAGTCATCTCATCTTCTGTCAAAGCCTACCTATCAAAGATAAGCTCGGGAGGATCTATAGCCACCATTTGAAGGCCATTCCCCTGTATGTTGGAAGAATAAGTGCTCTCCCAAGTAGAAAACAAGGCCTGAAGGAACGTCTAACAGCAAGCGATGCTCGCTCGCTTCCCTTGCCAAACGAATATCAAAATGGAGGCCTTCCAAGTGAAAGTCGTCCCGTTGAGACCGGACAATACCCTCCTAAAACAACCATTATAAGCTCAAGTGCGTAGAAAGAAGAGGAAAAGCAGCGACAGAAATGAGTCATACCGGTCAAAGGTTGTCAACGATTCTCCTAAGACCATTCAGATCTTTGAAACGATACTTCGGATGACGGTAGTCCGACGACTCTGCCAATCGTCGAGCAGCAGGGACACTCAAGTTGCCATTGTTAATTTATTCTTAATTTATGGATACAAATTTAGTCAAACGTACATTTCAAAAACTCGAAGGTTGGTCCATCTAATAGGTTCCAAAAAAAGTAAAATTGAATATAATGACATGAAAATTTTAACCAATTTGTTCTTCTTTTTTCATTGCCTCCAAATTGGATAAATTCAACAAAAACCTAAAAATATTTATTTTCCCACTCAATACAAACAACTTGTGTGCCAAAATGAAAAAAACAAAATCCAAATTAACCATTCATATGGAGTCCAAATGTAGCAAATCAAAATAAAACTACATTTTACAAATAGCTACACCTTTAAGGTGAATCAAACAATTAATACACCTTTTAAATGTAGCTAAACTTCAAATTGCTTCTACATTTGAAGAAGGTGTAGGTAATTTGGTGTAGCTACTGGACCCAATCCTTGTAGTGTTTCCCCTAACCACAAGGAGAAAATATGCTAAGACCTGCACCTGCACACCAGGAAAGATCTTAGTAGAGTTAACAGAGGGAATTTTGCACATCACAAAGTTTCTAAAGAAAGATATCTTGGAGCATACCTCTGAGACCCGCCAAAGACTACTACCCACGTTAAGCAACATTGCTTCTATAGTCCTCGGGCGCCCCACCGTGTCATCGCTGGTAGGAAGACAAGCGACCCGTATTCCTCTCACCAAATGAGCATATGGAGCAGCTTTCTAGTTGAAAGACCTCATCTCGCCATAATCCAAGAGGTGCATCCAGGAAAGGGTAATCGTGTCCCCACAATTTGGAAAAATGGTTATGTTGATAAAATGCACCCGAACGAGAAACGGAGGATGAAGACGAGGGAGATCCTCGAAACCCTCACTCTTCAAAACAGCCACCAAGTGGGTGTTCCGCAAAACACCGTTTCGCCCTGCCAGCGCAGTAGCTGGTTGCAGGAGCTCATAAACACGAGGGTCTGGATCCTTATAAAATTCCAGCAATTGGCCGCCCTAGCTAAGGCCAGTAATCATCACAAAGTCGGTAGGAGTAAGCATCATCTCACCAACAGGGAGATAGAAGGAATATGTCATATCCCAAAAACGTCCCATTATAACCCGACTGAATATTCTCCTGCTACGAGTTTTCTTGGCATCCAGACAAGCCAGGAAAGGACTAAAACCTACTGTCGAGCAAAAAATTTAATAACAGAAAATAAATTAAATAAATTGCCCACACAATCTCCTGACATATATTTTTTTTATACATCGGCTTATTATTTTCTTTGAGTACGACCTTATTCAAGAGGATGAACCTCCTTAATTACGACCCCGTTTGGGACACCACCTTTTGATTCCAACTTGCTTCGTTTAACTGTCTTTCCTTCTTTTGTTTTATTTTTGGTTGAGGTAAATTTACATCAACCTTTATTTCCGACCCGTAACTGAACTACATCAGATAGTGGCCGAATATGCACCTTCAAGGAATGGTACTACCCATACACATTCTTCATGTGCAGGTTAGGAGGAAATTTGGTTTCATTTGGAATTCGGGTTGCACTAACAATTTATTATGAGCTGCCTACGTACCCCTTTGGAGGGGATCAAACCGATCGTAGTTCATTTGAGAAAATTTAATATTGATTTGGGTTTGATTTAGGTTAAATTAATAACCATTATTTTTTACCTATTTTTTGTTATTTGTTCGGTTAAATAAACAACCACGACAGGGCTTGAACATGTTAAGAAACTTTGGCTAAGTTAACATTACAGCCTTTTCGTAAATTTGTATCACTTTCCGACTTAGTCCTTCATGGGGTCGGATGACTTAATTTGACTTGTCGATTGCACCCCTAGTACACGTACTTGTTACGGGCTTCTTACGTACTCTTGTTGAGATCAAATCGACGTAGTTCTAGACCCGTTTTGAGTCTACAGCTCGAATAAAAATTCGAGAGGAAAATTTATGAGCCTGGTATTTTCATTTGGATCATGTTTAGTCCATTTGACGGACTTGGGATTTGGAAGGTATAATTTTGTGGAGTTTGGATTTAACCTGTTTCGGTTACAAAATGATATATTATGTAACCGTAGGCTATATAAATTTGAAATTTGGCTTTTTAGGAAAGAGGGTGGGGGGGAGTTTTTGTGAGCTAGGATTTGTGTTTGGCTCGGATTTGGTTCCTTTGACGGACTTGAAATGTAGAATGGATCATTTTGTCGGACTTGCATTTGGCCTGTTTAGGTTACGAGAAAGATGTATTATGTAACGAAGAGTCATTAGATTTTGAATTTAGCCCTTGTAGGACGGTGGGACAAAATTGAGAGCTTGGACTTTGTGTTTAGCTCGAGTTTGGTCCATTTAAGGGACTTAAAATACAGCAAGAAAAACCTGCGATGGAGCTGACTCGTTTAGGTTACAGGAAAACATTTCGTAACTACAACTTGCAAGAAACTTGAAACTTTGACCATTTAATAAATGGGGGGAATATTTGCAAGATTAGATCTTTTGTCTGACTCGTATTTTGTCCACTTAGCGGGCTCGAAATTTGACAAGGAATCCCGTAACAGGGTTGCTGTGCTTCAGTTACAGGGAGGCATTTTGTTGTTACAAGTCACACATTCTCGAAATCTGACCCTTTTAAGAGCGGGGGAAGAAATCAGAAGCCTGACACTTTATGGAACTTGGTTTGGGTCCATTTGGCAGGCTTGGTAGTTTGACAGGACGACCTGTATCTCTAAACGGATGACCTGTTTATTTGTTTAAGTCACGTAACAGAAGGTCCAAAGTAGACATTTCGAGTTTTTTTTTTGTAAGAGCGGAGCTTTTTGTGAGCTTGGGTATTTTTATTTGGCTGAATTTTGTCCGCTTGGAAGATTTGGGAATTTGACAAGGTCGGTTGACATTTTTGTGGAGCTTGGGTCATTTGGCTCGCAACACGTAAACCGACCATATTTTATTATTCCTTCACAAAAAATAAAAGGACTCGAATATCAACCCAAAAATATAATTTGAAAATTTTTGGATTTGTGACTGAACCCAAAAATTTAATATCGAGCCTCCTACGTACCCTTAATTTTAAGGGATCAAGTCTACGTAGTTCTTGGCCAAATTTGACTCAAAATATAATTTAACGGAGATTTTGAGTTTGTGATTGAACCCGAAAAATTTAATGTCGGATTTCCTACGTACCCTTGATGGGATCAAGTCAACGCAGTTCTAAACTAAATTGAGATTTGAATCCGACACATATTGTTTGATTAGTTGGTTTATAAACTGAGCCACAACGGGTCACATTTTCAAGATTTGGCATGTATGAACTTGTATAATCATAAAGTCCAAGTAGTATCCAACCAGTGAGGGGATTGGAAATTGGATGTGTTCATTTTTCCAAAAGTTCGTCAACCGCATTTTGGCATTTAATCATACAGGAAACAAGACATATAGCCAAAGTATTTGGACTATTTTTTTTACTTGGGAACGTATAATGACTATGCTCCAAATTTGCAGTGCTCAACTTAGTTTAACAAATGCAAAGGTTTAATTTGTCATTTGCAGTTTAAGACCACAAACTAAGTCAAATTTTTGAGGTGCATTTTGTTTGCTTTGCATTCGAACCTTCTTGTTTAACAAATTTAGCCAATAGAGTTCAAACATTACTATTTATGAAACTCTTTCCTTGGACTAATGTTGCTAGTAAAGGCCTCTTTTTGACATCATGCAAATTAAATTTACTAGGGAATATTCTCAGTTCGATTGTGAAAACGAGTGCATTTATGATCACGCTCTCAATTTATATCAGTTTGAGCCCATTTGGTGAGTGTTGAGTAATAATAAAACCACATTAGCCAAACCCTTCATTCCTCATTGACATGATGTCATCAGTTTTTTTATTTTCTAAGACTCGGACACAAAGCAGAGGATCATTTTCTCTCGTCTCCAGTAGAAGGATACTCAACATGCAGGCTTTGATGCAAACTCACTCCAACTATTGAAAATAAGTGACTGTCACATCACAAAAATTCTTCACTGTTTATAATTTTCACTACGATTTATGCTTGAGCACTGTTTAGGCCCGATTTTGGGCCTAAGTATCGCCTTTTAGCTTGTTATTTTTGCTCGATTCCGAGTCTTTTTCATCATTTTTACTAGTGTTTTAGTTGTTTTGTAGGTTTTCGCACTTTTGGAGCAAAAGCAAGGAAAACGGGATAATTTGAGGCTTTTTGGGGAATCCCGAGCGTTTTCTCGAGCCAAGCAATGTCGAAAACCGAAGCGAAGCGGACCCGGGCAACCCTTCTCCAATTTTGGTGTTGATTAGTGGCGTAACACCTGCTACAATCCTTGTAGCGGGCGTTACAGCCCTTGGAAGAAAGACAAGGGAAGGGAAGAAAACATGAGCTGTAGCGCCTTCTACGCTTCTGGTGCCACTCGCTACAAGGAGTCACGCTCATTACCTCAGCCGTGCCGCCCACTACACCGCACCAAACAAGAACCACTCATCTGGCCAGGAAGACTTCGCGCCCGCGAAGTATATTGTAACGCCCCGCTGGGTTGGTGGTCGCACCGCCACGCCGCGCTAAGCTCGCTCGCTTGAATCGCTAGACTTCGCGCCCGCGAAATGGCTGGTCGCGCCTGCAACCCTGCATAGCCCGAAATCGCCGGGCAGGACTTCTGAACCGTCGCCCTCGCCACCACCTAGGTCGCGCCCCCGACCTACTGGTTTTCAGCGATTATTCTAGGCCAACACGACGGAGCTTTGGGCAACTACCTTGCCTTGTATATATACTCCAACTGACGAAAATTAGATTATCAAGGAGAAGTAGGGAATTAGGTTCTTATTTTGTATTAGTTAGTTTTAGAGGGAGATTAGTGAGAGATTAGCTTGAATTAATTTAGGGTTTTGGTGGATTTTGGTGTTTTTCAAGGATTGAAGATTCAACAATTGAGAGCTTGCTTTGGGTCTTCATTTCCATTGTCTGCCTTGTTTATTTCTACTGTTTTGGGATGACTTCTCTCCTTACGTTAATCTTTGTTAATTCCATTACTTGCTTGTTTAATTGTTCTTGCTTGCTACTTTGATTGTTTTGCTTTATTTGTGATTGTTTGATGTTAGATATCGTGTTTAGGGTTGGTTTTGATGTTGTTAGCATAGTTTTGATCATGATTAGTGGCTAGAAACCCTAAGGGTTAGGGGATAATTAAGGGTGTGAATGGGTGATTAGGTTTGGGTTAGCAATTTTAGTGAGTAATTAGTTGGGAAATCAATTTCCCACTCCTATTCTTCCTACAAGTGAGATGTATTTGGAATCGAGAGCTACCGAATCCATCTAACACTTGTTATGGAAGGTTGGAGTTGGGATAGTTAATGCTCACCCACGACAGTGGAAGGAGGTTAACTAGGGAATTTCGTTTTATTAACCCTCCGGGTCCGTGGTGGACTTTGGGGAAGTTAATCCGGACTATCCGCGAGAGATGAAGCTCCGTGGGTATTTTCTAACGGAATTGCCACTTGATTCTCCCTCCTTATTATTCTCTTGTTGCAAAACCCGTTTTCTCATCCCCGTTTGCATCCCGAAAAGCCCCCGAAGCCCATTTTATTACCTTGACCGACCTTAGCTTTCTTTCTTGCGTTGTGATCCTCTTTTAAACCGATTTCCTTATCTTAGCAATCTTGACCTGACCTTTGACCTAGTTTCTGTGACCAAGGCCCCTCGCTCCCTGAGAAGAACGATAAGAACCGGTTAATACAAACCACCTGCACAAGCACCCCTATTTTTATTGTAATGTTTCCATAGCAACTTAGCGTCATTTCAGCACCACAGCAAGCATCCATGAACCTAAAATTTGTCATCTTGTTTCAATTATCCAAGACCTGCATGCCTCAAAACCTAAATTTTATGGGTCGTTACAGACCCGAAACCTCTAAGGATCCGAGTTTCAATGGGTTCCCAATGGAACCGGGATTCCAAAGAATCCATTTTTTATGGGTCGTCGCTGAGCCAGGATCAGCAAGGATCCAATTTGTAGGGGTCTTTAATGACCCGGGGATTCCTAGGAATCCAAATTTTATGGGTTCCCGAAGGAGCCAGGATTCCTAAGAATCCATTTTTTATGGGTCCTGTGGGACCTGGGATTCTCACGAATCCAAAGGTTTATGGCTCGTTGCCGACCCGGGATCCGCAAGGATCCAATTTGTAGGGGTGTTTAAGGACCCGGGGATTCCTAAGAATCCAAATTTTATGGGTTCCCGAATGAGTCGGGATTCCTAAGAATCCATTTTATTATGAGTCTTAAGGGACTCGAGATTCCTAAGAATCGATGAGTTTGTGGTTCGGAAAGAACCGGCGTCTCAGAAAAGGACCAGCTTTTAGTGATTTCGGTTGGAATCGAGTCGTTTAGGATCCATAAATGATGGTTTCGGCAAGGGTCGGGGTCCCGAAGGACCCATTTTTTACGACTGCAACAGGAGTCGAGGGTTGGTTTTGAGGGCTGGCATGACTGGAATTTGGCACCGAAAACAATTGTTGACGCACTGACTGCTGTAGTCTTCACCATCATCGGCCACGACCATGGAGGGATGTGGTTTTGGAGAAGCCATAGTTAGACTTAAAGTTTAAAGGGACATAGAAGAATTCTCATAAAGAGCAATCGATTGAAGGGGCCAAATTGAGAATAATTTTAATACTTCTCAAACTGTTGGGGCCTTTTTTATCAGTTTCTATGATCTTCTTCCATTGATTCTCCTACTCTTCTCCTTTGTTTCTATTACTGGATAACAACCATATAAGGGATAAGAATTTTCATTCTTATCTAGAGGTAGTTACCACAAACACGGAGGTCAACCTATATATATGTTTTGTGAGAGACATTTATTTGGTTGATGAAAAATTCATCTTCATATTCATTTTCTTCTCCCTGTAAATTATTATTAATTTAGTGAAAGGTTTGGGGTGTGAATTCTCGGTGACTCAATATTATGTAGCCACCGGTATCTACTTGGAACTAAAACGTGAAGAACCTTTTTTATGGAACGACATCTCGGTAAGCCAATTCGCTTCCGCATCTTTGAGGTATTTCTAGTACCGATTTACATTGGTATCAGAGCCAAACTTGCCGGTTTTGTTCCCATCATGTTTAAAACTGTGTCTTTGTTTGTTTTTTTTCTTTGAGTGTTTGTTTCTCACATTTAAATGGCATGAACATTCAAAAGAAATTTGAAAAGATTGAGACAAAAACTGTGTGTTTAAAACTGTGTGTGTTGATAAAGAAAATGAGGAATAAAGAACCGAAACAAAGAAAAAAAAACGGCAGACTTGAATCGGTCTCATCTCGTCCCAGAGAACCGAGAAACCTTGCCAAATCTCATTTTTTTTGCCCGACCCAGAATTTTTTTGTTCCGGAAAAGAAATGAGAAAAGAAGATAAACTTTGGTGTAAATCAAACGGTTTTTCTCAGTAAAATCAAAAATTGAAAGTTTTAATAAAGTTGAAGTAGTCTTTTGAACATACCCATCAGAACCGTCGAGGAAGGGTGGCACGTGTATGTTTCGCGCCGCCGACGGATGTCCTAAGGGTGTCTTTCTTCCTCCAATCAATCACCCATAACTCGATCTACACAAATCCGACCAAGAAAAGCGAAAGTCACCAGCCATGGAGGCGCGTGCCTCTCACGTGCCGCCACCTAAGTGGCGCGTTGACTTCATCGTCGGCGCTGTTGTGCTAGTCGACCGCCGATCAACGTGATGGCGTTGTCGATTTCTCGCCGTTGTAGTTGGATGAACAGATCGAGGATTTTAGGTCTTGGGAATTGCGGTTACATCATTTGGGTGTCGGGTTTTTCCGGCGGCGGCCGTGGGCCACCAAAGCAGGAAAAGACTGAAAGGGCTCGAAAGGAGGTTGCAGAACCGAGCTTTGCGCTGGTTTTGATGGCTGCCTTGGACGACCGACATGAATAGGGATGGAGAAGGTAGAGAGTTTTGGGTTTTTAGAGGGACAAAGAGTGTAGAGCCTTGTAATGGAAACAACCGAGAAAGAGAATGAAAGGGGAATATGTCAAAGAGGGAATGGAATGAGTTATTAATGTACATAATCTTTGCCTTATTGATATTAGTTTTGACTCTTCCCTTCCTTTTTATTTTGCCTTTCACCGTTTTTGTAGTACTTTGTTGTTATTTTTCTTTTCTTTTATCATATTAACTTTGTGTTAATAGTTTATTATGGATATAATTTGTTTATATTCATGTATTCTTTTTGGGATAGTATTATGTTTACTATATATTTATATATTGTTACTAGTTCAATCTCATATTAATTATGTGTTAATTGGGAATGTATATATATTGTTTATTTCTAAGTGAGATATAGTTTTCATATTTTTTATTCCTTATTTAATATGTGTGATTATATATATACATATATACACTTTTTCCTTTTGCTTGTGTGTTAATCTATATGATTAATTATTTATTTCTAAGTGATATATATTTTTTCTTTTCCATGTTTTTGGTTGGTTGTATAATCTATGTGATTATGTTTAATTGTGTGTTAATTAAGTATAGACATAATGTGTTTCTTTTCTTCTAAGTGAAGAAATGCTCCTCGTTTATATCTTTTTTTTTTTGTGATTGTCTATGATCTATGTGATTATATTTTTAGATTGTGTCTTTCTCTTTATTATGAATTAGTTTATGTCATATAATTTATTTTTTGCATAATGGTCATGTAAATTTATTTTACATGTTTTTGGTTCCATATGCAAATAATATAGATGTGTTTCTTATTATAGAATTCATATAACTCGTAATTTAATTAGTTTTATTATGTTATATGAATTATTACGACGTTCTAAAATTTTTAGGTTTTAGAATTTAAATTGAATGTGAGTATTCATGATGTCGTGTCCAAAATTTGTTTTTGGGATATACTTTATAGATAATTAGTTTTTGTATAAAGTATAAAATAAATGTCTGTGTGATGTTTGTTTTTGGTTTTTTAATATGTTTAAATTTCCATGTTCATATGAAAATGTTTATATGAATAATATGTTGAATTAATTTTCTGGAAATTTCTAGTTCATTATTATATGTGATGATTATGAGCCGAGCGAAACTTTTGATCATATGATATGAATAATGTTATTTATGGAATTTTAATTGTTAAAACAATGTGCCTAAATGTCTAAAGTTTTTTTAAAACTTGTATATATGGAAACTTCTAAGACCCCTGTAATAAACTCTTCATCTGCATCTGTAACTGAAAAGTTGGATGGGTCCAACTATGACATTTGGCATCGGAGGGTTAAGTACCATCTGAATGAACGTGGGCATAGTTTAGACTTTCTCACTACTAAAATGTCCCGCCTTACTACTTATGGTCCTATTACCAAGGACATTGATACTACTTCTGTTGAGTATAAGAAGGAGTTGGAGGTATACTAGGAGTGGTTCAAAAAGGATTATTAGTGCGATATGCTTTATTGAACCAGTCAAAAGGTAACCAAGATATGAGTATGGCACGTGTGAAGTACTATAATTTTTGGAAGAAAGACCATTATGCTAGGGATTGTCCCGAGCGTTCTAAGGTACTTCTTTCTACAAGTGTCTCTATTGTGTTTGTTTGTTCCCATGCATTTGTTGCTAACTCCTTTCCTTATTGGATTGTAGACTCGGGAGTCACCAAGCACATAGTTCCGGACCAAGCTGGTTTTGTATACTTTCATCCTTACCCGGTGGGTCTATACAAAGTGTGACAATGGGAAATGGCACTAAGGAAGATGTTCTCGGTGTGGGAACATATCAGCTCAGGCTACGTGGAGGAAGTATGTAATTACTCTTGGACACTCTCTACGCACCTGGGGTGCATTGTTCTCTTGTTTCCTTTGTTTCTTTAGTTAAACTAGGGTTTCAATTTGTTTCTAGATGTGCTGGACTAGACATTATGTTTGACGGTAAACTGTTTGGCACCGCATCGTTCGTAAATGATTTTCCTGTGTTGGATTTGGACATTTGCAATAGTAATTCTGCTTTTGTTTCATTTGTTGATCCTGTTATTGAATATGTTAAATGGCATGCTAGATTAGGACATATTGGCAAGGATAGAATGACTAGACTAGCTAAAGAAGGTCTTTTGGACTGGCTCACTAAGGTTATGTTGCCTAGATGTGAGCCATGTTTAGCTGGTAAGGCGACCAAGAAGCCTTTTGGCAAGGCTGCTAAAGCGTTTTGTCCCTTAGAACTTATTCACTCCCACATATGTGGACCTATGACCATTAAAACACGACATGGTCGTATTTCCTCACATTAATTGATGACTATTCACGATATGGGTACGTGTACCGCTTATCACATCGTTACGAAGCGTTAGATGTGTTTAAGCGTTTTGTGGCGGAATTTGAGACTAAATTAGATCGAAGAGTTAAGTCCCTTCGTACTGATCGTGGTCGTGAATACCTTTATGATATGTTCAAAGGTTTTTGTGAGGAAAAGGGCATACGTAGACAACACACGATTCCTCGAACTCCGCAACATAATGGTGTTGCAGAAAGGAGGAATCGAACATTACTTGACATGGTCAGGTCAATGATTGCTCATGCTAGTCTTAGTTTTTGGGCGGATGCTTTGCTTACGGCAACATACATCCTAAACCGAGTGTCTAGTAAGAGTATTTCCATTACTCCATATGAGTTATGGAATGGTAGAAAGCCTGTTCTAGACCATTTACGTCCATGGGGTTCAACTGGCTATGTGCAAAACTCAACTCATAAGCATGGAAAACTTGGACCAAGAGCTACTAAAATGGTATTTATTAGGTACCCGGATAGCTCAAAAGGTTATGTTATGTAGGGAGACCATCCAAATGGCGGCATGACGGAGTTTGAGTCCCAAAAGGTCGGGTTTCTTGAGGATGAGTTCCCAATTGGTGAAATTAAAAAGGATATGGAGTTGTATGAGTTGAAACAACCATCTCTCGGTGAAGGGGAGGATTTGACTACCCGCCATGACATCGAGGATGATAGTTCTCTACCTAATGATGAAGATAGGTAGAGTATATCAAGTTGGGGCCCGAGCCTCGAGATCCATGCTTTCCAAGTCTATCCACATCCCCTCCCGAGAACCTGAGCGAAACAACTCCAAGATCGGGTGTGGAGTCCATTTCAAGGTGGACCCGGGACCTTGGAGACGTATTCAGGTCATCATTGGGTGTGGCATCCACTTCAAGTGGGACCCCGGACCATGGGAGTGGAGCTACGGGTCCTCATCGAGACCTACTTCGGGCCTTTAAAAGGGTTCGGAGTCTGTCGAAAAGAATAAGCGGAAAAGGGTTAACATGGGTTGTTGAAATGGATGTGCCTTCACTCTTTAGGTCATAAGTCCTTCAATGCAATTCCGATTGGTCTCAAATTTTGGGAGCTTAAAGTACACACTAAGAGTGTTCCATCGATATCTTATGGGTTTAAAATGGAGTTTGGATGAAGAAGTTATGCGCGCTTGAAGTCAGCAGGGAAAAGCAGCCCAGAAGACGGTCGCGCCCGCGACGCTTTGGTCGCACCCACGAACCTCTGCTGCCCAAAATACACTGTTGCGTCCGCTTGCCACGTCGCGCTTGTGACGAATTGGTCTCACCCGCGACCTCCCACTGTCCAGACGTCGACTGCTGCGCCCATTGTCCGTCGCACCTGCGACAGTCACCGTGGCACCCGCAAACCTCCCCTACCCAGCTGCTGCCTGCGCGTGTCTTTGGTGTTAAATGTTATGTTTTACTGTTTTACCCCCCCCCATTAGTATAAATACCCCCATTTAGCATTTTTTTAAAGATAGTTTATGTTGATGAATGATTTGCTAATGCAATGTTAGGGTTTCCCCTAGTTTCTCTCCCAAAAATCCTGTTCTTACTTTATCCATTTATCAATGGTGGTGTTAGCAATTCATTCCTTTAGTGATTTTTAGTGGATTACCTATGATAATCATGGTGGGGTGTGAGGCCTAGAGTTGTGGATCCTCCTTGATCAAGGTCATATCCTTCCTTTGGGTGTTTAAGCCCTTGTTCGTGTTGATCATCGCTCCCATTCACACACTCAACCTAATGTTCACCCACTCACGCGACGGTAACGCTCCATTTGGTATCAGAGCTTTGGTTTTTCATTTAGCTTGAGTTTTCCATTGTTCATACTAGTATTGTTCTCTAGTGTTGTGTTTTGTTGCATTTGATTGAATATTGGTGTTCGCCATTCCTTGTACCTCCAAGTGTGTTGGAGAAGTTGTTATTGTTATTGTGAATGTTGATTTTGATGCATTTTGGAGCATTGACGAGAAGTTTGAAAATTGTGCCCGCAAGTTGTTCGATGAAATGTCTAAGTGAGGAAAACACAAAGAACCCTTAGCCAAACACAAGCCAACAGCAAGAAAACCCCCAAACTCCATAAAATTTCCCAAACACATACCGTCCTTTACCCTTCCCTCGATATGGATGGACAGGTTAATTCCGATCGAGAGCAACTTAGCCAACGGGTAGCCCTTAACTTCGAGCTATCGAGAGCCGACTCAGCACCTTTGACAGTCGGTTCTCCACCATCGAGCGAACTCTTGACAACCTTAAGGTCGAAGTGAACAACCTAGCGCAAGAGTATGAAAGACAACCCCGAGATGAACGTCCTAGACCCGCACGAAGTCCTATCTATCCTCCTCCCTCCTACGACTCGAGTGACGATGATAGAGGCTCATTTCGACACCACCGTCGGCGGGAAGCGGTTGAGAAGCCTCCGCGGAATGAATTCTATGACGTCGAAACCGAAATTCTGGAATTCAATGGCTATACCGGCCCGGAAGACTATCGTAAATGGGTCCAAACCTTGGAGATAATTTTTGCAACTAAGGAGTATAATGATGAACAAGCCTTCAAAATTGCGAGATCGAAGCTCACTAATTCTGCATCACTTTGGTTTGCGACCATCAAATTGCAACGGACTATGGAGGGTCGATCAGAACTCCTTTCATGGACGAGGTTAAAGCGATTGATGGATCGACAATTCTTGCCTTACGGTTGCAAGCAAGAGGTTAACCATGAGCCCATTTCATCACTTGATGGGCATGGAGAAGTTAAGCAAGCGAAGGTCGATCTCATGCCCAATGAGGGAGCTTTTCTAGTCCTTATGAGCCCATTAACGAAGTTGTTGAAGCTTCTTGCCAAGAGGAGGATGAGAACATCAACCTTGCCCTATGTACCTCTCACCCTTGTTTAAGAACCCAAAGAAAAAGCACCTTCATTCATCTCATCGCCATCAATTGTTGAGCCTAGCGACAAAAGAGTTGACTCCATCATCTCTTATGGCTTGACTACTTCTGACCTCCTTATTGAGAAGAATGAGGTAACTACAAACCCACCTAAGAAATTCATTGAATCTTGCTTGGATGTTGGGTGTTGCGATATAAAGTCTTTGGGTAACTCATGCACGATATTTGGGAGGTATTTGTTGTTTGTTGGCGTGATATGTTGTATGCTGATTATTTGCTGTCGAACTTTGATGATTCTCTATGCTTGAAGTGGAATGCTAAGAATCTTGGTGTTCGTTTTGTGTTTAGTGGCGAATTTGGGATTGGTGATGCCATGATTCTAGTTCAACCCAAGTATTTGAGCTCTTCATTTGTGTCGTCCATCGATGAATATTTCTTGCATGTGGGTCGTTGTGATGTGAACTATTTGAGTATGCCATACATGATATTTGGGGGTCATTGGTTATTCGAGAATGTGTTTTTGATTGGTTGCTATCGGAAATTTGGTATGCAATGTTTGTGGGAGTGTTTGTCGAATGAAGTTTGTTCTTTTGAATTTGATCTCTTGAATCCCTTAACCCCACATCAAATCATACCCGGGGTGGGAAGTGAGTTGAGGAACCTTCTCCTTTCAAACAAAACACGGGTTGAGTGTAATGTTGGTGAGGATGAGCGATCTCTTGCTTTGTCTTTACCTTGCAGCGAGCCAAGTGAGGATGTGCGTTCCCAAGCACCTCAAAAATACTCCCGTTCCTTCCCTTAATCCCCTATCCCCACACAACAAGCCTCTAACATTTTTCTTTCATTTGGATGATGGATACGTCGTAGGTTTCGAAGCTTGCTGGGCGCCTTATGTGTATGTTCATTGCAATCGGGAAGTTCGGTATGTTCAAAGTTCCTTGGAGCCAAATTATGGAGAGGGTCTCGACTTTAACTCCCAAGAGTTGAGGGAAACTCTTTTTCAAGAAGGGGAGTATGGAACATATCAGGATGGGGCTTGAGCCTCGAGATCCATGGTTTCAAAGTCTATCCGCGCCCCCTCCCGAAAACCCGAGCGAAACAACTCCAAGATCGGGTGTGGAGTCCATTTCAAGGTGGACCCGGGAACTTGGAGGCGTATTCGGGTCATCGTTGGGTGTGGCCTCCACTTCAAGTGGGACCCCGGACCATGTGAATGGAGCTACGGGTTCTCATCAGGACCTACTTTGGGCCTTTAAAAAGGTTTGGAGTCTGTCGGAAAGAATAAGCGAAAAGGGTCAACGTGGATTGTTGAAATATGCGTGCCTTCACTTTATAGGTCATAACTCCTTCAATACAACTTCGATTGGTCTCAAATTTTGGGAGCTTAAAGTACACACTGAGATCTTTTCATCAATATCTTATGGTCCTAAAACAGAGTTCGGATAAAGAAGTTATGGGCGCTTGAATTCAGCAGGGAAAAGCTGCCCAGAAGACGGTCAGGCCCGCGACGCTTTGGTCACACCCGCGAACCTCGGCTGCTCAAAATACACTGCTGCGTTCACTTGCCACATCGCGCTCGCGATGAATTGGTCGCACCCGTGACCTCCTCGCATCGACGCCGTCGGCCGCTGCGCCATTGTCCGTCGCGCGTGGCGATCAGCGTAGCGCGCGAACCTCCCCTACCCAGTTGGTGCATGCGCGTGTCTTTGGTGTTAAATGTTATGTTTTACTGTTTTACCCTCCCCCCATTAGTATAAATACCCCCCTTAGCTTGTTTTTCAAGATAGTTTATGTTGATGAATGATTTTCTAATGCAATGTTAGGGTTTTCCCCTAGTTTCTCTCCCAAAAATCTTGTTTTTTATTTATGCATTTGTCAATGGTGGTGTTAGCAAGTCATTCGTTTAGTGATTATTAGTGGATTACGTATGATAATCATGGTGGGGTGTGTGACCTAGAGTTATGGACCTTCCTTGCTCAAGGTCATATCCTTCCTTTGGGTTTTCAAGCCCTTGTTCGTGTTGATCATCGCTCCCATTCACACACTCAAGCTAATCTTCACCCACTCACGCGACGGTAACGCTCCAATAGGGGGAGTGGACCTACAAACCTTAGTGGGAGTGGTCCACCAGACCCTACTCAGGAGAATCAGCCAGAGAATGAGGAACATCCTCAATCTCCAACCACTTGTTGAAAATGAAAATATAGATCGTTCTCGATCTCTAGCTTCTAATCAGGAAACCACAATCCATCGGGAAAGTGGGTGTAATTCTCCAGGTGATTAGAACCCTAGTACACCTCATAGGAAAAGGGGAGGGATTCAGAATCGCATCAAACTAAAGAACCAAGTCCTAAAGTTTTCTAAAGAAGTGAGCGAGGAAGAGTTCCCCAACGATTTTTCCAAATCGAAGGGGAAATGTTCTTTTGCATGCCTTTGAAAATAGAAGAACCAACCTCTTATGCAGAGGCTATAGATTCACCAAACCAGAAGGAATGGATGGATGCCATGAGAGATGAGTTGGACTCAATGGCAAAGAATATGAAGTTTGGGAACTAGTTGATCTAACACCTCAACGCAAGGCTATTGGAAACAAGTGGGTTTTCAAAGTTAAATGTCAAGCAGATGGGTCAATTGATAAGTTCAAAGCTCGATTAGTGGCGAAAGGGTTTACATAAGTTGAGGGTGTAGACTATGAAGAAACATTTTCTCATGTGGTGAGAATGACTTCTATTCGGTTGCTTCTAGCCCTGGTTGCCCATTTGGACCAAGAGTTGTACCAAATGGACGTAAAGACTGATTTCCTCAATGGTAATCTTGAGGAGGAGATTTATATGGAACAACCTGTTGGCTTTGTGTCAAAAGGTAATGAGGACAAGGTTTGTCGCCTTAAACGATCCTTATACGGTCTCAAACAGTCTTCAGATCATGGTATTTCAGATTCCATGAAGCCATTACTTCTTTTGGCTTATCTATGCATGGTTTCTGAAGATCACTGTGTGTATGTCAAGAGAACAACACTAGGGATTATGTTCCTTACATTGTATGTTGATGACATACTACTGGCTGGAAACAACTTGGAGATGATCAATGATGTCAAGGAAAGACTGTCCTCCCTCTTTGAGATAAAGGACATGGGTGAGGCCAGGTATGTCATGGGTGTTGAGATAATTAGGGATCGCTCTAAGAAACTTCTTGGTTTATGCCAAAGGGCATATATTGAGAAGGTTCTAGAACAGTTTCAAATGAATCAATCCAAACTCGTTGATACTCTAATTGAAAAGGGTTTGACCTTAAGTCTTGAACAATGCCCTAAGACAGATTATGAAAAGCAGAGAATGAGTAAGGTCCCTTATGCTAGTGTCATATGAAACCTAATGTATGCTATGTTGTGTACGCGGCCTGACATTTTCTTCGCAGTTGGATTGGTAAGTCCTTACCAAAACAACTCGGGACGTGATAATTGGAAAGCCGTCAAAAGAATATTGTGCTATCTTTGGGGAACCACAGATTTGGTATTATGTTACCAAGTTGGAGACCTAAAGCTGAGAGGATATACAAATGCAGACTGGGGTGGTGACCTTGATGAGTCGAGGTCAACCTCAGGCTATGTTTTCACTCTTGGCGGGGGAGCGATATCTTGGTGCACTAAGAAGCAAGACTGCATATCGTTATCGACCATGGAAGCCAAGTATGTTACTTGTTGCCTCGCTGCTCAGGAGGCAGTTTGGCTCAGGAGTTTTCTACAAGATCTCAATCTCACCTCGAGAATTGATGATCCAGTGGAATTGTGGTGTGACAATAGTGCTGCTATTCAATATGCTAAGGATCCTAAGTTTCATAGGAAAGCTAAGCATATCAAGAGGCGCTACCACTTTGTGAGGGACGCAATAAAACAAAAGGAAGTTGTTGTAAGATACATATCTACTAATAAGATGATAGCTGATCCTCTAACTAAGCCTACCCCTGGAGATGTGTTCAAAGCTCACATGATGCGTTAGGTTTAAAGAGAGTTAAGTTGTATGAGATATCTTGTATGGACATATGATTCACAATTAACATTTAAGTGTAATAAAGATTGATGTTTCTTCTTTACCCAAATGTTTATTGTGTTGTTTACTTTTTGGTTGCTACATGGACACATGTGTTAGTGTGGACATTTTTTCTCGTCGTTCAGGCTTCCGAACGTCCACGTTTGGATTGCGGTGTGATTTGATGATTTGTGCTGGGGTTTGACCTTTGAAAACTCTTTAAGGAGATCAACCTTACATTTCATGAATAATATTTTGTAAAACCATTTTCCCTTCACTTAGGCATTTTATGAGTCATCGAATTAAATCTTTAAGAGTGAACATCCACTTGTTCCAAACTCTTCTAAATTTAACCCAATTTGCTCATCTAAATGTTAGGCTCACAAGAAAGCAATTTATGCAAATATTATTTAGAAATATAAGAAAGAAAACCCTCAAGTTGCATCGATACATTGTACATCCACGTTAGCCGTAGTTTATGCAATCCTCGATGTGTTTTAGTTCGAAAAGGGAGTCACCACCAGGCTTTTTAAGGGAAAATCCAAGACAAAACCAAAAGAGAAAATAAAGAAAGACTCCGCCTGCGAAACCCAAGAATGGATTCGGGGGTAAGGCTACGAACTCGAAATGTAAACTTTAAGAGTTCGCCTCTCACAAAAGAAAAGACTCTACTAAAAGTTTAAAATGTGCTTTTGATAAAGTTTGGAAGCAAATTGAAGGAATACTTTATAGAAGCATTTCATTGAATCATGCAACAAGAATGTAATATACAAGATAAAGAATACAAACAAATATACACAATTATGTACAAAAAGAACACTTAGAAGCTTACATTGCTACTTTGTTGGGAAAATCCTTGCCTAGCCTTTGAATGCTTGATGGATCCTCCTTGATGCCTTTAGAAAACTCCTCTCCAAGTTCCAAAGGGATGATAGAAAAAAGGGATAGAAAAAGATGATAAGAAAAGGGTGATAAGAGGAGAATAATAAGGCTCTTTTTTTGTGGTTTTGGATATGTTTAGGCCACAGTTATTAAAATCCCAATCTTGATTTACGATCCCACGATTTTATGGTCCAAAATCCTCGAAACGATTCTACTATTTACACACGATCCACGATCCTACATCGGCTAATTTCCGATCCTAACTTCCCCATATTTTCGAGTTAGGATCCCGATTTTAACAACCTTGGTTTAGGCTAGGGTTTTTGTGGAGTTTAGGAAGAATGAGATAAGAGGTGTATTTAGGCTTTTTGTGGGATAAGAGATGAAGATTATAAATGGAAGATAGGATGGATTAGAGGATGAATAGAATATGAATATGAGATGAATATGAGATGAAGAATATAAGAAATACAGAGTTTGTAAGAGAGATTAGAGAGAGTGAGTAAGAGAATGATAGATGATAAGTGAATTGGTGAGTTGATGGGTGAAAATGACTTGGAGAGGAGTAGTGTTTATAGGAGGATTGAGGATAGGAGATACATGCATACATACACATACACATAGTAATCTCCGTAGCTCTACACTTCACTAGGCAGTATGGGGAGATGCATGAGGATGGACGGCACCATGTGGTCAATTAAGCACGTGTGGTCGGTGTGTGTAGGCCGATCGGCCACTACGCCAGGGGCGAGGCACCAGCTTCGTCCATGCATGCATGGACGGTGGAGTGTGAAGTCAACCAACTTAGGGAAGCTGCCATTCACACGGGATGAAATGAGCATATTATTATTTAGCTTTTGAGAGTGTTTTTGAGTGCTTTTGTGAGGATCCGATCTCGAGATCTCTGGTGCTTGCTTTTAGGGTTTGCATGGCTCCATTTTTATATAAAAAATGTACATGTAGCTAGGATTGACCACATGTGATCATTTATGTGTCTTTAGGTAAACAAAATGCAAGAATAGTTTTCGTCAGTTCTGATGAATTTTAAATTTTGATCCAAGAAACTTACCTCTTGTTACGACTACACAGCCATTGGGACTTGTTCCCTTTTGGGGAATGGACGTTTTGCTTCTTGAAAAGAACACACTCTTCTAGTTGGGCATGCGTTGTGCTCGGTTATGCATGGCTTTGGGAAGATGCATGCCATTGGGAAGATTACAAAGGAAGAAGAAGGCAAAGGCTCCTCCTTTCCAAGGCCGACCGACCTATGCTTTTGGGAAGGAATCTTTTTGCTCGTACGATGCAGCTTTTGCAGGGCGTGTAGGAGACCATTCATCACAATTATTGAGTTTCGTCTTGTAGGCCGATCGACCTCTACTGGGAACCAGTGGTAAGCTGACACGTGGCAATGAGAGCTCACTCATTTTGCCTATTAGTGGGACTCAAGCTCAGCGCTACTTCATTACTCTAAATTCGAGCTTTGTATCTCGGCTCTTATTCTCTCTCTAGCAGGGACTTCATTCCGACTCAGTTGGTCTTTCGCCATGATGAGCAGGCATGGTTCTTTCGTTCTCATGACTCGGTATGCTCCTCCTAACTTCATATAACATGTTTCGTTTTTTCAGTTGCTTTGCATGCTATTTACTGTTGTACTTTAAGTTGAATCCTAAAGCAACCTTAGTTACCTTGAATTTTGCTTGAAGTACTTTTCTTCCATTGACCTTATTGTAGGAAGACTCCTTCAAGGCATGTGGAAGTATTCAGGGTGTAATAACCTTGTCCTTCCATGCGAAGGTGGGTGCATTTTATTCGAGCGTCGTGAGGGACGTTGGTTTTGGCCCTTTCCTAGACTGCTTGAGGGCATGGAAGATTCGTAGTAACAAGAGCACATACGGCCGAGCTATCGTGGAGCGCTTCTGGGATACCACGAACTCTTTTCACCTCCCAGTTGGGGAGATGATGCTCACTCCTTTTGACTTTGTGATGATTAAAGGTCTTAGCTGGGGTGGCCAGCTACTGGAGTTTTAGAAGGATGTTGACCCTCGTGTTCATGTGCTTTCTCAGCGTCAATTCACTGTGCTAGTGCATTTTATCAATGCAACAATCTTTGCAAACCGCGGAGACACAATCACTCTCTCCTGGGCACATCACCTCCTGAATTTCAGCGAGATGAGATTTTTCAACTGGGCTACTGCTGCTTACGCCCATTTGGTTAGGGGAATGTGAGTTGCCTGTCGACCCACCGGTTGTGACACAGTGGCACGTACGTGGGCGACGGAGGCTAAGAGGCTCAACCTGGGGAGCAGCCTTTGGCGAGTCTTAGAGGTATGCTCCAAGATTTTTTTATTTAGAAATTTGTAAGGTGCAAATTTCTTTTTTACTAAGAACCTTCCCTGGTGTGCAAGTGTGGGTCATGGCCTATTTCCTTCGTGCAGTTGGTGGAACCAACAACGGGGATATGCGCGTTCCAGCTGCTCGGCGATGGTAAGAATCATCAGGCTACCATCAGTCAAAATTCCACTTCAAGAATTTGAATGGACTTAAGAGGATCATCGACAACCTCAGACCGGTATGTCTTGCATTTTTCTTATTTACCTTTTCTCTTTTCGAGCCTTTGGAGATGATCGTTGCTGCAGGAGGACATTGTTCGGTTACCATGGAATGGATACAATGCGGAGAACCTTCATTATGATATACTCCTTGCAAGGGAAGCAAGCGAGCGTCGCTTGTTGTTGGAAGGTCCTTCTAGTCTCACTTTCTATTTGGGGGAACGCTTCTTCTTTCAACATACAGTGGAATGGCCTCCAAGATTCCCATGGATCCTCCCGAGCTCATCTTTGATAGGCAGGCCTTGGCGGCGGATGAAATAGCTCGGCTGATGGTTGGTGAACCAGCGGTCAACTTTATTGTACCGACGGATGACTTGGAAGAGGCGAATCTTCCGCATAGAGGACGCCTTGCTTCTGCTCAGGTTTTAGCATTTCCTCCATTTTGGTATTAATACTGTGGGTTTCTAGAATCCTAATGACGTTTGCCCTTCTGTTGCTGGGAGGATATTATGATCCTCTTCTGGACCAGCATGCAGAGGCACCTGAGCAGAGGGAAGATGAAGATATGCTGTTTGGATTCATCCCGCTCGTGCCTAACGATCATGAAGTACTACAGTTCTTCGATGCAAACCCGGTAAGTTGCATATTTGACCACCCTTTATCTTGCACTATTGATTCTTACGGATCTTTCTTTCGTGCAGCAAGCGTTTGCCCACATCTGTGTTTTGTTAAGGGAAGGCATCACGGCTCGGGAGTTCATTAATCAGAACTTCGAAAATGGCCAATATCGGGGTCCGATGCCGGCTGCTAGTGATGAAGATAACGAGGCCGACTCCTATGCGAGCTTGCCACGTTCCGGGAGATCGTCAAGACGTTCTCCTCGCCACTGTTCAGCAGGAGAAACAGGTAGTAGAGGTTTTCGCGGAGACCTAGGGGCAGGACCATCTAGGCGCAGGGATCAAGATCTGATGAGTGTCCCACGTGATTCTTATGCCAGCTCTTCGCGGCGAAGGTCTCTTGATATCCCGTAGTTCATGGTGGAAGACTGTTCGGAATCAAGTGGATTCCAAGGTTCAATGGAGAGAGTGCCTAGTCCATGGGCGCCTCAATATCATGCTCAATCTATTGTCCCTTATAGTCCAAGGTTCAATGGAGAGAGTGCCTAGTCCATGGACGCTTCAGCTAGGGTTGTCCAGGCTTTGGTTTTCATGGTATGCCTTTGTTTAGACCCAATTTTGTGCCTAAATAACGCCTTAATTCTTAGGCTTTTGACTCGTTTCGTGTTTATTTTCATGACTTTTTAGTATGTTTTTGGTTATTATGTAGGTTTTGGGGTTTTACACAAAAAACGAGGTAAAACGGGCCACTTTAGAGCATTTTCGGTGATTTCCCGAGTCGAGCCGGACCGAGAGCCGAGCCGGAGTTGACCCGGGACCTCTTTCCTTTCATTTGGTGCAAATCAGTGAGGTAACACCCACTACGGCCCTTGTAGTGGGCGTTACATACCTTGGGAAGAAGGAAGGAACAAAGGGAAGAAAACCAGAGGGTAGCCCCCGCCACCCTATTGGTGGCACCCGCTACCTCAGCTGGGCCGAGGGAGACCGCACCTACGATCTTACGAAGCTCGAAAATCGCCCTGGGATTTCGCTTGGTGGCACCCGCTATCCTCCTGGTGGCACCCGCTACCTCTCCTGGACCGATAGAGACCGTACCTACGGTCTCTCTAAATTCTGCGCGTGTTTTCGGCTTAAAGTGTTGCGTTTTGCCCAACTGGTTTTCCTGGTATTCTCTTCCCTTAACTCTTTTATTAATTGCTTAGCTAATTACTTCCTTGCTTGTTTAATTGTTCTTGCTTGCTATTTCATTATTTTGCTTGATTTGTGTTTGTTGTTGATAGAAATCATGCTTAGGGTTGGTTTGGATGTTGTTAGCTTAGTTAGTATCATGATTAGTGGATAGAAACCCTATGGGTTAGGGGGTAATTAAGGGTGTGAATGGGTGATTAGGTTTGGGTTAGCAATATTAGTGAATAATTAGTTGGGAAATCAATTTCCCACTCCCTTCCTTCCCTCAAGTGGGATGTATTTGGGTCCGAAAGCTCTCGAATACATCCAACACTTGTGTTGGAAGGTTGGAGATGGGATAGTTAATGCTCACCCACGAAAGTGGAAGGAGGTTAACTAGGGATTAGGTTTCATTAACCCTCCGGGTCCGTGGTGGACTTTGGGGAAGTTAATCCGGACTATCCATGAAAGTGGAAGCTCGGTGGTATTTTCTAACGGAATTGCCACTTGATTCTCCCTCCTTGTTATTCTCTTGTTGCAAAACCCATTTTCTCATCCCCGTTTGCATCCCGAAAAGCCTCCGAAGCCCATTTCCTTTCCTTGACCGACCTTAGCTTTGTTTCTTGCATTGTGACCCCTTCAAACTGATATCCTTATCTTAGCAATCTCATCTCGACCTTTGACCTGGAATCTATGACCAAGGCCCCTAGCTCCTCGAGAAGAACGATATAAAATTTGGGGTACAAAAACCACGTTACACAAAATGGCACCGTTGCCGGGGAGCCAGCGCACCTAGTCTTAGTTTCTTTGTTTTTGGTTATTTGAGTTTGCTTTCACGCTAGAAATCAGTTTGTGTCAATCCAAATGAATTTGATGCTTCTTCATTTCTTGTTGGAGTCTTCGAGTTCTAATGGGTGAAGCTCAAGCTGGTTCACCTCGTACCCGTCTATCATATGTCGTTCCATCATTGGGTACGGGAGGTAGTCCTATCACATTACAACCATTACCACCCGATGCTGTGTTCGAGTTTAAATCGCACTTAATTGAAGTCTTCGAAAGAAACCTGTTTCATGGGGACGATGCTGCTGAAAGTCCCATTGCTCATATTGACAAGTTCGAAGACCGGATTAGCTTTATGCATATTCCAAGGATATCATCAGAATATTTGAAGTTGAAATTCTTTCCTCTCACTCTCACAGGGAAAGCGAAGATATGGCTACAAACATGTCCACCTGGTTTTTATTCTTCATGGGAGGCACTCAAAGGAGATTTTCTTCATTGTTTTTTCCGGTGGAGGAGACACATCGACATCGAGAAGAAATTTTAAGTTTCAAGCAAAGTCCGGGAGAGAGTCTTTTCGGCGCTTAGGGGAGATTTAAAAGTCTTCAACGACGGTGCCCTCATCATAATTTACCGGATTGGATGTTGCTTCAACATTTTTATCATGCGCTTCGTGGTCCTCTTAGAGAATCTATTGATAATGCATCCAGAGGGATGTTTTGAAGAAGACCATGGAAGAGGCCAATATTTTCTTACATGAGCTATCATAACACGCTCCTCATTGGGGGAGTGGCCAAAGTTCAGGAGACGGAGAAAATTTCTTGGAGGATAACCCGATTATAATGTTTCTTTTGTCCACCGTTTGTGAAATGCAAAAAGACAAGTCGAATGTGGAGATTTCAAATCAGTTGAGAATTGCCCAAGCAATGCAATCCTTTGCATTCCCTTCTATTCCGAATGTTCATACTTGTGAGTTTTGCTATGGTCAACATCCTACCCAACAATGCGCAAAAATTCAACAATTGGTGCAAGTGAATGCTATCCATTCTCCCCACGACAACCAAGATCCTTATCACATCACCAACCATCACCCTTCTACCTCTCCATCCCATGAACATCACTCATCTATTCAAGAAGAATCCTTCCATCAAACCCAACAAGATATTTCTGAAAGAACCCTGGGGAGGGGGGGGGGGGGTGAATAGGGTTATGAAATTTTCTGCACAAAATAGTAACTTAGTAAAGGACGTTAGGATCTTAATCCTTCTAGATTAATATTCAATAAAGGATAAAGGCAATTTAAGCTTTAAAGCGAGGAACAACAAAAGTAAACTGAATAACCTCCTTTATCTTACTGAACTGGAACACTGAATAACCCAAGGTGAAGGACATTAGGGTTTACAGAAGAACCTAGCGCCTTTCGATGGACGCTTCTTATTTTCTGGAAAACACCCACCAAACTCAACTTTGGTGTAATCACTGATCGATCCTAAGTCCTTCTAGGAATCGATTGCAAGAGTATCAACCAAATCCTAATTTCGTTAAGGAATTGATTACACTCAACCACAATCTCACTCAAACTTGGTTTTCTTACTCAAAAGAAAACTCAATCAAAACGAAGAACACTCTTCTAGTTTTGAACACCCAATTTCTTCCATGGAATCGTTGAATTTCTTGGTCCTTGATGGTCTTCTATTTATGTTGCTTCGAGTCGTATATAGCCGTTTGAAGGATAGCTTCATTCGGATACTTTCCTTCCTTCAAGCCTGATAACTTCCTTAGTCAGCAACTTCCTTCTTTATCTTGATTCTGGAAATCTTCAGCCATATCATCCTTCCACGTCATTAATCAATTGTTTCCTGAAATAAGAAATGCCACAATTAATTAGTCTGGTTTATAAAAGGGTGTAAAAGGATGTAAATCTTTCCAGAATATATTGTATAAACTTCCCTGATATTTTGCTCCTTTTATCTTTCACAACGATGCTTCTCGTCTGGGGTGAACGTCCTTGTGATGCTGTGAGTAAATGTCCTTATGATGCCCTAGGTGAATGTCCTTCTGCCTGCTTTGAGGTTTCTTTCCTTGCGCATCATATCTTTTCTAGCTATTCGAATTTCGGCTTTCAGTCAAAACTGATTCAGTGACAAGGTCCTTGAGCCTAAGCTATCAACGTCCTTGAGGGGTTCTAACAATCTCCCTCTTTTTAATGAAAGGCAAAATTCATTTGTAGCACCTCTCCCCCTTTTTGGCTTTTATCAAAAAGTCTATAGAGAGCTCCCCTTTAATATTGTAACCATTTCCAATAACCTGTAAGACTCAATAAACTTGTTAGTCTTAAGAGAGGGTGCTCCCCCTCAATATGTGCCATAAAAATAATTAATAACACTACTTATTTGTGTAGATCCATTTGTCAAGGTCCTTGATCCTAGGTCGGCCAAGGTCCTTGAGAGGTTCTTATTGGTGATATAAGTAATGTCCTTGATTTCTCCAAGATCCCTTAAGCATTCACTGTCCTGGATGCTGAATATAGCTGCAAAAATTTCTGACACCCTTCCTCAAGCCATAATTGACATTAAATTTAGGTTCTTGACTACTTGTAACAACCATGTTAGGAGGTCTTGTTCCTTTTGGAACCCAAACTTGTACAATTTTAGAACGATAATGGTTGAAGTAGTGAGATTTACCATATTTGCTTTGGGGAAGAGATGAATGACCTTGATATCTTGTCCCAAGATAGTTGTGTCGTTCTTGGTGCTACGCGTGAAATCTATGGCCTTGGTACTGCTCATTAAGGTCCTTGTGTCGTCCTTGGTGCCTGGTTCGGATGGCTGGTCCTTGCGAGATAGAATGTCCTTGACGATAGTTTCGCTCCTTAACAGGCGATGAGTTGTTATGCCACTTTCCAAGGTTTTCGTGTTGCTTCGTTGCCTTAGCCAAAGACTTGTGACAATCATCAAGGTTGGCCTTGAGGCTTAGTATTTCAGCTTTGAGAATGTCGACCCTGGAGGTAAGCCCTTCACATAATTTCCCCAATTTCTCATTGGTCTCTTTCATGCCTTTGTTGGTTTGTTTTAGTGACCTAATCTCATTTAAATGCTTGTTCTCCCGTCCTGCAAACTTTAAAAGGCATTTTCCCAAGTACTTTTTAGGATAAGTGAGGAGATCATCAAATGTTACCTCCCTTGATTCATCATCGTCACTGTCTTGGTAGTCATCACTGGCTGCACCAACTTCCTCTGTGTCGTTGATGTCTTTTTTGATGATGCAATGACTAGTAGTCTCCTCATCATCACTCCAAGAGGCCATGAGGGCCATGTGATTTCTCTTTTCTTTGTTCTTTCTATGGTAGGGGCAGTCCTTGATTAAGTGATCTGAGTCAACACAAAAAAAACAAGAGAATGTGTTAGTTCTATTATTGGATGAGTCATTACCTTTTTGGTTGATTCGTCTGGATGAAGGTCCTCTAGAGGTATGACTTTTCTTGCATGATTTCTTAAGATCCTTGGCCATCAATGCCAAGATCCGGTTCTTATCATTGTCTTTAGGACCATAGATGTCCTTATGGGCTACGTCTTCCTTTTCATTTTGCTCTTCCTGGAGACGCATTTCGTGAGCAAGAAGCTTTCCAATGAGGTCATCTAATTGGAGAGTTTCCACATTGTGAACTTCCTCTATTGTAATGACCTTCGATTCCCATTTATTTCTTGTAAGACATCTGAGAACCTTGTGAACTTTTTCTTCATTGGAGTAGGTTTTCCCCAAGGACATGAGATTATTGACTATGACAGTGAATCGTTTGTACATGTCCTTGACGGATTCTCCATTCTTCATTTTGAAGGATTCATAGTGCTTGACATAATTGTCACGCCTTATTCTTTGAACTTGGCTCGTTCCTTCATATGTGGTCACTAAGGTATCCCACACCTGTTTAGCTGTATCACAACCAGAGATAAATTCAAACTCATTAGAATCAAGTCCACAGTAAAGGATATGTAATGCTTTAACATTTTTATCCGCCTTTTCAGCTTCTTTAGCAGAATACTTGGATCTATCTTTGGGTCTCGTGATTTCTCTAACAGTGATCATGGGGACAAAGTCTCCATTCTCAATTCTGTCCCAAAGGTCATAGTCTTGATCCATGATGAATGTCCTCATACGCTTCTTCCAGTGTGCAAAGTTTGATCCACTGAATAAAGGAGGACTGTTTAAGCAACATCCTTGCCCTATATCACCGTCTTCGATCCCAACCATGATCTTTACCATAGAGCGATTAGTCTCTGAATCTTCAGTGGACCAAGCTTTGATACCAATTGAAAGAACCCTAGAGGGGGGGGGGGTGCATAGGGTTATGAAATTTTCTGCACAAAATAGCAACTTGGTAAAGGACGTTAGGATCTTAATGCTTCTAGATTAAGATTCAATAAATGATAAAGCCAGTTTAAGCTTTAAAGCGATGAACATCAAAAGTAAACTGAATAACCTCCTTTATCTTACTGAACTGGAACACAGAATACCCCAAGATGAAGAACCTTAGGGTTTACAGCAGAACCTAGCGCCTTTCGATAAATGCTTCTTTTTTTCTGGAAAACACCCACCAAACTCAACTTTGGTGTAATCACTGATCGATCCTAAGTCCTTCTAGGAATCAATTACAAGAGTATCAACCAAATCCTAATTCCATTAAGGAATTGATTACACTCAACCACAATCTCACTCAAACTCGATTTTCTCACTCAAAAGAAAACTCAATCAAAACGAAGAATACTCTTCTTGTTTTGAACACCCAATTTCTTCCATGGAATCGTTGAATTTCTTTGTCCATGATGGTCTTCTATTTATGCTGTTTCCAGTCGTATATAGCCGTTTGAAGGATAGCTTGATTCGGATACCTTCCTTCCTTTAAGCCTGATAACTTCCTTAGTCAACATCTTCATTCTTTATCTTGATTCTGGAAATCTTCAGCCATATCTTCCTTCCACGTCATTAATCAATTGTTTCCTGAAATAAGAAAAGTCACAATTAATTAGTCTGGTTTATAAAAGGGTAGAAAAAGGATTTAAATCTTTCCAGAATATATTCCACAAACTTCCCTGATATTTTGCTGCTTTTATCTTTCACGACGAAGCTTCTCCTCTGGGGTGAACGTCCTTGTGATGCCCTATGTGAATGTCCTTCTGCATGCTTTGAGATTTCTTTCCTTGTGCATCATATCTTTTCTAGCTATTCGAATTTTGGCTTTCAGTCAAAACTGATTCAGTGCTAAGGTCCTTGAGCCTGAGCTATCAACGTCCTTGAGGGGTTCTAACAATTTCACAACCTCAAATTTCTTCACCACCCCAAGAATCCTCTATTGAGTTGATGCTTCAGCAAATCATGGAGAATCAAGAGAAAGATCGAGCTTACATATGAAGTCTCGAACTTAAAATAGCTCAAGTCAACCAACCTCAATCTATGCCTATCCAACCTCAAACTGTTCTAGAGGTGGAGGTGAATGCTATTACTTTGCGTAGAGGAAAAGAAGTAGAGGGACCCAAAATGGTAGAGGAGGAACCTTCTAGAGAGAATGAGGGAGATGATGAAAATATAATTGAGGGAGGAGATACGGAGGTTAACCAATCCGTTGATGAGGTGAAAGAGGATGATGTTGTGATGGAGAAGCCTAATGATGAGGAGAAACAAGATTTGGTGAAACTCAAGGAGATTGTGAAGGAGAATGATCTTGATCAATCTACGGGGCAATTGAAACCATATAGACCACCAACTCCATTTCCCGGAAGACTGGTTCAACACAAGAATGATGAGAAATTTTCAAGGTTTATTTTGATGATGAAGAAACTTCAAGATAATATACCATTTCTACATGCTATGTTGGAGGTCCCTTCATTTAAGAAACATCTCAATGACCTCTTGACAAACAAAAGAAGAATCAAGGATTCATCGACCGTTCATCTCACGGTTAGTTGCAACGCTATAATGGGAAGCAAGACTCCCGAGAAACTAGCCGATCCCGGTAGTTTCTCTATACCGTGCTTAATTGGTGAAATGAAGATTGATAATGCTTTATATGATTTGGGGGCGAGTGTGAGTGTCATGCCACACTCATTATGTAAGAAGTTGAATCTAGATGACTTGACCCCTACAGCTATTAGCTTGCAACTTGCGGACCAAAGTGTCAGGAAGCCCTTGGGAATATTAGAAGACATCCCGGTTCAAGTGGGAAGTTTCCTTATACCTTGTGACTTCGTTATTTTGGAGATGGATGAGGATTGGAGAAGTCATATTATTCTTGGTCGACCCTTTTTGGCTACCGCAGGAGCTATCATAGATGTGAAAAGAGGTCGCTTGTCTCTTCATGTGGGTAGAGATCATATTGTTTTTGACATTGACCCTTCAAGGGTGAAATCCCACAAAGAATTTCATTTTAAGGTCAATGCGGTGGTAGGAATCTTGGATGAACCTCAAAAGGAGTCTTATTTCCTTGAAGTTGAGCCCGATGATTGGGGAGAAATTAAATATCTAAGGGCTTCGCATCCAAATCTAAGTGAATTTGAGGATATTTACCATGATCATCCTCTAAAGATCATTATATGGAGGAAGGAGATTTCTTTGATTGAAACCTATGTTGAGTGCAACAAAGTCAATGAGTTGATTTTCAAAGGTCCTAGGCTGGGTAAACCATTAAACACCAAATTGAAGTTACTTTCTACTTCTATAACCTCATGGCCTACTAAGTTCTTCAGGAAGCGAGCTTCGTTTATACCCAAGGCTAGGAAGTGTTGGAAGAGAAGAAGGAAGCGTTGTTGGAGGAAGCTAATGAAAATGCTACCCGGATTTCATAGGAAGATGACTAGATCACCGGAAGAGTGTCCCATGACATCCACGAATCTCTTTGAGAATCGTGGGAAAAAGAGGAAGAAGAATTGGTTGAAAAGATTGTTGATGTTTTTGGTTTGTGTCCCGAGGATTCCGAGAATCAAGTAAGTATTTAGGTCGAGCTAGGGACCTAAAACTAGCGCTCTATGGGAGGCACCCTATAATTTTTGAGGTTCTTATTTCAAGTTTCTAGTTTTTGCATTTTTCTAATTTTTTTTCTTCTTTTTAATTTTTCTTTTTAGTTTTCTTTAGGTTTTTCCATTTTTCTTGTCTTTTTAATTTTTCTTTATTTCTTTCTTTTGTAATTTGAGGTATTAGTTCTAGGTTCAAAAGAAAACGTTGAAAGAAAAAAAAAGAAAAGAGAGAAAAATGATGTGGAAAGTAGAAAAAGTTGGAGTTGAAAAATAAAATAAAAAATTGAAATTAGGAGTGAAAGAAGTAGTGTGAGTGAGTGAAGTTTTGAGAAGAATATGATGTTGAGAGAGTTGGAAAGTTAGAAAAATTTGTTGGATTGAATGTGGGGAAGTGTGGAAAAATTTAGTGTTGAAGTGTGAAAGTTTTTGGGAGTTAGTATTTGTAGAGTGTTGGAAACAATTCAGAAGAGCTGCCAGCAAGAGGGTAGCAGGCGCTACCCTCAGTGTAGCGATCTACACAACAAAGAAGCAGACGATGTTCCAAAGCAATCGCAGCTGAAGGAGGCGTACTGCGCAGCAGTGGCACGAGCAACGCCCAAAAGCTCCCAACGCTCTCAGCACGTCGCGCCCGCAATCTGGTACTCTCTGCTGTAGTTCTCCAACCCTAAACCCCGATTTTGTTTTCATTTTGCCCATTTCTTTTTTCACTCAACTCGACTCTCTCCCTCTCTAACAGCCCTGGACCTGCGAAAACCTTCACACCCACACTCATTCTTCTCTCTCAATCTCAATTTGACTCCCTCACCTCCCTCCATTTCGAACCCCAAACCCTAAATTCATCTCCTGTGCTGCGAATTTGCTGTTGGGATTCAAAATTCTGCCCTAGCGTGTGGCATTGTTCAAGCGTTTAGTTCTCCACATCTAAATGAGGTATTTCTAGTGTCATTGTGTGAATTTCTTTCCCCTCTCATCTGATTTTGGTTCGTTTGTTATGCGCTGTTGAGTTAGGGTTTGAATTTGTCAATTTTTACACATGATTTTTCCTCACTATGTGCTAAGTTCGAAATTTATGGCATTGTATTGATGTTTTGTGTGATTAATTGTTGCTTTTCATCTGCTGAACACACACACATGCTTGTTACACTAAGAATTCTTGTCGATTTTTTGCACTTAATTCTGTCTCATTGTGTGCTGAGTTCAAATGCGTTGTTCTTGTTTGCTGCTTTGTGCGATTATCTGCTTCATTTCATCTGTCAAAACATGTACACACAGGGCTTGCTAAAAGTCTCTGTCGAGAATCACACACTCACACTGGGAATTGTATTAGTGTGCTGTTTTGGTATTCTCTATATATGTGCTGTGTGTATTGCTCATTTTGACAAGCCATTACTCATCCTCCTTAGTGAATATACATTCAAGTGCTCTGATCCGAGGTAATCTTCTATGTAACTTGTGTATAAGTGGGTTCGTTGTCCCCACGGTTTGAGTTGTTTCACATTCATTGCTTTATAATTGGTTGGGCCGGTCGCGAGAGTTGTTTCACCCTCAATTCCTGCCTCAATCTAGTGAGATTCGGCGTTGAGGCTAGCTAGTGTCAATGTACATATTGTAAATAGTTTTCACTTGTCTTTAGTTTTTAATAGTTAGTGTCTTGTTTTTATTTTTTGTTTTGTTCTTTTTCTTTTATGCATGCGAACATTCACACTTATTATGTTTTTTTTGTTTATTTCTAACCCACGTGTGATGTTTTCCTGGATCGCGGATTGGGTTCGTTCTTTAATTGAAGACCCCGAGGTAAACTCTTTCCGCACTCTTTGAATGTGTATATTTTGATCCATATATGCTGCATGCTTGATTTTTTTTTGGGTGGCGAACCCCTTTGACTGTTTGTGTTGGGATTATATTGCTGTTGGAGCCGTGTGGGCTCGGGTTGCAACCATTTTGCTAGTTGTTTTGTGTGTTTTTATGTAGTTTTTTTTACCCTTTTTCTTTGACACCTTCTCACAATAAGGACATTGTGGCGTTTTAAGTGTGGGGGGGTGGGGAGATATTCTGTTTCAAGGGTAGATCACCTAGTTTTTTGTTTTTATTTTTCCTAGTTTTTGCCTAAAATTTGAAATTTTTGTATGAAAAAGGAGAAAAAAAGGGAGTGAAAAACCTTGAAGTTTTTAGTTTTCGTTTTTGTTTTTGTTTTACTTTGTTTCTTGGATTTTGCTGTCAAAGTTGGGAAGCCGTTCTTAATCTTCTTTAAAAGAAATCGGTCTGAGCATTTTCGACCCTATCTTGGGTGATTGTCATGACTCACCTATTTTAGATTCCCTTCATTGAGTGTCTAGCGAGATCCCCGATTCTTTTCACGTTTTGGTTGAAACTGGGAGACTCTAGGGTTTCATTTTCGAGCTTGTTTTCTAAAACGAAAAGAAAAAAAAGAGAAAAGAAAAAGAAAAAGCAAAAGAAAGAAAAAGAAAGCAAAGTCAAATAATTGAATTAAGTGGGGTGTGTCGGTCGAACGACATTAACCACCATACAGTTAGTTGACTTACACGGGACCAGTATCAGCGGTACGACGCTGATACCCCTTAAACCTCCTCCTATATCGCTTTGCGACAAAAATGTGAACGGAAAAGACAGTGTTGGGAGGGTAAACCCCATTTTGGGCCGTTCCAATTCCCGAAAATAAGGTTAACACCGACGATAAAAAATAAAAAAAAGAATTTTGTTGGAAAACCCAAGCCAAAAAGAAAGTCAAAGTGTTAATAAAGTGTGGGGCCTTTCCTTGCATCACCTGCGGCACTCACCAGGCCAAGGGCGACCAAATGCGACGGAGGGAAACTCATTGCTGTTTTTGTTCGTTTTTTGACCTCGGGTGTAAGTCTTCGAAGTCAACTGGAATCAGTTAGAACCCACTAGCACTTACGCACACGGGGTTTTACTGGGCATGAGGTGTAGGGGATCGAAAACCTTTAAGATTGACCATCGCGTGGGTTAGGTGTTTGACAGATGCTCATAACGGTTCCTTTTGGAGGATTAATATCATTTTCCTAACTGAGATTGCATGATTCTTTGAAGTGAAATTGTTTTTCCTTTCCTTTGTTTTCTTTGGCTTTGTTTTTCACTTTCCCTCTCTCCCTTTTTTTAAGCTTCTGTGGGTAGAGCCGCTACAAATCCTCACGAGTCCATCTCGTCCACTCGGGCTGTCGAGGGGTTCAAAGGGCTTGGTGCATACACTAAATGCACTCGTTTCCTCCCACGACTGAGGAGTTGGTGTTTAGTTTTCTTATTTGTTCTCGTCCACCCTAGCTGTCGAGGGGTTCAAAGGGCTTGGTGCATACGCTAAATGCACTCGTTTCCTCCGACGACAGAGGAGTTGGTGTTTAGTTTTCTTATTTGTTTTTGTTTTGTTTTGCTCGGGACGAGCAAAAGTTTAAGTGTGGGGGGTGTTTAGATCCAATTTTGTGTCTAAATAACGCCTTAATTCTTAGACTTTTGACTCGTTTCGTGTTTATTTTCATGGCTTTTTAGTATGTTTTTGGTTATTTTGTAGGATTTGGGGTTTTACACAAAAACGAGGTAAAACGGGCCACTTTAGAGCATTTTTGTGATTTCCCGAGCTGAGCCGAGACGGACCGAGAGCCAAGCCGGAGTTGACCCGGGACCCCTTTCCTTTTATTTGGTGCAAATCAGTGAGGTAACACCCGCTACGGCCCTTGTAGCGGGGTGTTAAATGCTTTGGGAAAAAGGAAGGAACAAAGGGAAGAAAACCAGAGAGTAGCCTCCGCCACCCTATTGGTGGCACCCGGTACCTCAGTTGGGCCGAGGGAGACCGCACCGCACCTACTATCTTACGAAGCTCGAAAATCGCCCTGGGTTTTCGCTTGGTGGCACCCGCTACCCTCCTGGTGGCACCCACTACCTCCCCTGGACTGACAGAGACCATACCTACGCTCTCTCTAAATTCTGTGCGTGTTTTCGACTTGAAGTGTTGCGTTTTGCCCAACTGTTTTGCCTGGTATGTATATCCCTATTGACGATTATCTTTGGGGATCTATTCTAGTTAGACATTATTTCCAGCTTTGTATTACTGGATTTTAAAGAGAGATTAGTGAGAGATTAATCTAGGGTTTGTAGTGTTTGTGAAGATTTGGAGATTCAAACAATTGAGATATTGTTGGATCATCTTTTTATTGCTTTCTCTTGTTCATCTACAACATTTTGATAAGTATTCTATTCCTTGAACTCTTTTATTAATTGCTTAGCTAATTTTTTCCTTGCTTGTTTAATTGTTCTTGCTTGCTATTTCATTATTTTTCTTAATTTGTGTTTGTTGTTGATAGAAATCATGCTTAGGGTTGGTTTGGATGTTGTTAGCTTAGTTAGTATCATGATTAGTGGCTAGAAACCCTATGGTTTAGGGGGTAATTAAGGGTGTGAATGGGCGATTAGGTTTGGGTTAGCAATATTAGTGAATAATTAGTTGGGAAATCAATTTCCCACTCCCTTCCTTCCCTCAAGTGGGATGTATTTGGGTCCGAAAGCTCCCGAATACATCCAACACTTGTGTTGGAAGGTTGGAGATGGGATAGTTAATACTCACCCACGAAAGTGGAAGGATGTTAACTAGGGAATTCCGTTTCATTAACTCTCCGGGTCCGTGGTGGACTTTGGGGATGTTAATCCGGACTATCCATGAAAATTGAAGCTCGGTGGTATTTTCTAACGGAATTGCCACTTGATTCTCCCTCCTTGTTATTCTCTTGTTGCAAAACCCATTTCCTCATCCCCCCGTTTGCACCCCAAAAGCCTTCGAAGCCCATTTCCTTTCCTTAACCGACCTTAGCTTTGTTTCTTGCGTTGTGAGCCCTTCAAACTGATATTCTTACCTTAACAATCTCATCTCTACCTTTGACCTAGAATCTATGACCAAGGCCCCTAGCTCTTCGAGAAGAACGATATAAAAAACGGGGTACAAAAACCACATTATAGCCTTCCAGCCCATTCATGTCCGGTCCTTCTGGTACTCAAGACGATCCAGAGTCGGACTCCTTTGTTGATGCGACTGTCAGGAGCTTGTTTGGTAGCGGCGGTTATGGCGGGAACTGCTAGGCATTGCGACAAGGCTTTCTCTTCTTTTCTCTCTTTTTTCTTTTCTTTTTTAGTAAATGTAAAAGAGATGCCATATAGTAAAGGGATGCGCAGTTAAATGCAATCAGGCAGACTCGATTTTATGTGATTTGGACTCTTTAATGATGCGACATGCAAGCTCCCATTTTTATTTATTTTTTTGTCAACCTCTGACTGTTTATAAGGAAATGAGAAAAACAATAATGTACAATAGAAATTACGATTTCTAAAACTAAAAGGGGAAGAAATAAAATTACATTTTTACACTAAGAAATAAAGGGAAAATAAAATACCAAACAAACACGTAGGAACCATGTACAAACGCGTTTTTTTTCTCTTGGATGCATGTACGTAGGGGTGTGAATTCATAAAACGAGTTCATCCCCTCTGCTTGGTGGCCGGTCGTCCTACACACGGTGACAGCCACCGTGGTTCATCCGAATGCGTGTTGCCGGACGCTATATACATCCCCTTTCATCTAGTTGAGCAACCGTGTACTGGGCAGAACCGAGACTATATAAGCTTGCTTTGCCATTTTGAACCTTCATCCCATTCTTGTTCTCTCTCAAACCCTTCTTCTCTTGTTTGCAATTATGGCCTTTGAAAGAAAAATCAACTCATGGATGAACACACTCACCAAACCGGAAAAACAGCTTCTTACTTACTATAATTTGTCCTTGATTTTGAGCCTAAAGCAAGTGAAAATTGACTGGGTGTTTCTTAAAGCGTCCCTGACCTTTTGGGACCCTAAATTCCATGTCGTTCGCTTCTCCTAGAATGAATTGTTCCCTCTTCCTGAAGAGTGGGCTTGCATGTTCAAGTTTGATCTTTATGCTCCGCCAACAACTCCTCTTGTTCACAACCATCGCGAAAAATTCGAGGAATTGACAAACTTCAATCATCGAGCATTAGGACACATTTTGGTTGGCAATACAGTCAATTTGCAAGCTCCAGTGGAATTCTTTCAATCACCCGAGGAGCTTAGACTCAACCCGGCGTTAAGAGTGCAAGGTTTGGTCTTTTGCAATCTATCTGAATTTTTATTTTATCACGGTGGTTTGGGTTTTGCACCTATCTCTCTCATCCATGTCGTAGATGAGATGTCCTGGGGTTATAATCATGCTTCGATGATGATTGCTGAGACCCTCCTCGGTTTTGATTCATGGGCTACAAAGCAGACCTTTCGCGGAAGTCCCCTCGCTCTTCAAGTGAGTATCGACACTTCTTCTCTCTTTTTTGTTCTTTTCCTTTTTTTCTTTTTTTTTTGATATTATTTTTCTCTGATTTTGCTTATGGAGCATTTACATCTCCGAGTGATCCATGTGGAATCATGTGTCGATTTTTTCGTTTCTTTTGTTTTTTTGTTTTTTTTGCTTCGGTTGTAATGTATTTTTTTGTGCAACCAAAATTCTCACTTTCTTTCTTCCACCTGTTGATGTGGCTTATGGAGCATTTAGACATGGTCTTTTCTCCCATCACCTCTTCGGAACTAGTGAACTTTTTCCAACGCAAAAGGAAGTTCGACACTCGCCGCAATTTTGAGGAGTGGGTCATTTTTCTCAAGAATCACAAGGAGATCCGCTGGTGAGTTCAATGGTGGAAAGCGCCATGCTTCTCGAGCCACTCTCGTAAGGCGGCCCACCTCACTCTGCTTGGCCTTACGGAGCTTACATATTACATCCCTGATCGAGTTATGTAGCAAATGGGGCATTCTCAAGACATTCCCCTTCCTCCGTGCGAGATTCCCGACCTGACCTATCTCCAAGGGTCAGTGATTGAATCGTAGATCAAATATTGGAAGAAACGGGCCGGAAAGGAAGCACCTGCTCCTAACCGTATCTCTTCTACTTCTACGAATGCCTACGGGAGCTGGCTTACTACTACTATCGATGCTAGCCATTGGCATGAATGGTTATCGCTTTCACCTCTTCGAGACACCCCAAAACTGAAGAGTATCATCGTGGCTAACGATCCTGGGTCGGGATCTAAAGAAGAGACGCACTCAAGCAAGGAAAAATAAGCAACTCCGACCGAATGAGCACTAATGGGCCTATACCGACTCCAACTCAACTAGGGCTAGACTTAGTACTAAATAAGTAGGGTGGAGAGAAAGAAATGAAATGAAAGAAATTGGATAGAAGAAATGTGTGTGCTATGTATTTTATTATTTGATGCTTTTCCTTTAGAAAATTGATAAAACAAAAATGTATTAACGCATGTACTCCTTTTATTGATATAAGAACTAAAGTATTACATTTATGTTTTATAAGAATCAACAGAAGCCATGCTTTTCTTCTTCTCGTCCCTCAAAAGCACGACTTCGGCTGCAACACTTTTATTCTCTTCTTTTACCTAACTCGTCGCAAAGGATTTTCAAGTTAGTCTCTCATTTTTTTTACACTCTCCTTTTGCCTGGCCTGCCTTAAAAAGGTTTTCAAGTCAGCCTCTTGTTTTTTCTTTTTTTTTTTCTCATTAGCAAGTTGCTTGTTGTCAGTTCGGTTGCTTGCTTCTATAAGATAATACATGCCTAAGTAGCTAAGGATACCAACCCTTAGAGGCTTAAATATAATATCTCTTTAATTGATCCAAGTTCACAGGTTGGGTGAGCTCCTCTCTCTCGGGCGTGGCTAATCGGGCGGCGCCCCCTGGAGTGATAGAAATGATGATGAAGGGACCTTTCCAGTTTGTGGCAAACTTGCCTCGAGGATCCTGACGTGCTGCTCTCATTTCTTGCAATACTAGATCCCCTTTTGTTATATCCCGGTCTTGGACTTTCTTATTGAATGCTCGGGAAATCTAACTCTGATAAAGCTGGATATTATGTAGAGCACGGAGTCGTCTTTCATCCAACAAAACCAACTCCTCATATCTAGCTCGGTCCCATTCGGCCTCAGGGATTTGACTTTCACCAATGATTCTTAAGGAAGGAACGACAAGTTCTACCGGCAAGACTGCTTCCATCCAGTATACCAAAGAGTTTTGTTTACAGCCTCCACTGCTCCATTGGTTTGTGGCCGATAAGGAGAAGTATGGTGATGTTGGACTTTGTACTTGGCCAAAAGAGCTGCAAACTCGCCCATGAAATGACACTCGTTGTCGCTGATCACCTCATGTGGCATCCCGTATCTACAAATGATGTTTCTTAGCATGAACTTGGCTATATGCTTCGAAGTGATCTTTGAGTATGAGGTAACTTCTACCCATTTAGTGAAGTACTCCACGGCTACCAACACGTATTCATGTCCTCCCGTGCCTTGGAGTGAAATCTTCCCTATAATGTCGATTCTCCAAACCGAAAATGGCGAAGGTGAGGCCAAAGTGGTCAAATAGGAGGACGGTTGATGCTTGAGATCAGCATACTCTTGACATTTCAGGCATCTTTTCACAAATTGGAGACAATCGGACTCCATAGTTGACCAGAAATACCTTGCTCTCTGGATCTTCTTAACCAGCATTCTGCCGTTCATATGTGGTCCACACTCCCCTTTTTGAGTGGATTTCATTAATTCCTCGGCATCCTCCTTATCACCACATAGGAGGTTTATCCCCGTAGTAGTCTTCTTGTACAGACGGTCCTGAATAATGCAATATTGAGAGGCTACTAACCAGATAACCCTCCTGGCTCGACGCTCGGCATTCGGCGGGTATGAACCGTCTTTCAGGAATGCATAAATATCGGAGAATGATGCATCGATACTGACCAAACTGATCATTGCCTGTTTATGAGCAGGACGATCTCTCCTCTCCAATGTCACTACTAGGGCTTGATCTTTTTCGGGCATAGCCATCATGGATGAAAGATTGGCTAGCGCATCAGCTAGCTCATTGTAACATCGCGGTAGATACTTGAACTCAATATGGTTGAACTCCTCAGCTAGTTTGGACAAATGTTGCTGGTAAAGTGCCAAGGATTCGCTCTTCACCTTCCATATACTAGTAGCTTGATTGACGATCAGACTGGAGTCCCCAAACACTCGTAGCCTTTTAATTCTTGTTTCCAGGGCCACACGCATGCCCAAAATCCAAGCTCTATAGTCAGCAGCATTATTAGTAGCCTCAAAGTCAAGTTTAACTGCCAAAGGAAAGTGTATGTCTTCGGGAGAAACCAATAGAGCTTCGGCCCCGCATCCCATTTGATTAGTGGCACCATCAAAGTATAACTTCCAGGTTCCCTCTTCAACTTGAAATATTTGTTCATCACTAAACTCCAAGCCCCCAGTGTCAAGACTTCCTGTAGGAAACTCAGCCAGAAAATCGGAAATTGCACGCCCCTTTACGGACTTTTGTGGTCGAAAGTGCATATCAAACTCGGACAGCATAACCACCCATCGAGCAATCCTGCTGTTGATAGTAGGTTGTTCCATAATGTAGTTGACCTGATTACATGCTGCAATCACATACATAGTGTTTGAGAGCATATAGTGGCGAAGTTTCTTTGTAGACCAAACTAATCCCAAGGCTATCTTCTCAATCTCCGAGTAGCGAGACTCACACCCCATAAACTTCTTAGTGATGTAATAAATAGCTCGCTCAAGACCATCACTTTCTTGTGCTAGCATAACACTCATAACGCTTGAACTGATGGTGAGGTAAAGCAACAATGGTTTCCCGGAGATAGACGGGACTAGTACTGGTGGATTGGTTAAGTCAGTTTTAACCTTCTCAAATGCCGCCTGACACTGGTCATCCCATTCGAGCGTTTCTCCCTTCTTCAGCTTCTTGAATAACGGTTCACAAGTCATTGTGAGTTTGGTAATGAATCTGCTCAAATATTGTACCCGCCCTAGGAAACCACGAATCTCCTTTTCTGTCCGAGGCGGAGGCATGTCTTGAATTGCTTTGATCTTGGATGGATCAACCTCTATCTCGCGTTGATTGACGATATAACCCAGCAACTTTCCCGAAGTCACTCTAAGTGCCATTTTTGCAGATTCAACCTCATATTGTACTTGCAGAGCCTAAGGAAGAACTTACGTAAATTTGGAATATGATCCTCACGTTTTTTTCGACTTGACGATCATGTCGTCCACATATACCTCAACCTCTACGTGGATAATGTCATGCAGCAGGGTAGCGGCGGTGCGTTGGTAAGTAGCACCGACGTTCTTCAGTCCGAAAGGCATGATAGTGTAACAGAACGTTCCCCATGGAGTGATGAAAGATGTTTTCTCCATATCTTCTTTGGCCATTTTGATTTGGTTATAACCAGCATACCCATCCATGAATGATAGCAGCTCCTCTCCACAGGTGTGATCAACCAAAACGTCAATATGTGGCAAAGGAAAGCAATCCTTTGGGCTAGCTTTATTCAGATCTCAAAAATCAACACACATCTGAACCTTTCCGTCTTTCTTCGGCACTGGCACAATGTTAGCTACCAACTCCGGGAATTCTACTGCCCTTATGAACTTAGCTTCCAACTGCTTCTTGATCTCACCGTGATTTTTGTATGACCACTCATTCTTAATCCTGCGAGGTCATTGTAGTACTGGCTTAGCGTTCGGGTAGAGTGGAATGGCATGGTCAGCGATATCCCTGTCGATTCCGGGCATGTCTTCATAAGACCAAGCGAAGACATCTACGAACTCCCTTAGAAGCGAATTGGTCCTCAATAACTAGATCCCGAGGACTTCGCCATTGGCTTGATTCCTCTCGCTCGAAATTAACTTCTCCGTCCATAACGAGGTAATAGGTAAGGGACGGTATGTGTTTGGGAAAATTTTGTGGAGTTTTGGGTTTTCTTGTAGTTGGTTTGTTTTTGGCTAAGGGTTCTTTGTGCTTTTCTCACTTGCGCATTTTATCGAACACCTTGTGTGCACAAATTTCCAACTCTTCCGCAAAGCTCCAATATGCTTCAAAAACACCAAATACAAACACAATACAAAGTATTCTAATACTCTTGGATTGCAAAGGGAATGGGGATCACCAATATTTGCATACAATCCACAAAAATCAACACAAGAGAACACACTAACAAGAACAATGAAAAAACTCAAGCTAGATGAAAAACCTTGAGCTCTGATACCAAATGGAGCGTGGCGCGGTGGGAGTATTGACGATTTTTAGCTTGAGTTTGAATCCTTGATGCAACATTCGAACAAAAGCTTGAACAATAAAGGAAGGATATGACCTTGAGTTAGGTGATCCACCACTCTAGGCCTAACACCCCACCATGACTATCATAGGTAATCCACTAGATAATCAATAAAGGAATGACTTGCTAACACTACCATTAACAATGGATAAAGTAACAACAAAATTTCAAGAGAAAAGGGAGAAACCCCAACTTTGCATTAGCAAATCATTCATAAACATAAGCTGCCTGGAAAAACGTGCTAAACGAGCTATTTATACTAAACATGAAATTAGGTTAAAAACATAACAAAAATACGAAACAGCGCATCCGTCACATAAGGGTGGCTCGGACGAGCCAAAACTGACTCGGGCGAGTCAGTCGCCTGTTCGCTATGTCCATTCGCTGGCCAGGAGGGGTCGCGGGCACGAGCAGGGCGTCACGGGCGTGACAGAAAGCTGGCTGGGGCGAGTCAGTCTTCTGGGCAGCTTTTCCCTGCCGACTTCTAACGCGCATAACTTCTTCATCCAGACTCCGTTTTAAGCCCGTAAGATATCGTTGGAATGTTCCCAGTGTGTACTATAAGCTCCCAAAATGTGAGACCCATGGGATTTGTATTGAAGGAGTTATGACTCAAATAGTGAAGGCACGTGTATTTTGAACCTTTGATTGCCATCCCCCTTGCAAGTTATTAACTTGGGTTACTTCCGAGACTTGATACCACCTCGACCTTCATTTCCGGGACGACCCAATCCGGTCTTGAGGCCTCCGAGTTGGAAGCAAGTCCCAAGCCTCTCCAAGCTTGTCCAACGTGCAACTTGTCTAAGCCATTCTATCGTGACACTCAAAACCCCACCCTTTACAAACATGTATCGATTCGTGAATGCTAAAGGTTGGGCGGATGTCGTTTGAGATTGTCGAGTCGGGTTTTTATCCCTCGAGTCTCTTTTCACAAACCTGGGCAAGGAAGCTCGGGTCCAAACCCAACATGGTTCATCAACAAGACTGACTGCCTGATGCTTTTCTATTTTATTTTTTTATTTTTATCTATTTGTTTGGGAAAACGGACATCGTAAAGGACTGGATAAAACCAACAACGGGCGAGTTATAATTAACTTACGGATTTAATTGATAAATCCAACATGGTTGGGCCTAACCACGGGTCGGCCATGAATGTGATGGATTCAAAAATTAACTCGATAAATTAATCAACTCAAACCTGGTGATTATTATGCAGTCTAAGGCTTTATCCTGTTTTCTTTTGCTGGACTTTTAAGCAGGTTTATTGGACCTTTGTTAAGAAAATGTTGTAAAGGGCCATATAGAATCATCAAACGCGAGTTGAGTTTACTTTATGAACCAAGAGGATCACCTTTTATGGATATATGGGCCCAACCACTGGGTTAATCATAATTTTTAAGGTTAAACTTCTTAGTTGGTAAACATGACTCTTCTCAGCCCAATGACTATTATATGGACTAGAACAACATCCCTAAACTTTGGTCGAATCTTTTACAACGAATTTAAACACGGAGCACATAGAACTCATATGAACAAAGGGGTATCTTAACCCAAGGCTCTATGTGCAAAAGGGTCTATTGGCTGGATAAGGCTTAACGGCACATGTACTCGCCCCGGTGCATTCTTGTTGTGAAGGCAACTTGAATGTGTGAGGTGTTTCTCTTAGAGGCTCGTGTGGAGACCTGCTAGAGTGATGCATGAGTGGATGTGGCGACCAATGCTCTCTCGGTGTAAGTGCACCAATTGAGTATAGCCGGTCCGACATCCCATGGTTATTTTTGTGGTTAAAAAGAAAAAACCTAACACCGCCGAATTATGTGCTCCTACGACATATTACATGTCAAGGGAGTGCTTCGGTAAATGCAATGCATTATGCCTAAAAGGATGATTTAATAATTTAAAGTAAAATTAATTTCCTTCCAAAAGATTTAAAGTACACAAACTTTCTTCATGTTTTACCCACTTTCGAAAAACTACCCAGTGGAGTCGCCAAAAATGTTGTGGACATTTTTCCTTACCGTTCTGGCTTTCGAACGTCCATGTTTGGATTGGGGTGTGATTTGATGATTTGTGTTGGGGTTTGACCTTTGAAAACTCTTTAAGGAGATCAACCTTACATTTCATGAATAACATTTTGTAAAAACCACTTTCCCTCCACTTAGGTATTTTATGAGTTATCGAATTAAATCTTTAAGAGTGAACATCCACTTGTTCCAAACTCTACTAAATTTAACCCAATTTTCTCATCTAAATGTTAGGCTCGGAAGAAAGCAATTTATGCAAATATTATTTAGAAATATAAGAATGAAAACCCTAAAGTTGCATCGATACATTGTGAAACCACATTAGCCGTAGTTTATGCAATCCTCGATGTGTTTTAGTTCGAAATGGGAGTCGCCACCCGACTTTTAAGGGAAAAGCCAAAACAAAACCAAAAGAAAAAATAAAGAAAGACTCCGCCTGCGAAACCCAAGAATGAATTCGGGGGTAAGGCTACGAACTCGAAAAGTAAACTTTAAGAGTTCGCTTCTCACAAAAGCAAAGACTCTACTAAAAGTTTGAAATGTGCTTTTGATAAAGTTTGGAAGGAAATTGAAGGAATACTGTATAGAATCATTTCATTGAATCATGCAACAAGAATGTAATATACAAGATAAAGAATACAAACAAATACACACAATTATATAGAAAAAGAACACTTAAAAGCTTACATTACTACTTTGTTGGGAAAATCCTTGCCTAGCCTTTGAATGCTTGATGGGTCCTCCTTGATGCCATTAGAAACCACCTGTCCAAGTGCCAAAGGGATGATTGAAAAAAGATGATAAGAAAAGGGTGATAAGAGGGGAATAATAAGGCTCTTTTTTGTGGTTTTGGATATGTTTAGGCTAGGGTTTTTTGTGGAGTTTAGAATGAATGAGATACGAGGTGTATTTAGGATTTTTGTGGGATAAGAGATGAAGATTATAAATGGAAGATAGGATGGATTAGAGGATGAATAGAATATTAATATGAAATGAAGAATATAAGAAATAGAGAGTTTGTAAGAGAGATTAGAGAGAGTGAGTAAGAGAATGATAGATGATGAGTGAATTGGTGAGTTGATGAGTAAAAATGACATGGAGAGGAGTAGTATTTATAGGACGATGGAGGATAGAAGATACACGCATACATACACATACACATCGTAATCTCCATAGCTCTACATTTCACTAGGCAATAGGGGAAGATGCATGAGGATGGACGGCAGCACATGGTCAATTGACCACATGTGGTCGGTGTGTGTAGGTCGGTCGGCCACTACGCCAGGGGGGAGGCACCAGCTTCGTCCATGCATGCATGGACGTTGGAGTGTAAAGTCAACCACCCTAGGGAAGCTGCATTCACACTGAACGAAATGAGCACATTATTATTTAGCTTTTGAGAGTGTTTTTGAGTGCTTTTGTGAGGATTCGATCTCGCGATCTCTGGCGCTTGCTTTTAGGGTTTGCATGGCTCCATTTTTATATAAAAAATGTACATGTAGCTAGGATGGACCACATGTGATCATGCATGTGTCTTTAGGTGAACAAATACATGTAAAATGCATGCATTTATCAAATCTCTTTTATTTTTTCCGCTCTTCTTTTTATATTGTTTTTATGCATCAAAATCCCGGTGTCTACAGTTAGTCACTAGGCATCAGATAATCTAGTCACACAGATTATCAACCTTAACACTTAAGTAGTAGTTAAGTTGAGACTTCACCAATTTTGGCACTAAGTGTGTAACGTTGGTGATATTTATACTTCGGTAGTATAAATAATGAAATTAAATAATCGCCTTAGTGTGTCTAAGATGAGATTTTCTAAATCGAATATAAAACAACCTTATATTGAAGCCTTAAGTCGTATTAGGGATGACTAAGCTTTGCTAGGACATTGCTTAGGTCACACAAGTTAGTCTTTGAGGTAAAACTAGACTTGTAATCGCATGGTATAAAGAAAAGTGACGAATTTACCTTAGTGGGAGTTATACCATGACACACATTTCATACTGCGTGTGCTAAAAGTCGATCTAGTGGAGTGACGATTGTTTCCCTACCGTGTCACTGTGTGATCCTAGTAGACTTCGTTGTCAACACTTTGTCATTCCCTTTTACTTGATACTATGTGATGGAGACCATCCAGCAAGTCCAGCAACAGCTCAAGTGTCACCAGCCAGTTTAGATCAGGAGGAGGAAGATGATTCATCAACAGCAACAGCACGAGCAACTTCTTCATCATCTTCATCACCCAAGGAAGATCAGTCAGCAGGCTTCCATCCAGCTCAACAGCAGTTCAGGAGTTCTACAGCAACCACCAGCCCACCAACTTCATCCATCAAGACTTGCTACACCTTGGTAAGGCAAGTCCTGGCCAAAGATGACCACTCATCCCACCAAAGATTGGCCATCCAGTCAATTTCATTCCAAAGACAAACAAATCAGCAGGCCTCTTTCTCAATTCTGTATCTATGAATTGAGTGAGATTCAGCACAAGTTCCCCAGGAGTTTTTTGTTCCTTGACATGCATTTTATAAGGACAAGTCAAGTCCCAGCATGATCGAGTAAGAAAGCATCAAGTTACAGGCACCAGAACAAGCAACCCTGCAAGGTTGGCTGTTATCAGTTTTTCCAGAATCCCAGTCCTGTGGCTAACTTATTTTGATACAGCTACAATGAGGGTTAACTAAGTCTTTTCCAGCCCTCCTTAAGCTATTGAGGTTATATCTAGCTTAAGAAAGCCCGGGAAAGTTACTGAGATAACTTAGTTTATCCCCCCCAGCTAGGAAAGGTTCTGATTGGCTGAAATTGCCAACCCTTGGGAGTTTGGTCCAATCAGAAGCAAGCTTTATTTTTCTTTTCATTTTCAATTGTGTCCGGATGATATTAGCTAGACTAAGATGTAATATGATGTATTTAGTTTAGCTTTGCAACTAGCTTAGAACGGAGATTAGCAGGTTACTTAAATTAAGTGCCTCTAATCAAACTACTTTAGATTAGCTATATATAGTGATGTATTCAGCTGCTTAAGAACACAATCAGTGATATTTCAATAGCATTCCGAGTGCCAAAGTTGAGCCTCTCGTTTGTGAGTGTCCTTAAACTCTCAATTGGTTAAATCTACTTCAGTATCCAGGAGCTGACAAGCCTGGTGGTGTGTGTAGAGCTTACTTGCTTCAATGGTGGTGTGTCTGTAGCTGTTGAGGTAACTAAGTCTTTGCCCTTGTGATCATTCTGTGGTGTGTCTGTATGAGATTGAGCATAAGTCTATCCTTTTATTTCCTTATTGGGTTGTCATCCATTTCAGCTAATTGCATCCAATTAGCTTTGTTTTAAAACCTCAGTTGCAAGTGTGATTCTGTGTGGTGTATTGTAAGTTCTACACTCTGATCTTTGGGAGCTTGCATACATCACTATGGCATGGAGTCTATGTGAGATGGTTGCTACTTTAGTATGTACTCCAAGAACTATGAAATTATATAGTTCAGCTGAACACACTAGGAAAGCGATCTCACTGAAATGAAATGCCATATCATCCCGAGCGATTATATTATGGAAATATAATCAATGATATATCGCTTGGCTTAAAGGGACAGTGTATGTCATTTGGTGATGTTATGGATGGTTTAGGGATTGTTAGTTCTTTGGACAGTGTTATGTTGGTCAAATGGTGATTTGATATAACACAACTTGCTCTTATCAATCGGACGCTCCATTCCTTGTATGAAACGTGGAGAGAAGTACATGATTAGAATTTTTTCCTCTATTCAACTTATGTGGTTGAATGGGAGCTGTTAGTGGATAACAGCCACATAAGGGATAAGAATTTTCATTCTTATCCAGAGGTAGTTACCACAAACACTAAGGTCAACTTATATATATATATATATATATATATATATATATATATATATATATATATATATGTTTTGTGAGAGACATTTATTTGGTTGATGAAAAATTCATCTTCATGTTCATTTTCTTCTCCCTGTAAATTATTATTAATTTAATAAAAGGTTTGGGGTGTGAATTTTCGGTGACTCAATATTGTGTAGCCACCGGTATTTGCTTGGAACTAAAACGTGAAGAACCTTTTTGTGGAACGACATCTCGACAAGCCAATTCGCTTTGGCATCTTTGAGGTATTTCTAGGACCGATTTATAGTTTCTCTAGGTTTGGCCTGAATCACGTTATCCTTGCCTTTTTTCCTTGCACTGATTTTGTCCCGTCCAACCTCCCTTACTGCTGCTTCAACCCTTCCTTTTATAATGAAAAAAGAGGAGTTACTTTGCATTTGTAGTTGAAGAATTGTTTCGTGGGAAACATGGGGGAACATGGAGGTATGGGTAGTTCACCACCCATTATTTTATTATTATTTTTCTCTTTGTGATTTTGTCCTGTTTTCCAAGCTAGGCAACGAAGGACCAAAATTTCAACTACCAACTTTTTACTAATTTGATGGTAATGTTAGCCCTTTAAACACCCATTCTTTCATAGGCCATATTGCCATACCTTAATCAAACTCAAATGAATCCCAAGTTTTTTTTTCTTTCCTTTTTTTTGTCAGAAGACAACATTTTCTCCAAAATAATACATGTATTTGTTTACTTTATACAAGACAAATACATTAATATTTCATGTGAAAGACATATATTTTTATTAATGTCATATCTTGATTTTGACCCCACAAGTCAGCATATACGTAGTCTCAATTAGGAGTCAAGGTGCATACTCTATTATATATCATGTTTCTAATTTTGACGTATTGAAATTTGTCAAAATTTTACGTTCAACAGTTGCACCCCGAACATTGTACATGTGAGTTATCACGAGCATGTACAATGTTTGTCTTCCTGTTGAACAAATCGTTTTTTAAAAAAACCCCATTTTGGCTATACATAAATTTTGTACAACCATATTTATTAGGGTTGGAGCTTGGTTATCTCCCAAAAGTTGTTGCAGCATAATAGATCTTTAACAAGTCACCTTCTAGGAAGGGTCCATGTCTCCACTCGACATCATATGCTAACTTTCAGAATGGTATTTAGGCTTTGCTTCCTTAACAAGCCAAATTTATTTAAACTTGTGCTTTCATTTTTAAGTACTTAGAGAACAAAGTGTGATATGGGAAAAACTGTTCTTGTATTGTACCATGTGTCCATTGCTCCTGTTACATTTTCATATATAATAAGCACAAGCAACATTTTTTGTCATCCCTTTTCAACATTCCTAGCTACCCAAGAATATTATCCCCCTGTTATGGCCGGTTTAAGGGGGAAGGGTTTTTGTTTGTTTTTGTGGTTGGGTCCAGCGTTAAGGCCAGATTGCCTACGTACCCCCTTTTTGAGGGATCAAGCCATTCGTAATTCACTTGAAGTCAACAATAACCAACTTCAAGTAAAGGTTCTTCCCAAATTTGGTGTTAACACATGAATAGGTCACTTCTCCATTAGGGTTTGAGAGCACGTAGGCACCCTTAGGAAAGCTTAAGTGACCCAGCATGGGCCTTGTCACTTAGCCTCAAATTTTTCATGTGTCTTTCTCATGCAAAAATGGCATGAGCTCCTCACGAGAAAGTTGTCTTACCACATTGCTTGCCTTTGAAACTAGAGCGTCAAAGCTATGAGGCTCAGTGGTGCCAACAAATGTTGCAATCGTTGGGAGCAAGTTGCTAGCATAGATTTGTACCGCTGATTGTTCATTTAATATTTTAGGGCATTGTTGACTTAAACTTCTCCACCGTGTGATGAAATCATTTACGGACTCATTTGGCCTTTGGCTCTCTTCTGTAAGATCTATTATGGAGATCGTCCGCTTCAAGCTCAAAAACTGAGCTAAGAAGTCTCTTTGAAGATTGTCCCATGTGGATGGACTCACGTTGGAGTTGAGTGTACAATGTAAAGGCCAGTTTTTAAAGAGATTGCACAAACTGCCTTATGACTAGGGCATCGTTGAGTGCAGTTTCTCCACAGGCGGAGTAGAAGTGAGCCAAGTGTTCATGTAGTGAACCCTTTACACCATCAAAATTCTCAAAGTTTGGTTTTTGATAGCCTTTTGGGAAAGGAATCGAGTCATAGTGAGTTGGATATGGGTTCCTATATCAAAAAATAGGGGCTTTCTTAGCTGCCTGATACTCTTGTATTCCTTGAGCTATCAACTCCTTTATTTCTTGTGGAGTAATAACTGTGTTGCTACTCTTTTCCTCTTCGACCTTCTTCTAGTTTTCTCGAAGTTGAGTAGCAAAGGTGGCGATTTCAGACTTGTCTTGTTCTCTTGCTTCCTTGGTTCATTGTGAAGAGCGTCTTTGCAGGTTATGTGATGTCTAGGGGAGCCCCAAGTTCAAACGAACTCTCTCCTTGAGTCGGATGTTTTTTGTAATTAGCCATTGATGTGCCTGATTTCTTGTCCTTGATGGATGGGCCTCACTCAAATCTGCTGAGAACGGCCCTTGAAATATCAAATCTCGCACTTGCACTAGTGACCGAGTCAAAAAGCTTCGGTGGTATGGGAGGATGAAAAGGGTTGGAAAAAGGAAGGGTAAGTCTGATGATGGTCAGACGGGCTCATGGAGGTTCTTGGTTTAAGAAAAGAGATGACGGTGGGTTTATGGTCGAATCTGGGTATATCAGGATTTATAAACAACCATGTTTCAGCTAAGGCTAGACGGTTGGCAAGGGTGTAGTCACCTCATAGGAGAAAAGCTGATAGAATGGTCGAGATAGATTCGGGTCATAGGGAGAGAGGTGGTTGGCTATGTAAAGGTGATCCAAGTCTGACGAAAAGAAGGTTAGGAAATTATAATGGTGGGGACGTGAAAGAACTTCAAAATCCAAGGTTTACTCTCCTTTTGCCTAACCTTCCCTGGCGGGTTTTCAGGTTAGCCACTCTTATTCTCTCACTCCCCTTTTGCCTAACCTGCCCTGAAAGGTTTTCTGGCTAGCCTCTCTTATTCTCTCACTCTCCTTTTGCCTAACCTTCCCTGACGGGTTTTCAGGCTAGCCTCTCTTATATTTTTTTTCCCTCTCAGAGACCAACATTTTGAGAACAAAGGGTACTCCTTGAATTGTAATGGTCGGGCCTCAAAGAGGTTCTCCTACGTATCTGATGTGGAATCAGGCCAATCGTAGTTCATAACTGCAACTTTGATGGATAGTACCTCGAGGAAGGCTTAATGGTTCGAAAAGATGGTTATGAAGGTTTGTGGGATCATATGCAGGTTATGGAGGGATGAAAGGTTTGTGAAGGTTATAGGAGGCTGAAGTGTATGGATGATGAGGTGAAGGTTTGAGACGGGATTTTCTGAGGTTTGCGTGACTCTTATTCGCCTTCTCCTTTCTTTGTTCTTTTCTAATTCCCTTTTCATTTCTCTTTGCTTTCCTCCATTTCCTCCCTTTTTTCTTTTTTTTTCTCAACTCTTTTTTTTTTTGCTATCTAGCTCTGCTTTTGTTTTCACTTTTTTTTCGCTTTCACTTTTTTCACTCTTTTTCACTTCTTTTTTCCTTTTTCAAACTCCATCTACATGGGTTGACACCTGTTCTCCTTTTGATGACATTAGTCACAACACACCTTTTGGCTTTGGGATAGATATGGATTGGTCACGAGAGCATCGAAAGGGCGATAGAATTCAGAGGTTATCGATTCTTGATTCATTCTTGAATGTATGATTGTGTAGGCTATGTATTAGTAATCGAACTTGTTGTTAGGTTAGCATCTCCCTAGAAGTCTTTCTCTCTTGATAGATTCTGAGATTGATTTTTCATGCTTTCTTTAGTTTTAGTTTGTTTCCTAAACCTTTTCCAAAACCCAAAACCTGATTAGCTTAGCAATCGTGATAGAGTCTAGTTTATCGAGCTGCTAATTGAGTGACCAGGTTGGACAAGGCTAAGGTTTTTCTTTTTTTTTTTTTTTGAACGATGCCTGTTTATGAGTAATGCAAAGAGGGATGAATGAGAACTTGGGATGAAGATGTAGATGATAGATGTTGTGGTAGAATTGGAAGGTAATAGGTGACACAGATGGTGATGTGGGTGGTGGGGCGGTAGCCCCCTGTCTTAGGCACGTTTTGTTCAAGCTGCTGGTTTAGGAGCATATAGATGTCCACTTTCAAGAAACTGGTGGTTTTGGTCTTCTCTACTTTTGCCCAACCCGCTTGATGAATGTAGATTGGCTTCTCTCTCTCTTTTTTTCTCTTTTTTTTTAATAAACCCTGGATTCGTAGGAGGACAAACTTGGGGAAGAGAAAGGAATATGAGAAGATGATAAATGGATATGTCATACTTGGATATTAAGGCTAATGAGTGGGTGAAAAAGCTTTTTTAACTCAAGTTAGAATGCAAGTGCGAGATTCTCAAAATCAAATAAATGCATCTTTATTGAATTCAAAAGACAAGTATATCAAGGACCGACTCAATGCCTCCCCTAATTAACTCTGAAAAATAGGACACCTAACATAATTGGGACCTTAGCTAACTTCATTGCCTTATTGACTACTCTTGTAGGCTTTCTGTGCTGCTTTTGGCAGAGGCAATTTCCCTGACCGGATCATACCCTCAATCTTATTCTTCAAAGTCCAGCACTTCTCGGTGTCATGTCCCTTACACCTGTGATAGTTGCAGAATGCATTGTCGTCACGACTTGGGTACTTCATTTCTGGCTCTGGTCTTGGTAAAGGCAAATCAATCAGGTTTTTCCTTAAGAGATGATCCAAAGAATCGACATAAGTGGTGTCGAGTGTGGTGTAATGGTCGTACTTTGGTTGGATTCCTGACTGAGTTACATTAGTCTCAGCGCTCTTAGAAGGGTGGCTGGGTGAACCAGTGGCCCTTCTATTAGGACATGAATTCCTCACCCCTTGGGCAGCGGCCTGCTCATTGTTCATGGTTTCAAGTTGGAACAAAGGTCCTTCAAGTAATCGAAGTCTTTGATGACATAGTATCCCAAGTGTCGAGCCAGGCTACTCTTGGGTCCTTGCTTGAATGTAGTCGGTTGCAGGCGCAAAGGTATGGTCTCATTGATGTGAGACAGTTTGGTGTGCCACCTTTAGAAATAGTCCAGGAAAGACTCGTCTTCCCTTTGCTTCATGGTTGTCAAGTCATCTATAATGGCTTGCTTTTTCTGGATGCAGTTCTAGTGATTGATAATGGCCTTAAACAGCTTGCTCCAATCAGCCTTGACTTGAGGTGACACGACATGGTACCATACTTTGGCTTCACCATCTAGAGTGGATGGGAAGACTGTAGAGTACAAGTCAACATCAACCTTGTTGAGAGGTGCCAATCGCATAAACTCCTCAACGTGGTGAATAGGATTCTCAGATGGCTTGAATTTAATGTTAGGCACCTCAATCTTATCAGCGAGCTTGAGGCTAGGCTGAACAGGAAAGGGTACTTCCATGTATATGTCGGTGAAGGCCGACACGGCGCTCATTGCTTTGGTGAGGCTTTCTAGCTTTTGTTTGAGGGCCTTGACAGCAGGGTCCCTTGTAGCATTACCCTTTGTTTTGGATGATTCTCCTCCAGAATCGGTTGATATTTTGATGAGTTCAGGTTCAGACTCATATGCGTGGGCCTCTTCATCATCCTCTTTAGTATTCAGTCCCAACTTGGTATTGATCTTGGTGATGGCTTGCAACATACCATCCATTACTTGTTGTTGCTCATGGAGCCTCTTCTCGATCTTTTGTTCCTGTTCAAAGGAAATTGCAAAGACTCAGCCTTGCATCTTTATGAAAATATCCTCCAGCAGTTTCGAGATGTTGGTTTCGGCGCTTTGGATAGGGATCCCTTGGAATCGTTCCTTAGCCATAATTCGAGCTCTGGGTTGAACGATATATGGATCGCAGCTTGGATTTAAAACCAACCGGTCGATATGTGGATTCTGATGCGGGTCCGAAGTCAACCTCCTGTCGTACCTCTATGGAAATTCAAAGTTAGGATACTCGATGACATACTCAGACACGTACTACCCGATGCATGCATGTCCTAAGGGACCTATAAGATCCTAACTGACTCGACGCATATATGCTGACACAAAAGACTCACCCACTTTTTGGGAGTGCATGACCTAACGCTATATGAACTTATGAACAGAACATTATAAAGGGCCGTATAAAATCAAGCATAGCGAGCGGGTCGTAAATTGATAGATTCAAGTCAGTGTTTCTCAATTCGGATGGACCCAAACCGCAAGGCGACCCTTTTAAGGAGAATCCATAACTTGGCCCAACAATTCACACAGCTCAAGCTATGTTGGCTATTATGCGGACTAGAATAATGTTTCAACAAGACTGACGACCCTTTTTTTTTTACCCTTTTTTATTTCATTTCTTTATTTTTTTCATTTTAGTCAAGGAAAGTGGATATTGTAAAAGATTGAATAAGGCCAACAATAAGCGAGTCATAATTAATTTATGGGTTTAATTAACAAATCCAATATGGTTGGGCCTAACAACGGTCCGGCCATAAATGCGGTGGATTTATTAATTAAATTGACAAATTAACTTTCTCGAGCTTAGTTACTATTATGCAATCTAAAACGGCATCCATTAACTTTGTTGGACTTTTTAATTAATTTTTGGACCTTCGTTAGGAGAATTTTGTAAAGGGCCATATAATATCATCAAAGGCGGGTCGATTTTTATTTATTAATTAAAATAATCACCCTTCAAGCATAAATGGGCCCTTCCACTTGCACTAACCATGATGCTTTTTGGGGTTAATTATTCTATTTAATAAATGGGTTTTTGGATGCTAATATACTGAACTTTTGGGGTATTGGACAATAATGCACTGAACGTTGACCTTGGCCAATAATACACTGTACTTTGGGGGGTGTTGAACAATAATGCACTCAATATGATTTTAGCAATGGCTAACTTGGTGGCAGTCCTATGTAACGGGTGGAGGAGATGAATTGGTCCAAAAATATTTGTCTTCTCGGTATGTCACGTAAGATTGTCACCAAGTTTGCCACTGTCGAAATTGTCTCGAGTGCATTATTGTCCAACACCCCCTAAAGTTCAGTGTATTATTGTCCAAGGTCAAAGTTCAGTGCATTATTGTCTAATACCCCAAAAGTTCAGTATATTAGCGTCCAAAATTCCTTAATAAATAGTCATTTTCTCCACCCAATGAATTTTATATGGACTAGAACAAAACCTCTAAACTAGAGACGACTCTAAAACAAAAGAAGAAGGAAAAAAAAAGGGAACAGCAATGGAATGCCAATCTTCGGGCTTTATTTGTAAGATCTCTATTCCTTGGTAATCGAAACCCAAAGATCTATGAACTAGCCCGTGTTTGACTAGCCAAGCAGACAAACGACCCTGCATCTTGATTGGGTTGGGGGGCAATCCTTGGACACAACTTTAGCAAGGCTCGTGGGAGCCATGGAGTCGGAAAAGGAGAACTGTTAGATCCGGATCCCAGTCCAACTAACATACGATACAATTTCACTTCACGACACGGCCAAAAGAAAGAGCTTCGCTTGGTTGGCCTTCCTCCGCTGACGTTGGGTGACCTCACACCATACTTAGATGATGATGAAGATTTGATGTCAGGGGTACACATAGCACATAGCATACAACTTGAAGGGATACCATAAACCAAGTTCTATATTCATGGATTTCTATGGTTGGATTAAATGGCCTACCGCACGTTCTCACCACGGTGCTCCATACCCTTAGGTAAGGAGTGTGAGGTATTGCTCAAAGAACTTCAAGGAAGCCCTTTGATTATAAAGCGAGGAGAGGAGAAACAAAATGCATGGCGATGTAGGGTGCATCACACAAGTAGTGGCCTACTCGCTCTCGTGGGAATCACCTAGGTATACCTAAACCGTCACCTTTGTGCTAACGTGTCAAAAGACGCAATTAGTGGTCCGATATACAAAGGATGCCTAAAAAGAATTATAAAATCGTGAAATAAATCAACTTCTCCCTTTTACAATTTCAATTTAATTCGATTTTTTCAAGTTTTACCCTCTTTTTAGGTTTAAGTTCTCAGTGAAGTCGCCAATCTGTTGGACCCGGAAAATTCCCGTTCGGGGAAATTGTTCTCGGATGCGCTACTTAATGACCGGGAGCCGACTAAGGTTGCTTAATCCTTAAATAAGGATATTTTTATTTTCGAAATTCAATTTCGCGATAATGAAACTTTATTTTTTTATAAATCCATTTTTTATTTATTTAAACACTCGAAATTACACTGAAATACTTTAAGAAATAATTCAATATCGACAACACTCGGCCCAGGCCCAACAGAAGGCAAACGGGCCTCCATAGAGGGTTAAAACCCGCGCGGGTTTTAATACTCCATGGACCGGACCGTGCGCTTTTGTGGGCAAGAGAAGATGGGTTAAAATTGATAAAACCTGTGGGGGTTTTTATCAACTTCTGGCCCATTTTCTCTCGGTTTTAACCTTGGATTAGTGTGTGGAAAATATTAAACCATTTTTAAATATTTTGGTGTAAATTCGTATTTTTAAAATAATTAAACGCGTTATAAAAGAATTAAGAGTCGCCAGTTGATTTAAAGAAACCGACAAACCTTAAAAATAATAAAAATAACTCCGGTCTACGAAACCCGATTCTAAGTTCGGAGGTAAGGTTACGAATTCGAGAATTATAAGAACTCTCGAATTCGCCTATTAGAAAACAGACTCTACTAAAATCGACATTAAAATGAAAAAGAGCGCGGAGAAGTTTAATTAATTTCACGAAATTATATTCATCATCATGCAATATAAAATGAGGTTTTTGATTTACATAATATGCACAAGTAAATGAATTAACGTGCAAACTACATGATTAAACAACTATAATAAAGAAACCAATAAAGCGAACCTCTTTTGATTTTACGAGCCCGAATGCGCCGGTTGAAACTCTTGACTTTGCCTTGACCTTGGACTTTGATGGAAAGATAGAAGTGGTTTAGGAAATGGTATTATGGTGACGATATGGATGTGACAAAAGTGATTAGGAGAGTTTTAGAGAGAGATTATGAATGAGGGAATTTTAAGGGAGAGATGGAAATTTGGTAGAACAAGGGATGATCGTTGATGAAATGAGGGTAGAATTATGGTGTTAGTTGGTGGTAGTTGGTGATTAGTGAGGGTGAAATGAAGGGCTATTTATAGGTGGAGGTGAGGTTTTAGGAGGGAAATGGAGGGGGACACATCCCTTGGATCATGCCCTCCATCCCCATGCAATCATGAATTATCTAAGTCAAGGGCAAAGTCAAATGCACATGGTCTAAAATCGGGGGTGGTGATCAAAGATGTTGGCGCCAACTTCTCGAAGTTAAAACCCGCGCGGGTTTTATAATTCCAACACACGGATCACTAACGTGGACAAGGCAAAACGACGCACTTCAAATGGTAGAAAACCCGTGCGGGTTTTACAGCGACTGGGCCGGGGCGCGCCTTGGGCTGGTCCTGTTTCTGGGCCTGAGAATTATTAAAACCCTCGTGGATTTTGAAATTCCTAAGTGCAACTTCGAACGACCATAACTCTTTCATCCTGACTCCGATTGAAGCAATTCAAAAGACGTTGGAAAGCTTATGATGTATATTTTACTCTCATTAAAATAAATAGGGCCAACGAGACTTGTGGAAAAAAATGGGATTCGAAATGGTGGGCATATGTATGTGGAAAGGGTGGAAAAGGAAGGCTTTTTGTGATGGGTTGGCCTGGTAGCTTTTGAATGAGGAAGGCCCATTGGATTTTCTTTCATGCTAGCCTCTTTTCTTGTTATGCTTGATTTGTACACTTGTCCCGATACAAAATCCGGTGTCTACAGTCATATGGGCCAAGTAATAAACGGGTCATTGGGCCCAAAGGATCAATAAACCGAGCCCAAGAAAAATAAAACAGGCCGTGTTTAATTGTTAAAACCCACTAGGGTTTGACTTTTAATGAACAGGCCCATACAGAAGCTGGCCCAAACGCGCGCCCCAGCCCATAAAAGATTACAACCCGCCTAGGTTATAATTAGGAGCTCAGCATGACGTCGTTTCGCTCCACGTCATCGATCCGTGTGCTGAAATTCTTATAACCTGCCTAGGTTATAATTGGAGTTCAGCACGACGCCGTTTCGCTCCATGTCATCGATCCGTGTGCCGAAAATTGTTATAACCCGCCTAGGTTATAATTGGAGCTGAACACGACGCCGTTTCGCTCCACGTCATCAATCCGTGTGCTGGAAATTCATATAACCCGCCTAGGTTTTAATTGTTCTGGCGCCAAAGTCTACATGCATGCAATTGGTGTTGGAAAATGATGTTTGACAACATCTTCAATCTTCATCATCTTCTCTTGGTATCTTGATCTTCTAGCGATACATATGACAAAACGGATATAGAACTTAATAACCAAATGGTTACCTTGACTTGTTTGGATAACGCTAAGAGTCATGGCCTTGTACTCATTTACCTTAAGAACTATTTACTGTACCATAAATGTTCAATGGGATAAATCTTAGCTCTTGTTGCACTCAAGACATAGGTTTCTCACTTGATTCTCTCAAGTATAGTTGCAGTCTATATTTGAGAGGATGTGATTATAGAATAGAATAGATAATTGTGATGATCTCAAATGGCTTGGGAATGTCTCATATTTATAGGGGATTTCCAAACCTAATCCAACCCTAATCACACCTCTTGGTCAAAGGTGTAACTAAGATCTTTAATGGAGAATCAAGACATTGACTTGGTCATGGTAATATAGTTGTTGGATCTTAATACCGAGCTTAATATTGATATTATAAACTTAATACTCAAGATTATATAGCCGTTAGCATTAAAAACACATTCTAGCATTCAACACGGTCCGTGTTGGGAGCAACACGGTCCATGTTGCCTCAACACGATCCGTGTTAAGCCCAGACTGGTTTTTCTTCCTCTTTGGCGACCAGCACGACCGATGTTGTTCTCTTATACACTCGTGTTGATCATATTTTCTATCTGTATCTTATATATGATCCTTATACTTGTTCCACATGATTCCTCATGCTATATAATCTTCTTATACTCTTTAAATATTTCCAACAATCCCCCGCTATTTCAAGAGTATCTAAAACCCTTGAAATAACATTACTTAAGGAGTTAACACCCCCGCCATTTGAGATATACCTTAACTTGTTATCACACGAGAAACCCACAATGATATTCATAATGAAAAGTAGATTGCTCTTTGAACTTTTCACTTAGTATATACAAGCCAAAATTGAATCCAAATTACAAAGTAGCCATGTCTTTAAACTTTGGATTTATATTGATCAACTATACTCGTAATACACATACGTTTGTTTTTAAATCTTAAGTGCTAAAACTTTGACACTATTATCCGGCCTTTTGTCCCTATCCTTGGTAAGTGTTTTGGAACTTTAGCCCATAGTTCCTTTATGCGGCCACACATTACACTTATGTAGGTAGTCTTTGGAATTTACCGCCTTTGTAATTAGGGTCCCACAAAGTCTATTAAGAGTGTCACTACTCAACCTCTTGTCATTACAGATATAAGCATCACTTAACCTGAGATGTATAAAATCGATGCTTCCTACAACTTTAGACAACTCCGTACTCATTTGAACTTTAGAAATTGGTATTCCAATTCGTAAAGTTGAGTCATTGTTGTGAAGTAGTAGATATTTAGGCTACTTAACCCATCTCTAACAACAAGGTCCACTAGATATATAATTATATCCTTACCATGACCTTAATAAGAATATCTTCCTCATAACATGAACAAACCATCATATTATTTTTTGGATATAATCACACTATACCGTGTGTAAACTTAATACGTATCTGTTAAAAGTAATGAATAATCTAGAAAAATCTTGTAGAGAAGTACTAGAAAAATCTCTAAGAAAAATCTAGATAATTTAGAGGAGATATATTGTTGTAGAGTTGTAGCATGCTCTAGAGTCTTCTTTTCTAGATTTTTCTTTTCTAGATTTTTCCTACCACCACCTCCTTTCTACAAGTATAAATATAGGTGATGGGGCTTTCATTTGCATAAATCAACAACAAGAGTTGTAAGCAATACTCCCTCCATCAATAAGAAAAGTTTCTCCTTTATACAATCCTTCCTCCATTTCTACAAAACACTTTTATCTTCAAACACCCAAAAATCTAACAGTGGTATCAGAGCCACATAAACCCAAGTCCTCCTATCTAACCTACATCTTTCAAAAATTAATCATCAACCTTCAAGCCATATCCCAACTCTCAAATAAATCATCCATCAAATCCAACTGCACAAAAATTAAACATGACCTCCCTTCAATCCCCAACCACAACTTTCAACTATCTTCCAAATTTGAGGCCACCCATATTTGATGGGGAGAATTATCAAATGTGGAGTATTCAAATGAAAACATTCTTCATGGCGCAAGGTTTATGGGATGTGGTAGAAAATGGATATGATAAACCACCTAAGAAGGAGGAGAAGGATGCAAAAGAAAAGAAGAAGGATGGAGAAGAAAAGCCAGATGAAGAGGAAAAATCATCATGGGATGAAAGCAAGGAGGCACAATATCAAGAGAATTACAAGTGTGATATTACGGCCCATCATCACATCTATCAAGCAATCACTCCAATAATCTTCCCTCGGATTATGGCTGCTACAACGGCCAAGGAGGCTTGGACAATATTGAAGGAAGCATACCATGGCACTGACAAGGTAATATCCATTAAACTTCAAACTTTGTGGAAGGATTTCGATACCTTATTGATGAAGGAGGATGAAACAATTCAAGCATAATTCGATCGTGTCACTAGTATAGTAAATAAAATTAGAATATATGGAGACATGATCGAAGATAAGAAGGTGATACAAAAGGTGCTAAGGAGCCTTCTACCAAAGTTTGATCATATAGTGGTTGCAATAGAAGAATCTAAAAATTTATCTACGCTTACCCTCACCGAGTTAGCAGGGTCTCTCCAAGCACATAAGGAGAGAATGCGTAGATTCACACACCATCCACTAGAGCAGGCTTTTCAAGCCAAATTAAAATTCTCCAACCATGAGAATAAAAAGGAGAATAGCCATGGTAGGAAGAAATCATCCAATAACCGTGGCAGGGGGAGAGGAAATTACAAGAATCAAGGAACTCATGGAGATCAAAGATCAAGCCCATACTGCAAGATATGCAAGATGTCTAATCAGGATACAACGGATTGTCGGTTCAAATGCAAGAAATGTACATAGCACATACATCATGTACGAGATTGTAGGAACCGACAACGGGATGAGGCCAACTTCACTGAGAAAGGCAACCCAAGTGAAAACGTATTTTACTCATGTTTGAACGCCATGCAAGAAGCACAAGACTCATGGTACGTGGATAGCGGTTGTTCCAATCATATGACGGGAAATCGAGATTCCTTCGTGGAGTTGAATGAAGACATAAAATCCAACATCATGCTTGGTGACGGGAGAACACGTGAAGCCGCCGGCAAGGGAATAATCGCAGTAAAGGCAAAAAACGGCTTGACCAAGAATATTCAAGACGTCCTATACGTACCTGGGCTAGCTAATAATCTCCTAAGTGTGGGCCAACTCCTTCAAAAAGGCTATCAAGTGAACTTTGATGATAGTATATGCATCATAATTGACAAGAAGATGCACCAACTGATAACATCTATCGCAATGGAGCCCAATAGGATTTTCTCTTTATCAATGCCAGCAAAAGAAAAGGTGGCCCTCAGCTCCATCGTGGATGCCACAACCTTATGGCATCAGAGGTATGACCATCTAAACCTTGAAGTCTTAAAGTCTTGAAACGAAAGAACATGGTTATTGGTTTGCCCACAATTGAAGACAAAAGGAATATATGTGAGGGCTGCATAATGGGAAAAATGCATAGATTACCATTCACTAAAACCACGTGGAAAGCTAAAGCCCCCCTACAGCTGGTCCATGCCGATATTTGGGGTCCAGCACGTAATCCTAGCATGGATGGCAAAAGATACTTCTTATTGTTCGTGGATGACTACACTCACATGATGTGGGTGTACTTTCTCGAACAAAAGTCAGAAGCATTCTCATATTTCCAACAATTCAAGGCCCTCACAGAAAAACAAAGTGGGCACTATATCAAAACATTGAGGACAGACCGTGGGAGAAAATTCCATCAGAATGAGTTCGATGATTACTGTAAAAAACATGGCATCAAAATGGAGCTCACAGTAAGACGCACTCCACAACAAAATGGAGTTGCAGAGAGGAAAAATAGAACAATAGTTGAGATGGCCCGCAGCATGTTGCAAAGCAAAAATGTTCTAAAGAACTTTTGGGCAGAAGCAGTAAACACAGCCGTCTACATTCTCAACCGGTCTCCCACAAAGGCAGTTCCAAACAAAACACCATATGAAGCATGGTTCAGGAGGAAGACAAAGGTGGATCATCTCAAAGTATTCGAATGCATAGCATATTCACATATTCCAAAAGAGAATCGAGAAAAGTTGGATGGCAAAGGAGAGAAGTGCATCTTCATTAGCTATAGCGCAGAGTCGAAGGGATACCGCCTCTATAATCCAGAAACAAAGAAGGTGATTATTGCAAGAGATGTCATATTTGATGAAGCATCCCAATGGAGATGGCCGGAAGACACATACCAAGACTCAGCACATAAAGACCATCACATTCAAGAAATCAGAGAAGGAAGACCCAATGACAACAGTTCACCTTCAACTCCATCTTCTCATGGAGCTAGCACACCACATCCTACTATAGAGTCAAGCGACTATCCACAGCCAACTCGGAGGTCTCAACGAGAAAGACGTCCACCCGCTTATCTACAAGATTACGAGTGTGGCCAAGTAATTACAGCATTCTTCGCCAGCGAGCCAACAACATTTCAAGAAGCATCACAAGATGAGAAATGGATCGAGGCTATGGACCAGGAAATCAAAATGATAAAAAAAAATGACACATGGCAGCTAGTGGAAAAGCCTCAAGATAAAGAAGTCATTGGGCTCAAGTGGGTCTACAAGATCAAATACAATGAGGATAGCTCAATCCATAAGTACAAGGCTCGATTGGTTGCCAAAGGGTACTCACAGCAACCGGGAATCGACTTCAACGAAACATTTGCTCCTGTAGTACGCATGGAGACAATAAGAGTTGCGCTTGCCATTGCAGCACAACTAAAACTACAAGTATTTCAGCTCGATGTCAAGTCTGCATTTATAAATGGCGAGCTTGAAGAAGAGGTATATGTGGAGCAACCCCAAGGGTACGTGATTGAAGGAGAAGAAAACAAAGTATATCGACTCAAGAAAGCACTTTACGGTCTCAAACAAGCACCACGAGCTTGGAATAGTAAAATCGATGGGTATCTCCTTCATAGCGGATTCAAAAAGAGTCCAAGTGAGCCATCTCTATATGTCAAGACCCAAGGTAAAGATCTTCTAATTTTGTGCCTCTATGTTGATGATTTTATATACACAGGCACAAATCAAAAGATGATTCAAGATTTCAAGAAGGATATGACGGCTGAATTTGAGATGACGGATTTGGGCCTCATGAAGTACTTTCTCGGGATGCAAGTGAAGCAAAGCACATGTGAGATCTTCATCTCTCAAGAGAAATATATTGAAGATCTACTTAAAAGGTTCAATATGTTAGATTGCAAGCCAATATCAACACCTATGGCTACAAATGAAAAACTCTCCAAAAATGATGGCAAAGAAAAGGTGGATGGATCACTCTCTAGAAGTCTGGTTGGCTCATTAATATATTTAACAAATACTCGACCGGACATTGTTCATGCGGTTAGCATCGTCTCTCGATTCATGAGTGAGCCAAGTAAAGCTCACTTCATAGCAGCTAAAAGAATTTTGAGATACATCAAAGGAACGAAGAGTTATGGTCTTCTGTACAAAATAGAGGAAGACCCCAAACTCACTGGGTACACAGATAGTGACTAGGCTGGATGCATCGACGATAGAAAAAGCACAAGTGGATACTTGTTCCAACTTGGCTCCAAGGCTATCTCCTGGACATCAAAGAAGCAGCCAACTGTAGCATTATCAACCGCAGAAGCAGAGTACAATGTTGCTGCAAGTGCAGCATGTGAAGCGGTATGGTTGAGAAGAATACTAAAAGATCTACTACAAGGCGATGAAGCACCAACACCACTTCTATGTGACAACATGTCAACAATAGCAATGACGAAGAATCCGGTATTCCACAGTCGCACAAAGCACATTGAGATTAGACATCACTTCATTCGCGAACTCGTGGACAAAGGCGAAATCAAGCTAGAGTTTTGCAGAACGGATGAACAACGGGCAGACATATTCACAAAAGCACTACCAAGTGAGAAGTTTAATTACTTCCGAGAGCAGATTGGGGTTCGAGATTTTTCTAGATTAAGGGGGAGTGCTAAAAGTAATGAACAATCTAGAAAAATCTTGTAGAGAAGTACTAGAAAAATCTCTCAGAAAAATCTAGATAATTTAGAGGAGATATGTTATTGTAGAGTTGTAGCATGCTCTAGAGTCTTCCATTCTAGATTTTTCTTTTCTAGATTTTTCCTACCACCACTTCCTTTCTACAAGTATAAATATAGGTGGTGGGGCTTTCATTTGCATTTTTTTTCCCAGATCCGACAAACCCACACACAAAAACAACAAACAACAATAACACCACACAAACACAAAGGGAAAAAAGGAAAGATCTAACTACACCTAAGACATGTAGCCAGCGCTACGAATGGCCTTCTTGGCCTCCAGGTGAGCTAGATTTACCATCTTCCTTGGAACTTTAACAATCTTGCACGCCTTGTACTTCCGAATTTCACTCCTGCAACTCCAAAGAAGAGCTCTGCATAAATCAACAACAAGAGTTGTATGCAATACTCCCTCCATCAATAAGAAAAGTTTCCCCTTTATACAATTCTTCCTCCATTTCTACAAAACACTTTTATCTTCAAACAACCAAAAACCTAACAGTATCCTCTTATATGCGTATCATAAAGAACCATGGATACAAATTTGTTAATAAAATAACCTCGCACTTGATAAACCACTTACATGTAATTAAACCATTACATCTAAATCCTTCTATGGAAATTGAATTTCCATCTTATATGTAATTAAACCATTACATCTAAATCCTTTGCTACATACTTGAACGTAGGACTTTAACTCATTGATTAAGCAATGGTTCATAATCATGAATTATTATATTGTAGAGTATACTACCAAGTATATGATTAAACCATCACATTGCCTTCGTTGTATTCTCTCCTTTTATATTTAAGTCTACCCTTCAAAGCATATAGCTATGAAGACTTAAACATAATACTTAAACTTTTTCATTACTAGATCCATTGATAAAGATATATCATCATGAATTTAGAATGATCAAATGTATAAAAAATAAACACTTCTTACGTAGCAATTAAACTTGATATATGCATACTCAACTTATGCAAATAACATAGACCATTCTCAATCATGATTATCCGGAAACCTTATAAACTAAACTTTATGAACTTGTAAAACCTCAAAGAATAACCATTTCCATAATCATGAATTATAGTCTATCACAAGTATGCATAATTCCTTGTGAAAAACTTCCTTATATCCTACTACATGCTCTTATAAACTTGAGAAATTTAACAAGGACAACATATATTCAACTTATATTTATGAATACACTAAAACTCATGAGTAATCATGATCAATCTTATGCTTATCTAATCATGTTTGATATTTCATATGCCATTACTAAATGAATACAAAAATGTAAACATATACATATTGACACATAAACTATACAAAAGTATTAAATCTTCTCATATATCTTATGCAATTCATTCACTTATTTCATAAAGAAATTTTTCTTATAATGAACTTGCATAAAATCTTAATAAACTCTTATCATATTAAAATATGATTGAATAACATGAGAAACTTACAACAACCAAAAATGTAGATAAACTTATGTCCATGTCACTTATGAATAACTTGCATTACTTAAAAACATAGTTGCAAGTACATGACTTAAAACTACTTAAATTAGCATGTAGTAAAATATGTCATACTTTAACTTACTAGCATAATTAAACTTGTAAACACAATATTACTGAATAGAACTTCACTCATATTTTCATATCAAGAATAAAACATGTTCTTGTCTACTTATATTTTCATTAATAAACAACTTATGATTCTACACACTCATATAATCACATAAATCAATTTTGCAATTAGAAAAATCAAGCAAAACTACCTTAAACACTTATAGGATCAAGTGATTATTCTTAAACTTGTCATGCCATAAACAACATAGAGTCAAATACTTATTTTAATCAAACAAACCAAAACTTAAGTCCTCTTGGAATGCTTGAATAAATCATAAATAAAACTCTATAAACATTCATAAACATGAATCACATGGCAAGATACTTGTAAATATGGAAGAAAGTCAATACTTGAATAAATTTCATACTCGACTTAAACATAGTACAAAGACAAAACATATGAAATTTCCTTTGCATAATTAGCTAAGAAAATTTGCCAAATAATCTTATAGGTTCAACTTGTTAGAAATAATCATGAGTCATTACTTGTGCAACATGTTATAAGCATAGAAAGTTTTCTTGTCAAACTTATACATATTATGAATTCTCATACTTGTATCCATATTATGTATAATAATATTTTGAAATAGCCAAGACAACTTATGTGTATGTACCTTAAATTTATACATACCATTAATCATATAAACATGATTAATCCTTTGTCTTTCTTATCAACTTGTGTACTCTTATATTTCCAATATCTAAGAAATTATATTATCCATTTATAAACTTGTACAAAATAAATTACATATGATTGCTCATATATAATTTCTTATATGGCTTATTGTACAAAAACTTGGTATTTCATCTTAATAATCTTATAATGTTGCCAATACTTTATCAACATATATAATCACATATATATGTACTTGTAAAATAACAATAACTTATTATGCTTGTCTTATTACAATACTTATAAGCATAATAAGAATATACTCATGATAATAATTAGAAATTTGAACCTTGATGCACACATAACTTATAGTGGATTTCTCAAAAACATAAATCAATAAACAAGCCACTTTTATGCATTCAAATAATTCTCATAAAAATCACTTATATGCAAAGCCTATATAATCATATTCATATTTGACTTTCAATTGCATAAACTCATTGTAATAATAGAATCATAAACTTGAGATAACCAAATAAAATTTCATGGCAACTTATAAATTATAAACATAATACTTTTACCAATACTTATATTATATTTTCATTCTTCAAACTTAATCAAAAAATTAACTTGTTAATCATGCTATTAAACAATACTTGAATTACAATAGGCAAAACAATAAGCATGAAATCACTCATACCTATGACTTATAAACATGGAACAAAATTCCAATCATGATAATAATAAGAGATCTAATTAATTTGTACTCATCCTTCATATTAATATCAAAAACAATTGGCGGAATAGACTTAAGGATACTTGAACATGTGAATAAACATGGAAAAATTCAGATTATAAGAAGCAAAATATAATATTGCTACAATGAATTTCCACATTAAACACCTTAAACACTTGTAACTTAAAACATCCAACCAAAGAATCTTTTTAATGACAATGACATCATCCTTATTACTAGTATGAAACTTCCATGTAACTTAATATCATAGCCAACTTAAAACATATGGCTAAATAAACTTGTAACTCATGTAGGTGTTCAATGGTGCACTTAATAATATAAATAAATAAATATTTATTTTGACTTTTTCTTGCACCATCTATCATGGAATTTCAATACACATACCCTTATTGGCAATTCTTATAAACCAATTAAACATGTCAAAGGTAATAAAACATATTCATTGGTATTAACTTGATAATATTAAGAGACAACTTAATCATGGTCAATGCACATGCATATAACCTCCAAATAAACAACAACTTAATTACCTTTGACCTCCTTGTAAATGCCTTGTTGTTACCTTGCCCTTAATCCATGTAAACATCATTGCATAATCGAGCAACAATTTCCATCATGAACATCAAGATCTTGTACTTGTATAGCCACACTTATGTATCAACTTTTCATCTATACAAAACACATATAGATAAACAAATGATTAGTACACTTTTAACCATTAAACTTACTTAATAAAACTTAATTAACTTGTATGAAAAATTGATACTAATAAACTTATAAAATATAAACTTATCTTTGTAATCCCTCTTGAATCTTGGATGTCCAATGTACTCTTAGCCTCCTCCAATCTTGTCTCGTAAAATAGTTCTTAAGATTGTTGGAAAATGATGTTTTACAACGGCTTGAATCATCATCATCTTCTCTTGGTATCTTGATCTTCTAGCGGTACATATGACAAGACGGAGATAGAAACTTAATAACCAAATTGTTAACTTGACTTGTTTGGATAACTCTAAGAGTCATGGCCTTGTACTCATTTTCCTTAAGAACCATTTACTGTACCGTAAATGTTCAAAAGGATAAAACCTAGCTCTTGTTGCACTCAAGACATAGGTTTCTCACTTGATTCTCTCAAGTATAGCTGCAGTCTATATTTGAAAGGATGTGATTATAGAATAGAATAAATACTTGTGATGATCTCAAATGGCTTGGGAATGTCTCCTATTTATAGGAGACTTCCACACCTAATCCAACCCTAATCACACCTCTTGGTCAAAGGTGTAATTAAGATCCTTAATGGAGAATCAAGACATTGACTTGGTCATGATAATATAGCCGTAGGATCTTAATACCGAGCTTAATATTGATATTATAAATTTAATACTCAAGATTATGTAGCCGTTAGCATTAAAAACACATTCTGGCATTCAACACGGTCCGTGTTAGATCAACACTGTCTGTGTTGCCTCAACACGATCCGCGTTGAGCCCATAATGGTTTTTCTTGCTCTCTCGAGACCAGCACGACCGGTGCTGTTATCTTATACACTCGTATTGATCATATTTTCTATCTTTATCTTATATATGATCCTTATACTTGTTCCACATGATTGCTCATGCTATATAATCTTCTTATACTCTTGAAATATTTGCAACAATTGGATCCCTTGATCTTTGCCCTACGTGTTTGACCCCCCCTTGACTTCCTATAACCCGCCTAGGTTATAGTCCTTAATGGCATGATTTGTGGGGTATGTCCCCCACCATTTCCCTCCAAAACCCACACTCCTTCACCTATAAATACCCCCTCCATTCCACCTTCATTTCATCAACTTTCATTATTAACAACTCCCACAAAAATCAACTACTATCATCCAATACACTTACTCTACTCTCATTTCCATTATATTATACATCCATCCTCTCAAAATCTCATCATCCACATCCACCTCTAATCCTCTCATAATCACCTTCATCACCACTACATAACCATCCACATACTACTTTTTCTACACAACCCACATCATCTCATCCGAGCTTCAAGTGAAGGGGCAACTCAAGGGATCAAATTCATCAATTCTACCACCTTAAGCAAGGTTCGATTTCTTAATTTACGTTATTGTAATTAATCATGTAATTCATTCTTTAATTCCATTACTTGTACATATTTTGTAAAGTAAAAACCGCATTTTATATTGTATGATTTGAATAATAATTCCGCGAAATTAACCAAACTTCTCCCCGCTCTCTTTCTTTTCAATGTTGATTTTAATAGAGTCTGTTTTATAACAGTCGGATTCGAGAGTTCTTATAACTCTCGAATTCGTAACCTTACCCCCGAATCTAGAAATCGGGTTCGTAGACCGGAGTCTTTCTAAGTTTATTTTATGGTTTGTCGATTTTCTTAAATCGTCTGGCGACTCTTTAAACATTTTACAAATTCGTTTAATTATTTAAAGTATTCGATTTCTTCCACAAAAATAATTTAATTCGTGTAATTACGGATAATTTAAAAAACGGGTTTATAAATAAATAAAGTTTCATCACCCCGAAAATGAATTTCGAAAATTAAAAATATCCTTATTTACGGATTTAGCAACCTTTGTCAGTTCCCGATCACATAAGTAGCGCATCCGAAAACATTTCCACGAACGGGAATTTTTTCGGGTCCTACAGATTGGCGACTCCACTCGGGACTTAAACTTTAAAAAGATGGTAAAACTTGAAAAAAATCAAATTGATTTGAAAGTAAAAAGGGAGAAGTTAATTTATTTCGCGACTTTATTATTCTTTTAGGCATCCTTTGCATACCGGGCCACTAATCGGGTCTTTTGACACGTTAGCACAAAGGCGACGGTTTAAGTTACCTAGGATTTCCCTTGAGAGCGGGAGGCCACTACTATAGGGATGAACTCTACATCTCTAAGCCTTTGGTCGCTCCTCTCCCGGTGTCACACTCCGAGAGCTTGATTGAAGTTCTTTGAGTAATACCCCAACTGCTTACCTTATGGTATGAAGAAACGGGGCGAAGGCATGCGGTAGGCTATATAACTCAACCATAAAAGTTCATGAATTTAGAGCCTTGGTTTAGGGTACCCTTTCATGTGTATGCTATGTGCTATGTGTATCCCTCCCGCTTTTCTTGTGTTTTTATAAAGAGTCGACCTTAGTTTTGAGATTTTATTCTAGTCCATATAAAATTCATTGGGTTGAGAAAATAATTATTTATTAATTAATATAATTAACTCAAAGGCATTATGGTTAGCCCGAGTGGAAGGGCCCATTAATGTTTGAAAGTCGATTATATTAATCAATAAATAAAAATTGACCCACCTTTGATGATATTATATGGCCCTTTACAAAATTCTCTTAACAAAGGTCCAATAAATTAATTAAAAAGTCCAACAAAGTTAATGGATAGCGTATTAGACTGCATAATAGTCACTAGGCTTGAGTAAATTAATTCATCGATTTAATTAATAAATCTATCATATTTATGGTCGGCCCATTGTGCTGGAAACCCGCCTAGGTTTTAATTGTTCTGGCGCCAAAATTTGCATGCATGCAATTGGATCCCTTGATCTTTGCCCCACGTGTTTGACCCCCCCTTGACTTCCTATAACCCGCCTAGGTTATAGTCCTCAATGGCATGATTTGTGGGGTATGTCCCCCACCATTTCCCTCCAAAACCTATATTCCTTCACCTATAAATACCCACTCTATTCCACCTTCACTTCATCAACTTTCACTATCAACAACTCCCACAAAAATCAACTACTATCATCTAATACACTTACTCTACTCTCATTTCCATCATATTATACTTCCATCCTCTCAAAATCTTATCATCTACATCCACCTCTAATCCTCTCATAATCACCTTCATCACCACTACATAACCATCCACATACCACTTTTTCTACACACCCACATCATCTCATCCGGGCTTCAAGTCAAGGGGCAACCCAAGGGATCAAATTCATCAATTCTACCACCTTAAGCGAGGTTCGATTTCTTTATTTACGTTATTGTAATTAATCATGTAATTCATTCTTTAATTCCATTACTTGTACGTATTTTGTAAAGTAAAAACCTCATTTTATATTGCATGATTTGAATAATAATTCCGCGCAATTAACCAAACTTTTCTCCGCTCTCTTTCTTTTCAATGTTGATTTTAGTAGAGTCTGTTTTATAACAGGCGTATTCGAGAGTTCTTATAACTCTCGAATTCGTAACCTTACCCCCGAATCTAGAAATCGGGTTCGTAGACCAGAGTCTGTCTTGTCTTATTTTATGGTTTGTTGATTCCCTTAAATTGGTTGACGACTCTTTAAACATTTTACAAATTCGTTTAATTATTTAATGTATTCGATTTCTTGCACAAAAATAATTTAAGAAAATAATTTAATTCATGTCCAATATTTATCCAAGGAGGGTCCCGAGAGAAATGGGCCAGAAAATGATAAAACCTAGGCGGGTTTTATCATTTTCAACCCAATTTCTCTTTGGGCCGAGGAGACCAGTGGCCCAGCCTGGAATCCGCTAAAACCTAGGCGGGTTTTAGCAGATTCCTGTGGCCCGCTTGTTTTCTCTTGGGCATGATTTTATTAATTGGGTCGGGATTAAATTATTGTTAAATTAATTTATGTAATCACGGATAATTTTAAATAATAAAAAACGGGTTTATAAGTAAATAAATTTTCATCACCCCGAAAATGAATTTCTAAAATTAAAAATATCAATATTTAAGGATTAAGCAACCTTTGTCGGCTTCCAATCACAAAAGTAGTGTATCCGAAAACATTTCCCCGAAGAGTATTTTTCCGGGTCCTACAGATTGGCGACTCCACTGGGGACTTAAACTTTAAAAAGTGGGTAAAACTTGAAAAAATCAAATTGATTTGAAAGTGTAAAAGGGAGAAGTTAATTTATTTCGCGACTTTATTATTCTTTTAGACATCTTTTGTATATCGGGCCACTAATGGGGTCTTTTGACACATTAGCACAAAGACGACGGTTTAAGTTACCTAGGATTTCCCTTGAGAGTGGGAGGTCACTACTATGGGGATGAAGTCTACATCTCTATGCATTTGGTCGCTCCTCTCCCGGTGTCACACTCCGAGAGCTTCCTTGAAGTTCTTTGACAAATACCCCAACTGCTTACCTTATGGTATGAAGAACCTGGGCGAAGGCATGCGGTAGGCTATATAACCCAACTATAAAAGTCCATGAATTTAGAGCCTTGGTTTAGGGTACCCCTTCATTTGTATGTTATGTGCTATGTGTATCCCTCCCCCTTTTCTTGTCTTTTTGTAAAGAGTCGACCCTAGTTTTGAGGTTTTGTTCTAGTCCATAAAAAATTCATTGGGTTGAGAAAATGATTATTTATTAATTAATATAATTAACTCAAAGACATTATGGTTAGCCCAAGTGGAAGGACCCATTAATGTTTGAAAGTCAATTATATTAATCAATAAATAAAAATTGACCCATCTTTGATGATATTATATGACCCTTTACAAAATTCTCTTTAACAAAGGTCCAAAAAGTTAATTAAAAAGTCCAACAAAGTTAATGGATAGCGTATTAGACTGCATAATAGTCACTAGGTTTGAGTAAATTAATTCATCGATTTAATTAATAAATCCATCATATTTATAGTCGGCCCGTTGTTACGCCCAACCATATTGAATTTGTCAATTAAGCCCGTAAATTAATTATGACTCACGTATTGTTGACTTTATCCAGTACTTTACAATATCCATTTTCACCGAGTAAAAAAAAAGGAGTATAAAAAGAAAAAGGTTTAAAAAAAGAGGTCCTCAGTCTGGTCGAGCATCATTCTAGTCCGCATAATAGCCAATATGGTTTGAGCTGTCTGGGTTGTTAGGATAAGCTACGGATTCTACATAAAACGGTCGGCTTGTGGATTGGGCTCATCCGAATTGAGAAACACTGACTTGTATCTTTCAACTTATGTTGACTCGCTATATTTGACTTTATCCGGCCCTTTATAATGCTCTTGTTGTAAAAAGTGTTGTTGTTACCCAAACTTGTGTCATAGTTGGGTTGTTTCATCAGTCTAGGTGTCTTACAATAGTCCTAGATGAGTCTTAGTTTCGGAGTCTGCATGTAAATGTCTTTCAGTCTTTAGAAAGTCAAATACAAGGTCGTGTCATATTTGAGTCTTTTCTTAAGTCAATATATGTGTTTTGTTTTTGGAAGTCTAAACCCGGGTCATCAGTGAGTCTTTGGTCTAGATCATAAGAGAGTCTTTTCCTTGGTTAATGTGTTTTAGAAAGGCCTTTGTGAACCCAGGTCATGGGCGAGTCTTTGTTCTAGAGTCAGGATATGAGTGTCTTTTTCTTTAGATAGTATTATATAAGGTCTAGGATGAATCTTTGTGCTAGTGTCTACATGTAAGTGTCTTGCATTCTTTAGAAAGCATCATATAAGGTCTAGAATGAATCTTTGTGTTAGTGTCTACATGTAAGTGTCTTGAATTCATTAGAAAGCATAATATAAGGTCTAAGATGAATCTTTGTGTTAATGTATGCATTCATTAAAAAGCATCATATAAGGTCAGGATGGGTCTTTGTGTTAGTATCTATATGTAAGTGTCTTGCATTCTTTAGAAGGTCTCATACAGGTTCGTAGGGCATGTAAACCCATGTCATAGGTGAGTCCTTTCCAGAGTCAACATATGAATCTCCTGCATTATAGAAGTCTCCTATAGGGTCTCCTATAGGGTCTTTTTCTTGAGTTAGCATGTAAGCGTTCGTTGTCTCATATAGGTTCACAGGTCATGAAAACCCATGTCATGAACAAGTCTGTGTCTAGAGTCATCATGTAAATATATGTCTTTTTAATAAGAAGTCTAGTGTAAACCAATGTCACGGGTGAGTCTTTTTTCGTGTTGACATATCATGTAAGTGTCTTTCTTTTTAGGAAGTTTAATGAAAATGCGTGTCATAAGATAGGTTTTCCAGGTCAGCATATAGGCGTTTGCATTTTTAGAGGTCTCATATAGAATTTAGGACATGTAGACCCATGTCGTGGGTAAGTGTCTTCCTTAAGTCGACATATAGAGGTCTTGCATCCTAGGAAGTCTCATATATATCTGTTAGCTCTTTTAAACCCATGTCATGGGTGAGTCTCTCCTGCGTCAGCATATAGTCATTTTTCATCTTAGGAGGTCCATATAAGTCGTTTAGGTCATGCATGCATTGGGATGGGTTTTGTTTTTTCATTTGTCCAGTGTCAGAGTCTAGGCCTGAGTTAACCATAAAGGGAATGTTTGGATGACGAGAAGTTCTGCAACTACCATAGATCCCGAGGGAACAACATGGAGAATTGTTAGACTTTGAAGCACATGATCCATTCAGGTAAACTGCCCCCACCGAAAGCAGCACAGAGGACCAGACATAACATGGATTCCCCGTACGAGGACAAGGAGGGCACATCATGAAAGGAGCTCTCGAAGTAGCTATAGTCTTGGTTGTCAAGCATTTCATCAAACATAATTTTGTTGCTATAGTCTTGGTTATAGCCAGTTCTTCATTCATTTCTTTGCTCTTGTTGCTATGTGATCAAACATAATTTTGTGCTTGTGTTTTTTACTTGAGTTGAGAAGTTCTCTCATCTATTCATCATCCGTATAAACCAAGTATGACAAATTCATCTTCTCTTATCATTCCATCTTTGTCATATACCTCGTTTTCATCCTTCAGTTTTCTAGAATCCAGGGTTAGAGAGATAAAGAGAGATAGTAAAACAATTCAAAAAAAAGAGTAAAAAACTATAGAGTGGCCGATTTGAAAACCTCGTTGAGGCAAACCGGGCAAAAGGAGAGAAGACCAAAATCATCAGTCTCTTGAGAATGGACATCTCTATGCTCCTAGACCAGCAGCTTAACCAAATGTGCCAAGGACAGAGGCCTTGAACCCAACCTTCATTTCACCACCCACATTACCCTCATCTTTTCATCCAATCTCGACTTACCACCTACAACTCACATCTTTGACATCTCCATCAAACCTCAACCCTTTTCAAACCGTTAACCCAATCCAAAAGGTGTGCTATGACCAAAGGACAATAGGGATCAACCCATGAAGAAGGAGTTTGAAAAAAAAAAAAAAACTTAGCCTTGACCAACCTGGTCATTCTCCTCATGATCAATCCATATCTACCCCAGTGCCAAAAGGTGTGTTGTGACTAATGCCAAAAGGTGTGTTGTGACTAATCCATATTTACATTATTGTAATTAATCATGTAATTCAATCTTTAATTCCATTAATTGTACATATTTTGTAAAGTAAAAACCGCATTTTATATTGCATGATTTGAATAATAATTGTGCGAAATTAACAAAAACTTCTCCCCGCTCTCTTTCTTTTCAATGTTGATTTTAGTAGAGTCTGTTTTATAACAGGCGACCTTACCCCCGAATCTAGAAATCAGGTTCGTAGACCGGAGTCTTTCTTTTCTTATTTTATGGTTTGTCGATTTCCTTAAATCGGCTGGCGACTCTTTAAACATTTTACAAATTCATTTAATTATTTAAAGTATTCGATTTCTTGCACAAAAATAATTTAAGAAAATAATTTAATTCATGTCCAATATTTATCCAAGGAGGGTTTCGAGAGAAATGGGCCAGAAAATGATAAAACCTAGGCGGGTTTTATCATTTTCAACCCAATTTCTCTTTGGGCCGAGGACACCAGTGGCCCAGCCTAGAATTCGCTAAAACCTAGGCGGGTTTTAACAGATTCCAGTGGCCCGCTTATTTTCTCTTGGGCCTGGATTTATTAAGTGGACTGGGATTAAATTATTGTTAAATTAATTAGTGTAATTACGGATAATTTAAATAATAAAAAGCGGGTTTATAAATAAATAAAGTTTCATCACCCCGAAAATGAATTTCGAAAATTAAAAATATCCTTATTTAAGGATTAAGCAACCTTAGTCGGCTCCCGATCACATAAGTAGAGGATCCGAAAACATTTCCCCGAACGGGAATTTTCCGGGTCCAACACCAGCGCGCGCTCCGCACGCGCTGACCTGACAATCATAACTGTTAGATGGATATTGACAGTAATAACTATTAATTAGATAAATAACATGTTTCACATGATATTCATCAAACAAAAATATACATTCTTGTTCAAATAAGGAGATACTTTAGCCTTACGCATAAACAATGTTTGCTATAAGGCTACAAATAAAAGAGAAGTACCAGCAACTGTATTGTATTGAAACTTCAACCAATGTCTCGAAGAAGCCACTTTGCGGAGAAAACAAAAAAGAACCGGGTGATGAAAAACTGGAGTGAATATTTAACTTCAATCATCGAATCAATTTAACAGACAAGAAGATTAAATAAGCAAAACACTAACCTTGCGAAACGTCAAAGCTAAGAGCTGCTATGATGTCAAGCATAACCTCCCGAGTAGTTACTTTGGTGGCTACCTATACAACATTGAAGAGGATGTTAATGGGGAGGAAAAAGATAATTTCACAAGAAATATTAGCAATCTATGAACACTTATACCGTAGGCCAGCATATATAAAATACAACATTGGCCTAGACAAAATAATATTAATAATTGTAATAATTATTATCTTGAGATTACATGAATATATAAAAATAATAATGCCAATAAATTAGTTAACAGGCAATAAAAGCATAAAAGCATTCGCTGCTCTAATATTGTGCAACTCAACACTTCTTTTGGATATGATAAAAAAAAAAATGATGAATAACAAGGAGAGAAACATACAGAGTTATCATATATGACAGGATTAAATAAAACAAAAGGAAACACAAGCAAACAACTTGCAGATAACACATATGCAAAATAGTTTTGCTAAAAGTATACAAACAGTAAAACACACACGTCAAAAATAGAGCTATAAATAAATTTTAAAAAAACAGCTAGCAATAGAGAATGTTGTACCAAGCTCAGTTTCCCCTTTCTTACATCCTACAAATGCCAAAGTAACGGTTAGCACATGAAATTTATGGCATCAATGATCAATTATCCATATAATGCTAAAAACCTATGTGAAAATTAATTAAATAAATGATGAGAGAATAATTACCAACCGTAGTGATTTCAAGTAGCATATGGGAGAGGCTGGACAGAACTTATGCCACAATGGAATGGATGAATGTGTTTTCGGCTTCTTTTTTTCACAATTTCCCAATTGTGTTCTCTGATCACTCTCTTATTGCTTTGCATGTTAAGGGGCATGTAGCAGTTAGACGAAATTCTTTTAAGCTTGCTCCTTGGGTGTTAAAACTTAAAGTATTTTTGGAGCAGCTTCAAAATTTAGTGGGGTTGATGCCAACTCATGGGAATGCTTCTTTCAAGTGTGTAAAATGGTTGAGCTCAATCCCGCAGTTGGGGAAACGAGTAGTGCTGGAACTAAAAAATGAAGAACAAAAAACTGCTAATACAACTTTGCAAAATCTTCAAGAGAGCTAGGAGTATTAGGCAAAATTTGGCATGGCTGATTCTGCTTTTGCCCAGGCCATGGTGAGGGAGAAGAATTTGATGACACTGGTTCAAGGAGTGCATGATTTTTGGGTCCATAAAAGTAAGATGCAATGGGCTGGGCTGGGAGACCAGTATACAACCTTCTTTTTTGGTCAATTGAAAAGAAGACAGGCTTTCAACAGGGTCAAGTGTCTTCAATTGAGGAATGGACAACTTTTGTTTGATGAGGCCCAGATAATGCAAGAGTTCTATGAGGAGTACTCTGGGCTGTTTAGGCCCAGAACTGATATGCCCTCCGTAAGGCTTCGGATTATGGATCAAGTGGTGGGAGCTGTTACCAAGTCTCTCTCAGAGGCACAAAAGCAGGTCCTGCAGAAGCCTTTCTCCCCTGAGGATGTAGAGAAGGTGATTAGCCAGCTGAAATCGGGGAAAAGTCCGGGACCTGATGGCATCCCGCTTGAATTCTTCAAGCAATGTTGGGGTATAGTTGGTGACCAGGTGACGGCGACGGTGCTGGAGGCTGTGAATAAAGGTAAGTTTGTGGGAGAAATTAATAACACTAATTTCTTTTTGCTGAAAAAGCATCCAGAGGCGCAAAAAGTTAGTGAGTTCCGCCCAATTAGTTTATGCAATGTGATCTACTGTATTATTGCGAAATGTCTGGTGGACAGATTGAGATTGGTGATTTCCTCTTTAGTTTCGGAATCTCAATCGACTTTTGTTCTTGGGAGATTGAAGGAGGATAATATTCTTGTCGTTCACGAAGTTCTACATTTTGTGGCTAACAAGGGAAGGGGTAAACAGTATTTAGACTTGAAGGTGGACATGAGCAAGGCTTATGATCGGATCCAATGGCAATTTTTGGAGGCAGTGCTTAGGAAGATGGATTTCCCGGAAAAATGGATTCGGCTGTTGATGAGGTGTGTTATGACAGTTAGATACTCGGTTCTTGTGAATGGTGTGCAGTCCGATTCTGTCATTCCGACAGCAGGTTTAAGGCAACGAGACCCTTTGTCCCCTTATCTGTTTATTCTGTGCATGGAAGTGTTGTCTACGGCAATTGATAAGGAGGTTAGGACTAGGAGGATGCAGGGAAATTTGGTGGCCAGAGGGGCACCTCAGGTTTCTCGCTTGTTCTTTGCTGATGATGCCTTATTCTTTATCGAACTTGAGGCCTCCTCATGCTTTGCTTTAAAGAATGCCATTGATAGATATAGTACTGCGTCGGGACAAGTTATCAACCTGGAAAAGTCCTCTTTGTTCATCTCTAAAGGGGCTACTCCGAAGGATAAAGAAGGGATGAAGGTGGTTTTTGGGTTTCCGGAAGGAGGGTATTTCCAAACATACCTTGGTGTCCCTACCAGGGTACAGAGGAAACGGACTGACCAGTTTGGCTTTATGGTTGATGAGGTTCAAAATAGGCTACAAACTTGGAAGTTCAGAATGTTATCAATGGCAAGTAAACTGGTTCTCATCAATGCAGTTTTGGTGGCTCTCTATCAGCATATTCTTAGCGTATATCTGGTTCCAAGTGCTGTTATTGATAAGATAAACGCTTGCATAGTGCGGTTCTTGTGGGGAAAGAATGGTGGGACAAAATCAATCCACTGGAAGGATAAGAATACCATCTTTACACCAAACGGGGCTTGGGGGCTGGGAATTCGGCACGTTGGGTGCCACAACAAGGCCCTGTTGCTGAAGCAGGCGTGGAGGGTGTACTCTCAACAGGATCTGCTTATTTCCGAAATTTGGAGGGCCAAGTATGGAGCAGCGTCTCCTTTAGAGAAGGAGGCGGAATATAAGGTGTCGCCAAGGAGATCTAGTACCTGGAGAGGGATTGCTCGGGTAGTGGGGGCTGTTAGAGACAAGCTCAGGTGGAGTGTGGACAGGGGTAACAGGATCTCAGCTGTGGATAGAAGGTGGGTGCCTGGAGGGAGGTTTCAAGTGGTTGACGGGAAGGAGGATTACGTTAAACATTTAACAGTGGAGTCTCTGGCTGTCAGAAATGGGGAATCTCAGGAGGGGTGGAGCTGGGGGTTTCTTAAGCAGGTCTTTACTAAGGACTCACTGGATTGTATAGCACAGGTTTTTCCACCGCAGCAGGGAGTAGAAGATGTACTTGTCTGGCCAGGGTCCAAAAGCTCCAAATACACAGTCAAAGAAGGGTATTTCACGTTCCTGAAGGAGGATTATGGGGTGGGGACACCCTATGTTTTGGATTCTAAGTTCTGGAAAGCAATCTGGCATTCCAAGTTACCTCCTAAGTGGAAGACTTTCTTAAGGAGATCTGGAACTGATGCGCTTCCAACTGGTGAGAACTGAGCCAAGCGACGTTTGACCGAGAGTGATCAGTGTTATTGTTGGGAGGAGAGGGAATCATTGGATCATCTTTTTAGAAAGTGTACTATAGCGAGGCACATGTGGAAGGGGAGTACGGTGGGGATATGCCCTGAAGCGAATTCCCACATTGGGTGGAAAGAGTGGCTTCGAGGGTGGGTTCCCTATCTAGCAAAGGAGAAGGAGGATGAGGAGTTCCACCTTAAAGAGTTTTTCGCCACTATGTGGGCCATTTGAAAGGCAAGGAATGTTGTGTGTATTGGGAATGAGAGGGCCTCACAAGGTATGTTGGAAGCCAAGATAAAGCAAGTTCAGGAGGAGGTCTCCAATTGGAGGAATGGGAGGATGGATGGGAGAGGGCAAGAAGGAAGGACAGAGGGGAGGAAAATGTTAGAAATGGTTTGGGGGGAGACTAAAGAGGGGACAGAGGTAGGGACTTTTGTTGTGGATGGAGCTTGGAGGGAAACAACTAAGGATATGGCTGCAGCATGGGTTTTTTTGGAGTAGGGGAAGTCGTGAGGGCATGGGAGGCAAGTGGGGAAAGGGGAGTCAGTTGTTTTTTGTGAAATACTAGCGATCTGACTTGCTTTATATGAGGCTAAGCGAAAGGGGCTTACGAAGGTGGTCATTTATACGAACTCGATTATGGCTATTGAAGGTTTGTTAAATCCCAACAGAGTTACGGTTGAATGTCGTGCTTTCACTATCAGTTGCAGGTTTGCAATGTTGAAGTTTCAGGCAGGGAAGATCCAAAAAGTTCCCAGACAGGCAGTGCAACCGGCACATAAAATGGCTCGACAAGCGATCTCGCAATCTTGGAGCTGTCACCTAAGTTTCTTTTGTTGTGTTTTCTTTTTGTTCTGCTGTTGTTGTTGTTTGTTGGTTTGGTGTGGTCTTGTTTGCAAAAAAAATAAAAATAAAAATAAAAATAGTTAAAGCAGTCACACACAAAGCAACAATCACAACAATTGGAGAGCAGGATAGCATTGTAACCAAAATCCAACAGAACATCTACCAGTGCTCTGCAAAGAAGTCCAACAGTCCAAACACCAAACAGGACACAACAATAATAACTATATCAGCAACAGGCTAATTGGTTATAATTCTTTAAAGCATTTCATCATATCATAATCATAAAAACCAAAACCAATTTGATAAGCTGTTACACGCTAACACACATAAATAAATGAATGTTTGGCAAAGCATTCCTTTGTAAACCTACCTCTCATACTCTAAGTCCCCTCTGAAACTCTTGTATTATCGCAATGTACTTGAAGATACATTGTAGCTTGAATTCATTGATGGATATGCTGGAGTTATCTTAGGCATCAAGTGGCATCTTTCATATTTCTTCTTGGATCTGAAAAGGGAAGACCTAACCCCCCTTTATTTAATTTCACACTACATAATTGGGTTGGGCCACTTCCATTGGCTCTATACTCTGAAAAAGCAGGAAATTAACAAGTTGGCCACAACTTTTGGATATAGCTGACATATTCTTGTAACAAGTAGAGCCCAATTTATACCAAGCAAGAACCATGATACATGGTCATTGCACATGCAATAAATGAATAAAAACTCAATAATGCATATTAAAGAAAACAAATGCCACAAACAAAGGAGTTCAAGTGCAATAAAGAGCTTAAAGTGGAGGGCACGGGATAGAACAACATAAATAACTTCAAAACAAAGCTAAAGATATGAAGGAAGATGCTTAGAGCGTATCGGGCGAGGACCCAAACTTCGAATTATGTGTTTGCAAAACCTTCCCACACTACCTTTGAGAATCACGAGCGAACTCACTTCAAGGTCGGGTGTGGGGTGCATTTTAAGGTGGACCCGGGACCCTGGAGGCGTGGTTTGATCGGCATCGGGTGTGGCATCCACTTCAAATGGGACCTCGGACCATGGGAGTGGAACTACGAGTCCTCATCGAGACCTACTTCGGGCCTTTAAAAGTGTTCGGAGTCCTTCGGCAAGAATAAGCGCAAACGGGTCAGCGTGGGTTTGTCAGAATGGGCGCGCCTTCACGTTTTGGGTCATAACTCCTTCAATACAACTCTGATGGGTCTCAAATTTTGGGAGCTTATAGTACACACTGAGAGCTTTCCAACGATATCTTACGGGCTTAAAACAGAGTTCGAATAAAGAAGTTATGTGCGCTTGAAGTCGGCAGGGAAAAGCTGCCCAGAAGCATGGCTCGACCGAGCCACCTTTCTGCCCAGTTTGTTGCGCCCGCGACAGTCCTGGTCGCGCCCGCGACCCCTCGTGGCCAGCGACAGGCCAAGGCGGACAGACGACTGACTCGCCCGAGCCAGTTTCGGCGCGCCCGAGCCATTCTTCTGCGACGACGCGCTGTTTCGTTATTTTTTGTTCTGTTTTAACCTAAATTCCTGTTTTAGTATAAATAGCTCGTTTAGCACCCTTGTCTAGGCAACTTTTGATGATTATGAACTTGCTTATGCATTGGTTAGCGTTTCCCTAAGTTTTCCCTCAAAATCTAGATTACTTTATCCAATCTATTGGTGGTGTTTCTAGTCATTCATTTATTGATCATTTGGTGGATTCTTCCTTTATGATGGTCATGCTCGGGTGTTAGGCTTTGGTGGTGGATTCTCCTTTATCCAAGGTCATATCCAATCCCTTTGGTGTTCAAGTTTTAATTCGATTGTTGCATCAAGATTACAACTCAAGCTAATTTAATCAATCGCTCCCATCACGTCACGCTCCATTACATTGGAGTAAATGCCATGTCTCTTGGCCCAAAATCGGATGCACCTCAGCATAGGAGGAAATTATGTGCAATACGAAGTAGAGGAAAGTTTAGAGAAACATACGTGCACACATTTTCACTTTTTTGTTTTGGGCAATTGGACAGTACAAAGCTGAATAATACATTTTCGCTTATGAACCAAAAACGATCACCTAATACCGATATTTGGAACCAACTGCATAATCTGATTAATAATTTGGCATCTGTTCAAAATGTGAACTGTTTATTCATTTGTGTTTATCAAAACTGAGTCTTGCAAAATGTCCAGTTCCTACAGCACATATGAACCCACAAATATTCATATAGGACATTCGTAGTACAAAAGACAATAGGATATATGGACATGATGAAGGTGCACATCTTTATCAAACATTTGCATAAAGAATGTGAATTGAGACACCATCAAACTTGAACTTCATCCCAGGTACAAAAGCATCTGGAGCATAGTTGAGCTTGATCCTCTATTTCATAAATTCTGAAATGACCAATTTATAATATGAGAAAAAAAATTTCTTATCTAAAAATTACTTTCTTGACTTAGAAGTGCTCATTTTGACTATTTTAACGTAAAAGTGCTCATTTTCATATAAGGAAAAGCGTTTTTTGGTCTAAAAATTGCATTTTTTGATTTAGAAATGTATCTCTCGATCTGAAACTGCATTTTATGCTTCAGATGTTATATTTTTAAAGTTGAAAATTCTGATTTTTGATGTAGAACTGCATTATTTGTTTTGAAAATCACACTTTGTGATCTAAAACTGCTCATTTTTTGATCTAAATAGCATTTTCACATATGAAAAAGTTCATTTTCTTCAAGCTAAATTCCTTTTTTTTTGGTTTCAAAATAGCATTTTCTGATATTAAAATGCATTTTTTGATTGAAAAATAGTGATTTTCTGCTTTAGATATGAAATGCAAATTAATAGCTCTGAGTTTGAAGAGTCTTCTAAGTAACTTTGTTGCTGTTGATTAGCATTTATATAACAGCATGCGACATGTCCAAGGATCATTAACCTGCTTTCAACCACATTGACAAATGATGCTATATAAATGAAAACCAAGAGAAACACAATAGTGAAATAAAAGGACCATAAATTGTAAATCCTTTACCCAAACCACTTATTGTCCTAACCTACCTACTCAGCAAAACTAAAAACAAACACCGTAACAACTGAATGTGATTTGCCAAATATTAGGGGTTAGATTTATGGAGTGTTGATTAGGCTAAGGATTAGAATAGAGGCATACTATTTATAATAAAAATAGGAAAATCTGAAAGTAGCCCCAGCTCATTAAATCCAGTAACAATTTAGAGCATCAGAAACCATCTTAGTATCAAAAAATTCCAATACCCTAAAACTCAAATAGGTAGCCATATTAGAAACATTGGGGAATGCTGCCATTTATTAAAGGACACCAAAAATCTAAAATAAATGAGTCATTCAACCTCCTATTTCTATGATGCTTTGTCAGAAAAACCTACAAAATACAAATAAGGATGGATACATAGCAACCATCAAACAAAACAGCTACTTCCCGTCCCAAAATTATAGTCCATCATAGAAATCCAAAGCACCTTTTTTGTGAGACAAATACAACTCTTCAATCTAAGATGGCACCTATAGTTTTAGGACAAAGTAATAAATTTATCAAAATTGAGGGAAAAAATCAATAAATTAGAAAGACCGCTAATTATTCAATACAAATTCAATAGAAATCAACACATTAAATATGATAAGGTTACAGAATAACATAAATTTGATTTGAAAATAGGTTTACCGCAGTGTAGTCCGATTCTATCAATGTCCAACCTAAAAACATGAAATTTTGAAAGGAAAAAAAGGAGAGGGAATTCAATGCATGTAGGTGTCCATATTTTAAATCTCTCCAAACAGATTTTTGAACTTGCTCTGGCACAAGGGAGATAGCCCTCTAAACTCTCACTCTAATGCATGCATACAAGATTGATCACATTCTTACCGCCAAAAACTAAATCCAAATTATATCCACACTATCAATTAAGAATATTAAACTGATATGTCATATAAAGAATATTGCAAAGACCGATCAGATCATATAAGCAACAGTTCATAATGAAATTAAACATCAAATTCACATACTAAATCATACATCCACATTAATGAGATATCAATAAAAACCCTAATTTGAATAGATGAAAATCATAATTTCAAATTGGAAATGGTGATCCCGTTAGTTACACAGTGGGTTGTCCTCCTGCTGTAAAGAATGATGGATTCAAATAGGAAAGTGTAACTAATCATCATTGTTCTACAACAAAGTAACAGGATTCAAAGTCATCCTAAAACTTGTGTCTTGCAGAGTACAACAGAAAGAGAGGTCCCATATACTTAATTTTTTCATATGCAGGATTCCAGTAGCCCTTTTTATGCCTTCTTGAAGACAATATTATATAGAAAGGATTGACTCAACCAGACCCAGATGACATAAACCAAGGTCCCGTGTTCTTTAAATTTTAAGTTTGAAATTTTTCGTGAAAATTAAAAATTAGCGCCACTTTTTCATTTTGGGAAATTTTGAATCTAAATGGATAAATCCGACAAGAGATTGAGACAGTAACAGATACTATGCCAAAAATACAAGCCCAATTAAGAGTTAATTAGACGATGTCTTCAATTTCACGACAAATATATCAGTATACCATCTAGGATCATAAATTCGAAATTACTCTATCCTCTGTTACACACAGTTACACAATATTAACTACGTGGCATGTCAATCGACAATAGAAGGGCATACGCATCTTTTTGCAAACAGTTAGCATCCCAGACCTACAATTTATGGACATAATGGGGGATCCTCTTCAAGTAACCACATGAAAGGAACTACTCTCAGGATAACTGTGTATTAATTTGTAGACAAATTCAGTAAAAAGACATCCACAATCTCAAAAAATTCTAAATATAACATTGGCATGTACTATTTACTTACTCATATTCAACTGTTGAGGAAAACGAAACCCCCCATGAAGCATAAATAAATAGACAATGGCAAGAAATAATACAAATATGAACAAAAAGAAAGCATGGATGACCCTCTACTGCTACGACAAGCCAAACTCAATTACGTACAAGAGTTATAAATGAAACTGGACAACAAATTCACATATTATAGCCTAGATTCACACTAATAACACCAAACTGACATCAGCAAAGGCTTAATTTTAATATCCGAAAACCCTAATTTCATTACAATTGAAAATATTTCACACCTCTTAAATTGATCTTTATTTCGATGAATGATCCGACTCTTGCTAATGAAATCAATTTGCACATTGAGAGACATAAAAAAGAGAAAACGAAAGAGAGGAACATACTATAGAGGTACCCTGGAAAAACAATGCATGTCGAATTTAAGGCTAGTGAGGGTGAGATTGGATGTGAAGCCCGAATTCAATTGAAATATTTCATACCTATTACATGAATGGTGAGACTCTTAATAATCAAACTGGAAAATAATACATAGTAGAGACAGAATAAAGAGAGAATGAAAGAGAGGGAGACACCTAAGAGGCAACCTGGAAAAAGACACATGCATGATTTATAATGGGATCAAAGATTAGATCTTGATCAATTACACATCAGGGGAGACGTGCAACCAATCTCAATATGGGAGGCTTCACGTGAATTAGGGTTAGGGAAGGCATGGTTCTCGTGAGAAAGAGGGAGTCTTTGTGGAGTTTGGATGATTTGTGAGAGAGTATGGATAAAGGTTTATGAAAGGAGGGACCTTTGTGGAGTTTGAGAGAGGGATAGACGAATTTGATGAGGGGAGATTTAGGATGGACGTGAGGTCTGTTGTGGAGGAGGGAGACAGTATGGATGAGAGATTTGAGGAAAGGATTTGGGGAAAGCTTTTGTGAGAGGGAGAGGGTGGACGTTTGATTGTGAGAGAGAAGAGGGTTGCCGTGAATGTAGGGTTTGGGGGAGAGAGTTGACGTTTGAGAGAGAGATTTGAGAGAGTTGATAGCCTTAGGGTTTATCTAACTAAAGAAAGAAAGAAATATGGATCGGCCTTTGGGCCTCTATACTCATTCTTTCCTCTTGAACGCGTTCTACCTCCTTGTAGATGACTTGGGCCTCCTTTGATGGGTTAGTTGTGGGCTGAAATACATCACTCCCCCCTTGTTGAGAAAAGTTTGTCCTTAAACTTGGGAGGTCTTCTTCTTCATCATAGTAGGCTTTCAAATCAGCTACATTGAATGTTGCACTCCTACCATAGTCTTCGTTCAATGAGAGCTTATAAGCATTATCTCCAACCCTTTCTAGAACTTCAAAAGGACCATCAGCCCTAGGAACTGGCTTTCCTTTCCTCTTGGAGGGGAATCTCTCCTTCTTCAAGTGAACCCATACTTGATCTCCTGGTTGGAATGTAACCTTCTTCCTCTTCTTGTTAGCTAAGTCTGAAACTTGTTGAGTATAGTCAGCTATTCTTCTCCTTACTTCTTCATGAAGCTTTTGGATCTCTTGGGCTCGTTTGCTATCTTCATGACTGTAGCTCATAGTAGTTTTGATTGGCGTGAGATGCGTGGGAGTACTAGGGTTTCTCCCATACACTACATGGAACGACGAACGTCCGGTGGCCTTGCTTGGTGCACGGTTGAAGGTGAACTAGGCGTGAGGGAGTAGAGCATCCCACCCCTTCTTATCTATATTCACCAAGGACCTTAGTTGTGAACCAAGGGTCCGCTTGGTGACCTTGGTTTGCCCATCAGTTTGGGGGTGACATGTCGTACTATACTTGAGCTTGGTTCCCAACTTCTTCCATAGAGTTACCCAAACGTGACTAAGGAACTTTGCATCCCTATCAAAGACCATAGTCCTTGGTATACCGTGAAACTTAACAAGCTCTTGGAAGAACAGATCTGCAACTCTAACTGCATCATAGGTGGTGTGGCATGGAATAAAGTGAGCGATCTTCAAGAATTGATCAACAACCACCATAATAGAGTCCTTCCCACGTTGCGTCCTCGGTAGCCCCACGATGAAATGGAGACTAATATCTTCCCAAGGACCTTTCGGAATAGGAAAGGGCGTGTATAACCCTTGGGGTAGTACGTGACTCTTTGATAAGTTGCAAATAGAACACCTTTTCACCATATGCTCGACGTCCTTGGCCATGTGAGGCCAAAAGTAATGTTCTTTCATCATAAGATAAGTCTTCTCAATACCAAAGTGCCTTGCTAGACTTCCCCCATGAACTTCTAAGATAAGAAGTTCTCTAAGACTGCTCTTGGGAATACACAGCTGATTCCCATGGAATAAGAAGTCATTCTTCATGTGGTACTGATCGTTGGGGCACTTCTTGCAGGTTTTATAGATCTCCTTGAAATCTTCATCTTCCTCATAGAGATCTTTGATGTGTTCAAGCCCTATTACACGTGAATCAACAACATGTAATAATATGTACCTGTGAGATAGGGCATCTGCTCCTTTGTTCAAGTGGCCGACTTTGTGCTGAATGACAAAGTGGTAGGCTTGCATGAATTCCACCGACTTAGCATGGCATGGGTTGAGCTTATGCTGCACTTGAATATACTTCAATACTTCATGATCACTATGCAAGATAAACTCGTGGCCAATAAGATAATGTCGTCAATGCTCTAGGGCACGAATAATAGCATAGAACTCTTTATCATAGGTATTGTACTTCTTCCTTGCATCGCTGAGTTTTTCACTGTAATAGGCCAAGGGACGACCCTCTTGAGATAATACAACCCCAACATCAAGTCCAGAAGCATCACACTCAACTTCAAACTTCTTATCAAAGCTTGTAGGGCGCGAACTGGTGCGGTGCAGAGTTGGTTCTTCACGTTTTCGAACGCCTGTTGTGTAGCTGGCGACCATGAAAACTCTTTGGAATTCAGTAGCTCAGTCATGGGAGCTAGGGTAGTACTGAAGTTCTTCACAAACCTCTTGCAGAAAGAGGTCAAGCCGTGGAAGCTTATAATATCATGAATACTGGTTGGTGTAGCCCACTCTTTGATTGGTTTGACCTTCTCTTCATCAACTTGTATCCCATCAGCCGAGAGTACATAGCCAAGAAACACTTATTTATTGGTGAAGAAGTGGCACTTGGCGAGATTACCATAGAGCTTCTCGTGGGCGAGTATATCCAAGACCATTGTGAGTAGGGATGGCAATGGGTCTTGGACCTGCCCCGGACCCGCTCGGACCTGCCTAAATTGGACACATCGGGTCCCGGGGGCGGGTCTAGGTCCACTAAAAAATTGGCAAGTATATCCAAGACCATTGTGAGTAGGGATGGCAATGGGTCTAGGCACGAACCCATGGACCCGTCCATATATATATATATATATATATTAAACGAAAACCCTAGTATATTTGTATTCTTAGAGTTGTATAGTGCAGGGTTTTTTTTTTTTTTTCCATTTTAAGTTGTATATTTGGATTCTTAGATGGATGATTTTTGTAATGTTTTTATGTTGAATTTTGTTCATAGGCTCGTACATTAAGCTAGATGTTTTTATTGTATTGAAAATATGTGTATTTAAATATAATTGTAATTATTATATAATTGGGCACGTATAAAATTAAGCTGAAAAATTAATAAATCTAGTAAAAAGTTACATAAGAGTGTTGGACCCAATAAGGACCCACTCACCCGGTGATTATGGGTCCGGGTCCAAGTTTTTAGTACCCACCGGGTCTCGGGGCGGGTCTGGGTCCAAGTTTTTAGGACCCACCGGGTCTCGGGGCGGGTCTGGGTCCAAAAAAGATTGGCAGGTCCGGGTCCAAGTCCAGCTGGACCCTGCCCAGACTCTACCTATTGCCATCCCTAATTGTGAGGTGTTTGGCGTGATCTTCCTCGGTCTTGCTATACACAAGTATGTCGTCAAAGTAGATAACAACACAGTTGCCAATATAGGGCTTCAAAACCTGGTTCATTAATCTCATAAAAGTAGAAGGAACATTAGTTAGTCCAAAAGGCATGACTAACCATTCGTAGAGACCTCCCTTAGTTTTGGATGCAGTCTTCCATTCGTCCCCTTCTTGGATCCGGATCTGGTAGTACCCGCTTCGCAGATCAATCTTTGAAAAGACTTGGGCACCATAGAGCTCGTCCAATAGATCTTCAAGTCTAGGAATAGGAAACTTGTACTTGATAGTAATTTTGTTGATAGCCCTACAATCGATACACATGCGTTGACTTCCATCCTTCTTTGGGACCAATAGTGCAGGGACGGCGCATGGACTGAGACTTTCCCTGATCATACCCTTGGTTAGGAGCTCATCTACTTGCCTTTGAACCTCCTGTGTGTCGCTAGGGTTCATGCGGTATGCAGGCTTGTTAGGTAAGACCGATCTGGGGATGAGATCAATCTTATGCTGAATATTTCACTTTGTGGGCAAGCCTGGGGGCATCTCTTCTAGAAACACGTGAGAATACTTCTCTAATCTAAAAGAGGATCGAGTGATGAGAGGATGGACATCGTGACTTTGCTGGTCGTCGTGGATAGGCTTCTCATGGCTAGGGTTTGCGTTCACTAAACTCATGATGGTCAGTGTCCATAAGGGTGACGAGGTTTTTATCATCCTTCTTGGGTGGGGACGGATTGGTTATTTTAAGTGGAGCTAGGGTTATCTTCTTGTTTTGATCACAAGAGTGTAGGTGTTGGCTCTTCTGTTATGCATCACGCTCCTGTCAAATAACCACGGTATTCCAAGCAGAATATGACAAGCATCCATAGGCAATATGTCACACCATAATGAATCATGGAAAAGCTTACCAAACATCGTTGAGTTACTTATAATCCTTCACCCTGATTGAGCTATTGGATGGTGTAGGGCTTGGGATGGGGACAAATTTTCTGTTGAAGCTTGTCCACCATAGTAGTTGAAGCCACGTTGGTGTAGCTTCCTCCATCAACGATCAAAGAACAGACCTTTCCCTTGATTGTGCAACGAGGCTGAAAGATGGCTTCTCGTTGTTGTTGATCTTCAGGAACAATCGAGCTAGTGAGATCTCACCTCATGATGAACGATTCGTGAGCCATGGAGGATGATTTAAAACGTTGGATTTGTGTTTGGGGTTGCACAAGACAAACCTAAGCTCTGATACCAAAATCATGATGTATAATGGGATCAAAGATTAGATCTTGATCAATTACACATCAAGGGAGACGTGCAACCCATCTTAATATAGGAGGCTTCACGTGAATTAAGGTTAAGGAAGGGATGGTTCACGTGAGAAAGAGGGAATCTTTTCGGAGTTTGGATGATTAGGGTTTATGAAAGGAGGGATCTTTGCGAAGTTTGAGAGAGGGACAGACGAATTGGATAAGGGGAGATTTAGGATTGACGTGAGGTCTGTTGTGGGGGAGGGAGAGAGTATGGATTAGAGATTTGAGGAAAGGGTTAAGGGAAAACTTTTGTGAGAGGGAGAGGGTGGACGTTTGATTGTAAGAGAGAGAAGAGGGTTGTCGTGAATGAGGGTTTGGGGGAGAGAGTTGACATTTGAGAGAGTTGATAGCCTTAGGGCTTATCTAACTAAAGAAAGAAAGATAAAGGTAACCAGATAGTTTAAGGGATATATCTTGATACAGAAATACCACAAGAAGAAACCCTATGGCTACTTGACCTTCAACCTAGTTATAGAAACACCTTCTAGGTTTAAGGTTCAAGCTCTTCCTCACAACTTGGTTGCCAAACCAAGATACAATAGAAGATATCAACGAGGTTCTTATGAAACATTCAAGGGGTAAGCTAAAAGCTTGATTACATTCATAATTCAAGGTTTGATGCCTTTGACTTATTACAAGCCTAGCTATTTATACTAATTAAGTCCTACACATATTAGGACTCTATGCTTGACGTGCAAGCCACACTACTACTCCTAGACGCCTACTACTCTATCTCCTCCTTGGATTAGGACTCCTTATCCTAAGGGGAGTTAGTTACAAAAGATAGTAATCCTTTTAGGACTTGGCTTTCCTAATCCAAGATGGATTAGTTACAAAATAAGCCAACCTTATCTAGGACTACATAACTTGGCGTCTAATCCAACACACCACACATGTCACGCACGTGACTCTCACACCATCTAGATCATTCTAGAACATTCTAGACTAATCTAGACTCTTAAGACTTGGTGTCCAAGTTTATATATCTTACTTGGCACCTCACACAACTAGAAATGTAAAGAAAACCATAGAAATGTAAACATATACATCAAAAGGAAAAAACTGTGAATTCAAACTGAAATGTTCAGAAATGTGAAATTCACTTTGGGCTTGGAGCTTGGACCTTTGACGTGACTTGGACTCCTCTTTAGGACGTTTGGACGTGCTCTTGCCATAAAGAGCACACAATATGGATGGGCCTTTAGGCCTCTATACTCATTCTTTCCTCTAGAACTCGTTCTATCTCCTTGTACGTGAGTTAGGCCTCCTTTGATGGGTTAGTTGTTGGCTGAAATACATCAATGCATGTACATCAAATCAAAGAATTTAACCTAACTGCACTAAAGTGCCTCATAAAATTAATCAAGTCACCCATGAAATTCGAAAATAAATGAATTCAACATAAGATGTCAAAAATTAAGTTCATGAGCATTTGAGAAAGGAACACTAACCCGATTATTCAAGGTAGCTGCCGACGAAGTAGCTCAATTCGATCGAACTTAAGGAAGCCATGGATGATTACAAAATCTGAAGAATCAAGCTAGAAGGGAAAAGGAAACAGAGAACCTAGAACATAGATTCAAACTTGTTGCTAGTAAATAGAATAGGACACGGAGAAGATGGGAGGGGGAGAAACAATGCACGGATTGATTCTTGACTTGAGATAGAGAAGGTGCTGTATAAACAACGAAGGCGAGACTGTGATAGTGTGAGGCCGCTGAAAGTCCGAAATTGATATTGTAGACAGAGGAAAATAATACAAAATGACAGGGGTATAAATGGAAATTAACTTTTGACATTGCCTCATTAGTTGCTTTTATAAGTATAGATTTGAAACCATTAATTATTAAAGTAGTAACTAATGAAGAAGCTGAGGTTGTCATATTTTAATTAATAGGTAAGTAATACTCCCTTCCTCCCTTAATGATTATCATTTTTTCTAACTACCTTCTCCATTTTTATTTGTCAAATTTACATTTTCATTAATTAAAATTGATGGAGACCATCCAGCAAGTCCAGCAGCAGTTCAAGCATCACCAGCAAGTTCAGACCAGGAGATGGGAGATGATTCAGCCAAAGCAGCAGCACAAGCAGTTTCTACATCATCTTCATCACCCAAGGAGGCTACACCGGCAACTTCAGCACCAGCATTTTCAGCAGCAAGCCATGTTATGCTAAACTCAGCAGCTGTTGGAGCAATTCCAGCAGAAACAACATGCTTCTATCCTCAACAACAGGTCAAGGATACTTCAGCAGCCACCAGCCCACCAACATCATCCATCCAGGCTTGCTACACATTAGTAAGGCAAGTCCTTGCCGGCACAGCCATCCATTCCACCAGCATTGGCCATTCAGGTCAAATCTAGTTCCCAGCAAAACCAGTCCAAGCAGGCATCTTTCTCAATTCTGTATCTTTGGATTAAGTGAGATTCAGCCAAGGGTCCCTAGGAGATTTTTGTTCCTTGACATGCAATTTTCAAGTTCCAAGCAAGTTCCAACATGATCAAGCAAGGAGTCTTTAAGTTACAAGCACCAAAACAAGCAACCCTACAATGGTTGTTTGTTATCAGTTTTTCCAGAACCTCAGTTCTGAGGTTGTGTATTTTGTTCAACTACAATGAGGGTTATTTAAGTCTTTCCCTAATGTAGGACCCGGAAAAATTCTCGTTCGGGGAAATGTTTCTCGGATGCGCTACATTTGTGATCGGGAGCCGACTAAGGTTTCTTAATCCTTATATAAGGATATTTTTTTATTTTCGAAATTCGTTTTCTGGGTAATGAAACTTTATTTATTTACAAACCCGTTTTTTATTATTTAAATTATTCGAAATTGCACAAAATAAGTTAAAAATAATTCAATCTCAATCCAAAACATCCAATTCAGGCTCGGGAAGGAAGAAGCGGGCCGCCATAACCCATTAAAACCCACCTGGGCTTTAATGGACTCTGGGCCGGGTCTTCTTCCTCCTCGGTCCAGAGAGGGGGGGATTGAAATTGATAAAACCCACCTAGGTTTTATCGATTTCTAGTCCATTCCTCTCCGACCCAGCTTTGAATTGGTGGTGGATTTGAAATGAAATCATTTTTTAAAAATTTATTTTTATGCAAAAACTGAACACTTTAAATATTTAAACGAATTTATAAAATGCAAAAGAGTCGCCAGCCGATTTAAGGAAATCGACAAACCATAAAATGAGAAAAGAAAGACTCCAGTCTATGAACCCGATTTCTAGATTCGGGGGGTAAGGTTACGAATTCGAGCGTTATAAGAACTCTCGAATCCACCTGTTGTAAAACAGACTCTACTAAAATCAACATTGAAGAGAAAGAGAGCAGGGAGAAGTTTGATTAATTTCGGAGAATTATTATTCAAATCATGCAATATAAAAAACAATGCGGTTTTATTTTACAAAATATGTACAAGCACGAAACTAAATGAGGAATTACATGATTAATTACAATAATGAAAAATAAGAAATCGATTCTTGCTTAAGATGGCGCGATGATGACTTTGATCCCTTGAGTTGCCCCTTGATTTGAAGCCTGGATGAGATGATGTGAATGGTTTGAAAAAGTGGTATATGGATGGTTATATGGTGGTGATGAATATGATTATGGTGGGGTTGAGGAATGGATTATGGGTGATGAAAAGAAGTATAATACGGATGTGGTTTAGGAAGGTGATTTTATGATGAAAGTGGATGATGGAAGTAGAATGTTGAGATGATAGGAGAATAAAGTAATGATAGGAGATGATGAGAGTTTGAGATAGTGGAAGTATAATATGGTGAAAGAAGAGAGTAGAGTATTAGATGGTAGTAGTTGATGAGAATGGTTGATGGGAATTTTGGTAGAATGGTGGTGATGGAGGGTGATTGTTGATGAAAATAAAGGTGGAATGGAGGGGGTATTTATAGGTGAGGGAGTGTGAGATTTGGAGGGAAACCATGGGGAACATACCCCACGAATCATGCCCTCCAAGGATCAAAACCTAGGCGGGTTTTGGGAGGTCAAGGGCAAAGTCAAACACGTGGGGCAAAGATCAAGGGATCCAATTGCATGCATGTAGATTTTGGCGCCAGACAACTTAAAACCTACGCGGGTTATATGAATTTCCAGCATGCAGATTGGTGACATGGCGAGAACGACTTCGTGCTAAGCTCCGCGTATAACCTAGGCGGGTTATAACAATTTCCAGCACACAGATCGATGACATGGAGTGAAACGGTGCGTGCTTCGCTCCGATTATAACCTAGGCGGGTTATAATCTTTTCTGGGCCGGGGCGCGCGCTTGGGCCAGCTTCTGCACCGGCCTGTTCAATACAAGTTAAAACCCCAGTGGGTTTTAACAATTATTTGCGGCCTGTTTTATTTTTCTTGGGCTCGATTTATTGATCCTATGGGCCCAATGACCCGTTTACTTGGCCCATCTGTCTTGCAAATTTTTGGATGAGTCGGGATTATACCGGTACAAATTCTGGTGTCTAAAGAGAGCCCCCACTTTGATTGAGTCCGATTAGGACGAAGGTCAAAGTAGCTTGAGGATATGACTTTCGTTTGCAAAGCCTAATTTGATGCTTGGAAGCGGAGTCCTACATCGCGGTTGCGGGCGGCATGCGCCTCTTTTGGGGTGATCTCGAGCAAGAATGAAGCCCTATCTAACCGTTGATGAGTGGATGTTGATGTCGGTCGAGAATGATGCCTTACTTGAAGGTGTGGGTTGACAGTTGGAAGCTTCGTCTTGTGTCACAGTTGTGGGCGGTATGCGCCTCTTTGGGGATGATCTCGAGCTAGAATGATGCTCTACCCGACAATTGATGAGTCGATGTTGATCTCGGGCGAGAATGACGCCTTACTTGTTGTCGGACACGATGCCGATGGTTAATGGAGTTTTCTAATCTTTCCCAGTGTCGGTTCCAGTCTTTCTCGGTGTGGATATTGATGATGGTTGGTATTTTTGATGCCGAAGGACTTCATCAGGCGCATTACTGATGGCCTTGGGGGTCGTGACTTCATCGGGTGCGATGCCGATGGCTCGGGACTACATCGAAACTTTGCCGATAGTCCTGGATGATGATGATGCTGGCTATTTTTTATGCCAAAGGACTTCACCAGACGCGTTGTTGATGGCCTTGGGGGTCGAGACTTCACCAGGCGCGATGCCGATGGCTCGGGATGAGACTTCACCGGGCGCGATGCCGATGGCTCAGGACTACATCGAAACTCTGCCGATGGTCCGGAATGGTGATGATGGCTGGCATTTTTTATGCCGAAGGACTTCACTAGGCGCGTTGCTGATGGCCTTGGGGGTTGAGACTTCATCAGGGCGCGATGCCGATGGCTCGGGGATTGAGACTTCACCGGGCGCGATGCCGATAGCTCGGGACTACATCGAAACTTTGCCGGTGGTCCGGAATGATGATGATGGCAGCGACCTCTTGTGCGGTAGCTGAGTGATGGTGTCCCATTATTGGCGACCTGAAAATCATGAAAAGAAATCGAGTGTTAGTTTTACTAAAAAAAAAACGAAAGGGGTTCAATTTTTACTTGCAGGCCGTAAAGCCAGAGTGTGGGTCCAAGATGTAGGCCGCGAATTTTGGCTGTTGGCGTCACAAAACCTAGGTGGGTTTTGATGACCTTCCTTGGGTTGTGTCCGTGCCTAGACCGCGTCTTCTGGGCCGCTGCCTTTGGGCCAAACAAAACCTAGGCGAGGTTTGTATATTTTTCTTTTTTTTTCTTTTCTGCCTCGTGAAGGGATCAAAGTGGTGCCCAGCCCACTTGCGGTCATGAAGAAGCCACGTCACCCTACCTCTCTTTTGGGTGACAAAAGGATAACCTTTGGATTTTCGACCAATGAAACGTGTTTGGCATCTCGAGGCAGTTCCTAAAAATGAACGCCTGACGTTCATCCGACCTTTCTATAAATTCAAAGGATTTCCTTCATCTTCTTCACATCTTCATCTCCTTCATCTCTCTAGCTCACTCCTTCTCTCTCTAGAAAAGAAGTCTTGTTCTTTTGAAGTAATTCCTCGATTTGAAAAGATGCAACCCCGAAGTCATAGAAATCACCTCTCCCTCATGCGACGGCTTGGTCTCATGAGCGGTCTTCGCAACGCAACTTTGTTCCCGACATGGAAGTGGCTCCCTCCGATCTCATTGTTGAATCTTGGAACCATGCTTGGTTTTACCGTTCTCATGGCAAGGTAACCCTTAAACTTTCCTCTTATACTTAGTTTAGCGTAAAAATGAGCAAGCGTGAATTTATTTTTCATACCTTGTCGATTTTTAGCTATTTTATGTATGCATGTTAGGATATAGAGTGACCCATATATTTTTTGTATATTGACCAAAAACGCATTTGCAAATCGTATTGCAAAATGGACCAAAAACATTTACAACCTTTGCACGCGTTCTGGGCCAGTTCTCCGAGTAGCGGCCAACTAGGTGGGTTTTATGTCCGGCCTACTGGGTCGTCGCGCATTCTGGGCCGGTCAGCTGGGCTTAGCAGAGTCAAAACCTAGGCGGGTTTTGACTCGCGCATTCCCCTTTTTTTTTGTGTTGGGCTTGCTTCATGGGCCATGATTGTGGGCTTGGTTTAGTTAAAACCTAGGAGGGTTTTGGACTCAAATTTCCGCTGTTTTGTTGCTAATCCGGCACGGGTCGTGGCATTTGGGCTTGTTCGTTTGCTTCATGAAATGATGCTTTAAGCCCCCATTTAAAATGTTGTGTTAGAATTCTGCCCTTAGGAGGATAACCTGAAAACTCTCGGTGCCCTAAAAGAGCCACTTAAGGCAGCGAAATCAATCCCAGGAAATTTTGTCCGGGAGACTTTGACCGCGGTGGGCTTCATGCCCTTATGGAAATGCTTGGAGGCTTGGTAGAAAAGGACGTTTCACATCATTGGTGGGGCGATGGCCGAGAGGTTGTGGGATTCCACTAACTCGTTTCACTTCCCCGTGGGTGAGATGACAATCACGCCCAAAGATTTCGTCATGGTCACCGACCTTCCTTGGGGTGGGCAAGACGTGGTCTTCGATGCAGACGTCCCTCTAGTAGTTCTGGATTTGCTGGCTCCAGTGTCTACGCGTTTGGGACAACGACAAGGTCTCCCTAACCTTGCCTATAAGCACTTCGAGATGACCATTCGCGATGCGAGTTTTCAAAACTTGCCTTTAGAGAAACGCCGCTTTATTTTCTTGGCGTACATTATTTCTGTCACCCTGTTTGCCAACCATGGGGACAATATTTCCCTGACCTAGTTTCATAATATCCTCAACTTTGATAATATCCGAAACCTGAACTGGGGCAAGGCGTCCTATCCCAACTTCATCCATTGGCTCCGTCATGGCATCCGCCTTTCGTTGGATGAGGATCCGGTTTACCTCCATGCGGCCCAGGCTCGCTACCAGTACGGTCCTTCCTTATGGAAGGTGCTCGAGGTACGTGCTCGAACCTTCTCTTTTCAATGTGTTATTCATCCTTCGTTCCTTGTTTGACATCTTGTTTCTGCACTCATGGGTGCATGAGTACATCTTGGCCCTGGAATTCGTTCGAAAAAAGGATAAGACAGTGCCGGCTGCTGAACGCTGGACCACCGAGGGCATCCATGACAAGAAGTATAAGTCGGGATGCTGTAATAACCCAAGGTTAATTAGACCCTAAGGTCGTTTAATTAAGTTAAGCAATCAAGTTAGTTAATCAAAGTCGTGTTTTTCTTTTCGTCTAACCGTGTGTTTTGTAGGACTTGAACAGTGCAACGACCATCGATTCTCTAGTACAAGAAATTTTGTAGTGTCTCTCGAATAGTATTACCAATCATTCCTGATAAACCACAATATTCGGATTTTTATCTGAAAATCCTCGTTCGAATTTATTATTATTAGAGGATTGAATACTCATGAAATTTCTACTAGTAAAATTTCTCGTAAGTTAGTCATGTAGAATTTTATTCGGGAACCCCAAATTAATGGTATCGGATTAAAAAGGAGGGATTAGTAAGCGTTTCTCCTTTATTCCAAGTCAGCCCAATAAATTGAGTAGTTGGGCCAAGCCTTATAAGTAAGGAAGGTAATAATATACTCCCCTTTTCTAATTGCAAAATCAGTTTCAAATCACTCAAGCCTCTTTCTCTCTCTTCCCTCTTTCTTTTCCACGTTTTTTTTCTTCCTTCTTCTGGTTGGCTGCACACCAGCTCCTGCCGCCTCCCACTACCAGCGACGACGTCGACCGTCGATGAGGAACCGGCGACGCCACCTGGGGCCGGTGGCCGACGCTACTACCACCGCTATTCCCCTGTCCTTCTCTCTTCCTCTCCTCTTCTCTAAGGTAATCTCCAACTCTAGTGTCTCACATCAATTAATTAAGTGAATGATGTTTGATTTTGAAATTCTTAGTAAAGTTGATTGTTTTGAAGAGCAATGAGAAAGCAAGTTATAATCTTGAGTCTTGATTGATAATTGAAGAAGTAAAATTATGTTGGGATGGTGTGGACCAAGTAAGAGACGGTGAAATTAGGTTTGATTGTTGAAATTGTGTGGTGCATGTTAATTTTGATGGTAATTTGAGGTTTAAAAGTGTGTATATGTCAAATTAGTGGAAGTAGAGAGAGTTAGAGAAGATTCTTGAAAGGAGAAATAATGGGAATTTGGTTAGATTACACTAACTTAGAGTAAATTGTGAATGCATGTCAAAAATTGAAGATTTCTATGAGTGAATATGGATGGAATTAAATCTTTCAAGTGTTGCATGTATCTTGAATGGGTTGGAATGTGGAAGAGATGTGAAATCCTATACTTGGATGGTGAATTTAACTTTGTTTCATGTTCGATTTATGAGTTTTGCAAAATAAAAGTCATGTGTGTGATTTGTGTGACCCAAAATGAAGAGAATTAGTGGGGTACTCTGCTGTTTTAAAAGAATTAGCCATGGAAGACATACTTAATATATAGATTAGAGTATTAAACCAAGTGAAAAAGCAAGGAAAGACCTCAAGTTTGGTGGTTTTAGGGTAAATTTCGTAATCTGATTTTTTTGGAGGTAACCGGGACTCCCTCGACCAAGCACATGGTGAAAAATAGTAGCCTTTAATAGTAGCTCGCACCCGGTTTTGGAATTTTGGGATTTCGATATGTATAACTCAAGTTATGGTGAAATTTGTATAGGGGTTCCATTATATACGTTTTTGAAAGGCAGTAGGTTCTTGAGCATTTTGAGATAGTAAGGAGATTTTAATAGCTTAAGCGATTAACATGAAAGTTGTAGTGCGTTTCGCAAGCTTTCCAGAATGGTCTCATGTGCGTTCATTGGATATCGGGAGAGAAAGTTATAAGCAATTCTATTTAGCTAAGTAATTATGTTTCTGCCCAGAAAATTGTGATGGTCATAGTATATTCAAGGCACTTTTTGAAGCTTTTTTAAAGTTTATATGAGATTATGGTCAACATGAGAGTATTAAACCAAGTGAAAAAGCAAGGAAGGACCTCAAGTTTGGTGGTTTTAGGGTAAATTTCGTAATCTGATTTTTCTGGAGGTAATCGGGACTCCCTCGACCAAGCACATGGTGAAAAATAGTAGCCTTTAATAGTAGCTCGCACCCGGTTTTGGAATTTTGGGATTTCGATATGTATAGCTCAAGTTATGGCGAAATTTGTATAGGGGTTCCATTATATACGTTTTGAAAGGCAGTAGGTTCTTGAGCATTTTGAGATAGTAAGGAGATTTTAACAGCTTAAGTGACTAACATGAAAGTTGTAGTGCGTTTTGCAAGCTTTCCGGAATGGTCTCATGTGTGTTCATTGGATATCGGGAGAGAAAGTTATAAGCAATTCTATTCAGCTAAGTAATTATGTTTCTGCCCAGGAAATTGTGATGGTCATAGTATATTCAAGGCACTTTTTGAAGCTTTTCTAAAGTTTATATGAGATTATGGTCAACATGAGAGTTGTAGCATGCGATTCAAGCTTTCCACAGACTACTCTTGTGTCAACCGATACTTATTGCTTGAGTTATAGTTTCCCGAAATACCACTCCCGGCAATGGTTATTCCACGAGACAGCTTTGCTATATTGTTAAGCTTCACCCTTTGTTCATTGTTTTTAGCTTGAACTCTTAATTAGGAAGTTGTAGGACTTAATCTGAACATTCTAAAGAGTCTTCTTGCAAGGTTTTTCGAGGCTTATAGAAAGAATTATGTCTTTCCAAGTATCATGAAAATTCCCGAAACCTTCCAAATTTATTGGGTTCTTGTCTTAGTGTTTTATTTAGGAAACTCCTCTATTTTTAAAAGCCCAACTTAAGTCATTTCTTTGTTCTTCTCTCCAATACCTTTCAAGGGGTCGTTGCTACAATTCGTTCATGTCCGCTCAAGTTCAAGTAGTTCTTCAGGCGGTTCAACCCCAAGGTACGCATATTGCCTAACTTTTTTCAAGAATGTTTTATTTATGTTGATGTTTTATGATAATGTTTTATGCCGATGATTTCATGATGTTTAACACAAGGAAAATTTATGATTTTATTCTATCAATGATGAGGTCTCTTGTTATGTGGTGCTAATCGCACTGAGGTACTTTCGATGTCGATGGGCATTTGTCATGCGACCCGGCCAGTGTCTATGATGAGGTCTAAATCGTGGTCTATGATGACAATGATGATGTTGTTTATCTTCTTCCTTGGCTGCTCCAATCTTTTATGACTTGTTTGCGTTTTCCAGTTTAAAAAGAATTTTAAAAGTTGCGCGAAATAAAATGAATTAGGAAAGTTTACACTGTAGGGGTATGTGTGTTGAGTTTGGCCAACTCATTTGCGAAGTTTTCTTATTTTCTTTTAGGAAGTGCTTCCCCAGGACTGCAAGCTCCCAGGTCCGAAGATGTATTAAGGTGTTCATTCCAGTTAAGGTGGCGTTCAGTAACAAGAATACGAGCCTTCCCGCTTGGTTGTGGGTGGTGAATATGTCCCTTTTGAAAATAGGACGGGTTAAATATTTTGGTGAATGGATGTATACTTGAAGTTGTGTTTTATTTTGGGTTGTTGTTTTTAATGTTAAGTAGTTGTAAGTGTAGTATGAAATCAATTAAGTTATTATATATGGTTGTGCATGGTACTGTATTGGTTGGTTTCTAAAGCCTAGTCCTTTGTTATGGGGACGGCGGCAATGCCTCTGGATTAGGTTTTTCGCTGCGTTAATCCCTGACTTATGAGTTATTTAGAAGTAATATGATGATTATGAATCTGGGGGCGTTACAGATGCCTTTACCTCATTCACAGCATCCTAGACAACCTACAACCGGTATCTCCCTTTTCCTAGCATCTTTCTCCTATTTTCCTTTACATGCCATACTTAAACGCATCCTTCCTCTTGCAGGATCAAGTAAATTGGCGCCCTTGGGCCGACTTTGACGTCAGAGGGTTACCAGAACCTTTGGATCTCGTGGAACACGACACCCGTCTTTGCCTCCTGGTTGAGGGGCCTTACGGTTATGTGTGGTACTTGGAGGAGAGAGCCTCGAGGCAAATTTTGGGAGGTTACTCGGGTCTCATTCCCTTGGATCCTCCAGCACACATGTTTGAGCCATGGAGGGTCGACCCGGGCATTTTGGGAGGTCTAGTTCGAGGTCAAGAATTTGACAACTTTGTGCACAACGTTTCGCAGCATCCTAGACAACCTACAACCGGTATCTCCCTTTTCCTAGCATCTTTCTCCTATTTTCCTTTGCATACCATAGTTAAACGCATCCTTCCTCTTGCAGGATCAAGTAAATTGGCGCCCTTGGGCCGACTTTGACGTCAGAGGGTTACCACTACCTTTGGATCTCGTGGAACACGACACTCGTCTTCGCCTCCTGGTTGAGGGGCCTTACGGTTATGTGTGGTACTTGGAGGAGAGAGCCTCGAGGCAAATTTTGGGAGGTTACTCGGGTCTCATTCCCTTGGATCCTCCAGCACACATGTTTGAGCCATGGAGGGTCGACCCGGGCATTTTGGGAGGTCTAGTTCGAGGTCAAGAATTTGACAACTTTGTGCACAACGTTCCGCAGGAGCAATTCAATGAAGAGTTCCAGCGCTATCTTAGCCGTTTGGTTCCTCGAGTCGTATGTATCTTCCTTCTTCGTCCTTATCATGTTTTGGCTATCTTCTAAGCAGAAAGTCTACAGCTGGGGCCCTATGCTAAAGCTCCCGAAGTGGAGATTCCACAAGAGAGGCGAAAGATCGGTGGCTTCTTGGAAGCGGAGAACAGCAGTGAGTGCTCTGCGCTTCAAGCATTTGATCGCAAACCGGTAAGTCTTTGTTTTATGTTGCTTCCTTTTATCACATATACCACTTATGAATGACCCTTGTCTTGTTACTTCCCAGCCGAGACGGGCTTTTATCCGGCAACTAACTAAGGAGTGGAGCACCATGAAGAAGTTCATTGATCGGGGATTCACCAGTTCGGGGAGATATCAAGGTGGTGCTGCCGGAAGGGCCGATATGGAGGCCGACGCAGAGTCTATTCATAGAGAACCACCTCGACGTTCTACTGCAGGCGCTCCTCGCACAGAGCCCCCACGCCGCTCTTAGGTTGGGGAATACTCTTCTCGAGGTCGACCTCGGGAGGAAATTGGTGGTTCTTCTCGTACTCCTGTAGCAGTTCTACCTCGGGGGTAAAGACATTCTGATCGAGGGTCAACACTCCACTGGACCCCATTGTAGCATGTCCGGTAGCTGAGGTCGTCGCCCTCCGAGCATGGAAGAGGATATGGCTCAAATGTCCTTGGAGGAGCCACTGGGTCATGGAGGGTCATATCACAGTACTGTATATGGTGGTGATACCCAGCCCCATTTTTACTGGGTGGAGGATGCTTCCGAGTCAGGCACCACTTACCGACCTCCTCATTCTCGTCATACCCTAGCTTCAGTGTGCTCTGCTCGTCGCGGTCGGGAGATAGTGGTGAGGGACCGTGACTAAGGTGCATCCATAGGGTATTCTGGCAGTCAAGCCCTAGCGGATAACGCTACTTCACGTCCTGCACCCTATGATGCTTCGTCTTTTGGTTCCGGTTCTGCAGGATGGCCTATTCCTGCTCCTGAAATGGGTCTGACATCGCCAATGAGTTCTCAAGAGTGGTCTGAGCCTCAACACTCTTGGCTGGGAGGATCTGCTTCTTCTGTTGGCCAATTTATGGAACAGGTCCTGTATGGCCTACTCCATCTGTTGAATGGTAGGTTCCTGATCATTCGTGGCTGGCTGCTTCGCAGGAGCATTCTGTGTCTTCACCGTCGAGCGTACATCCTTCGGAAATGCTCTTGACTAGGCCATCGCCTCCCGTGCAGACTGCTCCTGGACCTGATTATTATTCCTGGGTTACCTATTTTGGCATGGCCGGTACTTCTTAAGCGGGAGCTTCAAATGCAGGGGGCAACTTGGCGGAGGACAACGGCGACTCTGGTTCCCTGTGGTGATCACATTTATGCAATGCAAGACTTTTTTTATCTTTTATTTACTGTTTATGCAAGACTCTTTGTAATATATTTTTTATTTTATGCAAGACTCAAAACTTGATGTATACACAACTTTGACGCTTTCATTAATGCAATTTCGAATGATTTTCCACAAGATAGGATTAATCCCAATTAATCCCGCTTCCCCAAAAAATAAAATAAAAAAGAAAAAAAAACTTAAGTGTCGGAGATAACTCGAGCAAAAATTTCAGAACCGGACATCACTGGGTCGATAACAGAAACCGGAACATAAAAAATACACGAATGGGCCAATTGAAACCAAAACAGAATGGCTCAAGAGAGGACTTCACGTAAATGGGCCACGGAAATCGAGACGCTAGGCCTGGGCTGGGGGGCGCGCGCACGTGGAGTCCGCCAAAGTTAAAACCTAGGCGGGTTTTAACTCTTTTTTTTTATTTTTCTATTTTTTCGTTAGTTTGGGAATAATTGGCATGCAATTTTTACCCGTGCTAACTTTATGGGCAGATCTGGCTGATGGAGCATTTGGGCCTCATCGATGATCCTCGTAATTCTTCGGCACTTGCAAATTATTGTCAAAGGAGGCGCAAGTATACCGAGCGTCAATCGGTAACTGAATGTACTGCCTTTTTGAAGGAACCTCTTGACATCACATGGTGGATCGAGTGGTGGCATGTTCCTGAATATGTGACCAGTGACTATCGCAACGCCTATGTGTGTATCGCCTGCTTGACACACATGATTTTCTACATTTCGGAGCGGGTGTGGCGACAGATGGGCCGCAAACAGACCATCCCCGAGCGGCTATGTGAAGCCCCGGAGCAATTGAAGCTTCGTGGCTCGGTGATAGAGTCTTGGCTGAAGTACTGGGCGAGAAGGCCGACCCTTAAGGCTCCATCAAAGGCACATGTATCAAAGATTGCTGACGCTGGATATCACGGATAACTAATTGTGGCCGTCGAGTCTCGCCGTGCTGGAGAGGCGTTAAGAAGTCAAACATCCATGAAGGAGAGACTGGGTCCTCGTTCAACGATAAAGGATCGTCTCGGTGCGAAGGTGACGGCAAAAGATCGGCTTGGTCCGAGGGTGGAGACACAGAAATCACATAAGAGAGCCTATAAGCCTAAAAACAAAGACACGGGCCCAAACGAGCCTAAAGACATGGAGATTGACCATGAGACCACTGGCGAAGTAAAGAAAGTGAAACAAGACTAGAAGATGGATGGAAGTGAAGGAACTGAACTGCTTTGCCAGAATAAACTTTTATTTAACACTACTAAAAATACGTTTATTTACGACCACTGGTCTACGACGGTGCATAAAAACCGTTATAGATGATATACTATCTACGACGGGTGTTTTCCTGTTGTTAAAAATACATTATTAACAAAAGGGAAAATTACCGTCGTAATTTTTTACAAGCCCCCGTCGTAATGAAAATAATAGTGACTATGGTCTTTGGACGCCTTTTCTTCCAAATTTTTTGAAGAAATATTGAATATGTTGCCCAAATTTCACGAAATATTGATTCCCTCTCGCCTCTTGCTCATTCTCTAACCCTATCCCTTTTCTCAGTCTCCAACCTTTTCCCTCTCGGCTTCTTGCTCATTCTCTAACCATCCCTTTTCTCAGTCTCCAACCTTTTCCTCTCTCTGTATCAGTTCACTAGCAAATCCATTAGGTTACTCTACATCCCTACCCTTTTCAGCTCGCCTTAAATCTTGACAATGACATCGAAAGAGTTGTTTCCTCTTGAATCCTGTTGATGGAATGTAGAGATTGAAGGAGCGAGCCAAATTCTTATTGGGCTCTGGCATGGGTGCCTCCGCCACGGCCGAGTTCAGCGCCTGACTGATCTCAATCACCGATATATTATACGGCTTCTCCAGCACCGTCTTCACAAAGAACAAATGTAACCCAGTCGCATCCACTTGTACGAACCCCAACCCTTCCGCCGTGGAGGTCGGTTTAGGGGGTGCCCAAATGGAGGTTCCGCTAGCTCTGGTTCACTATGGACGGGCTCCTCATGACTCATGAATGGAAAACAAAAGGAGGTCAATATTTGAATGGAGTTGGCCTGACATGATGGATTCGAGTTGGGTTTGAGGTTATTTCACATCTGCCTTTCTTAATTCCCTCTTTCTTCCTCTTGCTATTTCTGATTAGTGTTTCCAGTTATTAAACTATATTCAAACCTGAGGGTTTCAATTTTAGAGATGGGATTATGAATTGCTTTCTTCAATTGGTTTGTAACTTTTATTTTAGAATGCTGACATTGATTTAAGGAAGCTACTGGCCTCTTTTGAATATGTTCACTTTAGTTGACAAAAAAAATTGCTTTTTTAGACGGAAAATTGATTTGTAGCTTAATTCATGCTTCTTTCTTTTGTTTCTCATCAGAACTTAGCTTGTTTGTTGGGTTCAGAGGGTTGAAATCTCTGAGAAATCTCCTGTTTCCTGCCGAGCCTTGTGAAATTATAGCTTTCAAGGTAAACCCAAAGTGTATCCAAGCTGCAACTATTTTCTTAAGTATAATATATGGTTCCCATTTGTCAATATGCTTGTGTCTCAGGTTCCTAGAATTGAGATGAACACGTTTATCTCCAAAGTTTCTTAAGATTTCTTACTTTTTGAAAAATACTAGCTATGTACAGCTTGTCTAGTACATGATCCTATTTTAAGCTTATTTTTGTGTCATTTTAATTTGAAATTTGAGATGATTTACTCAGCTTGAAGGTGAATGATTTTGGTGTTAGCTGAGTCAATAGAATAGATGAAGTGAATCTGTTATATTTCGACATATTATTAATAGAGCAACTTGAGACGTCAATGACAATGTGGTCAAAGAAAAGATAAAAAAAAACAAGTCTTCAACATTAATTAAAGACATTGTGGATACATCTCAGATAATAAATGTAACCATATACTAATGGAAGTTCAAGTAATTTATAATATTCAACACCAAATAATAGTCTAATACCAATCGAGCTTATTATTCTTGGTAGTTCTCCTAATTCTATGAATGGAATTCATTATTAGTATGGATGATGAGTGTGAGTAGTTTTAAAACACATTTTATTTTGATGGCGTGTAACTGAGACAATCATGCCTGGGAATAATTTGTATAAAGGGTTGGCAAGTGATATAATTATAGTAGTAGTTATTACTAGTATTGTTGGTTTGATGTGATCAAAGTTTATCTTAAACCTCCTCTGTTTGGTCAATAAGGCATAGTTTAAAATTTTCTCCTTTCAATTAGCAGGGGTAGAAATGCGTAGTTGCTTTAAGTTGTTCTTAGTTTTAAGTTTTCCCTTTTGATTAGCAGGGCTCTCATAGATATTCTATAATTGCTTTGATTGATTGATTTTGTATCAAGTGTGGAATGGTGCAAGATTGCCAAGTTTCAAAGGTGATAACTAGTGCTTCATTTTAGTAGTGATTATTGTTCTATTGGGATGTGGCATTTCTATTTTGGCAAGTACTTGTCTGCAAGTTCTGCTTTGCTTGGGTGTGGCAGGTAGCATACTGGTGGGTCTTTTGGTTTGTTTTCTTCCCTAACTTTCTCGGTGAGTTGCTCGTCTATGCTTAAGTTTGGGATTGATGTGATTGAGTTTACAACCCTAAAAAATATCCTTAAAATTAACTTATAAGTTACTCCCTTCCATCCCTAACCATTTAATTAGTATTTGACCTTAATATCATGGTCACTCTTTGAATCTTGATTGGCTTATTAACCTCCCTCTCAACCCTCAAATTATGATTAACCCCTAACTTTTTTGTCAAATAATGGGGTCCAAGAGTTGGTGGCACTTGAAGCTTACATACCCAGATGGAGGTTCAAAGAGAGGTGCCCCCTATCTATAATGATGTTTTTCCTTAGACAGAGACAATGGTTTCCTTTTTTCTGCAATTGATTCCTTCCTTTCTGGTGTGTTGTGCTTTTTAAAAGCATTATTTTGGTTTATTTTGGTTGATTTTTGCAGTTGGTTCCTGATAAATTGTTCCTCAAACTATGATGGTACGGTAAGGTTGTCCAAAATGCATTAAGAAGGAAAATTGGTATCTAAATTCTTATTAAAATATTGTTTGTTTTCTTGTTTCTTCTTTGTCTGATTATGCTTGTGAAAAGATGATTAGGTTCTCAATTTGATCTGCCTCGTGAGTACTTTAGAATAGTTACGCCAAAGTTATGTTTTATATCCTTTTACGCGACTTTGATTGTGTTAGGTTGCAATTACTATTAGGAATTAGGATCCCGTATGAATGTACATGTGGACAAAAAGTTGATAATAATAGCTTTGGAAAAACTCTTTTGGACAGAATGACTCAAATCATGGGGTTATTTTGAGGGTTTATTAGGGGAAACACTCGTGCGATTTAAGCAAAAGCTAAATGTTCACTAGAAAAGAATCTATCTTAAGTAAGCTGTTTAATTTGGCACAGGTAGGGATATAATTTATCCCAGCCTTGGTCCACAACTAGAAATCCTTTTATTTATGAAATTATGATATTTTGCAATCTACTATACTCAGATTATTACATGTTCTTGTACGCTAATTAATAAGTCAATAAAATGCAGAAAAATTAATAAATGCAACAATTGTGAGATGAAAACGTGATTTGTCAAACTCTATATAGAATTTTGTTTTGTAACTCAAAGGTGGTTAGTAATGATCTAATCAAGTTAGTAGTAACACCAAAAAAATTGGGTATTCTGATTGAACAAATGTGCATGGCCCATTGCAAAAATACAACCATCTTGTAGTAAAATAAGAAAACTTGGATAAGAAAGCTTAATAAAATGAGTTATACAATATTTAATCTTCTCTGATCTCTGTAAATTTAGAACTAATATGGAAGGAACTCAAAGTTGGGCATTTATGTTTCTCCTTTTGGAGTGGTGAGGGAGAAAAATAAGTGTGTACTCTTAGAAACAAAATTGCCTACTGATATTCAAATGCGGGAAATAGCAAATTTAAGAAGCACACTACTAGTTTATGGTGATTCTTGAGCTCTTTATTTTTACTAAAATGTTTGGATTTAGCCATCAAACATGTGGATTTGGGCATGACTTTTAAGTGAATGTATGGGAACATATTCATACACCTTGACTTCTCTACTATTTGAGTGGTTGTGTAATGTGTTTGTATATGTCTCTTGTGCGGAGACTGCATTTTTGGATCAAGATTTCTTTTGTTCTAGTTGTCACCCCTTTTGATGCCATGCTTGCTTCCAGCAGGTGATAAATTATTGATATAATTTTTCATTTATGTATATGTAGTTGCAACCTTGTTTAAATATGATGATCAGTTGTCATTCTCCTCTGGAAGCTAGTGTATAGTAAGCTTTCCTGTAGAATACGTGTAGGTTGGCTCTTTGTGCACAAGGTTTGTTTTGTGCCTGTTTTAAGAGTACAACATTAGCCCATGGAATGAGACAAAACTTTGGAAAGTCTGTTGTGGTCTTAAATGAACAATTAGAATCATGCAAAACCTTGTTTAAATATGGTGAGTAATGACCATTATTTGAATATTGGGACATATGTTGGGATCATGGCATATGGAAATGAGAAAATTTAACACCTTCCAAGTTAACTGGGATTGAAAATGCTATGAGTAGTTATCATGGTTTGGAAATTAACTGCTAAATATAATTGTAATTGATTATGCATGGGGCTATTTCTTTAAATAGGAAATTAACTGGTAAATATATTCTTTATAATGATGGTAAAGTTAAGTACTGCCTAGTTAATGATCATTCATAATCAGAAGGAATGTTATGACAGGGCAATAAGTTCTTATATTGGAATGTGTTGTGTAGTTGAGACAGTTATTTGTGGATTGTACTGTTTTGCATTTATGCATTGGGTCTCAATTGAGAGGATAGGCAAAAAAACCTATCATTGGAAGTAATTTCTAAGGTCTGAATATGAGAGTAAGAATGTTTATGCGAATATGCAACTTGGTTTAAGGGTATCTAGGATCTTGGTAACTATGGTGCACAATTTTTATACTGTTTATAGCTTGTTAACTACCATGTTTTCTTAATCTAATCCTTTTAGCTTGATCCTCATTTATTAATAGGTAGGCATAGATGGTAAGGTACCAAGCATTTATGAAATTTTTATGGCATCAGACGGGGGATGGCTGATGATTTGAATAAGCGAAACTAAGAAGCATGACTCATCTTCATATCCTAGGTCTTTTTTTTTTTTGCTTTTGTTTTATGACATTTATAGTATTCATTGTATCAGAAATAGTACTGTCTTATGAGAATGTCATTCATACTTGCTAACTTGGGCATCTATATTTGTATACATTATCATTATTTGGGTATATACTTGTCAGTTATTTGAGGTAATTATATTATTATTATTATTATTATTATTATTAAATGTACGAAGTACTATAAAATGACAGGGAGATGATAACAATGGCATAACAAACTTGTATGGAACTAATATATTGTGCATTTACGACAGGGTAAAGAACTCATTTTAGTTGCTTGAGTGCATTTACGACAGGGTAAGGAAGCTGTCTTAGCTGCTTGAGTACATCTACGACGGGAAAAAAAATTCGTCTTAGTTGTTTGAGTGCATCTACGACGAGATAAATAACCCGTCTTAGTTGCTAGAAAACACATCTATGACGGGATAAATGGCCCGTCTTAGTTGCTAGAAAACACATCTACGACGGGATGGTCGTAGAAGATCATTTACGGCGAGACCTTCTACGAAGGGCCACGACGGGCCGAGGTCCCGTCGTAGATGCTCTTTTACGACGGGATTGAGTATCTTTTACGACGGGTTTTCCGTCCGTTATTGAACAGTTTTCTTGTAGTGTAATTACGCCTTTTGAATTTTCTTATTTACAAGTAGTGTTCTTGCATTTTAATCATTAATAAAAGAAGAAGTGTTGTTTACAATTATTGCGTTCTTGCAAACTTTATCTTTCCATATGAGCATATATCAAATATTAACCAAGTGTCTGAAAATTGGTTTTCCAGTTGCTTGGTTATATTAAGCATAATATCGCTTGAGCTGATCCAAATTCGTGAGTTGAATCATATCTTCTCCATCCATAGTGGCAAGCCGAGTTGCTCCTCCCGGTAAAATTTCCTTAACTATATAAGGACCTTTCCAATTAGGTGCAAACTTTCCCCTTGGGTCTTGTATTGGTGCTCTCATTTCCCTAAGCACTAGATCACCTTCTTGAAGTGAATGACTTTTCACCTTTTTATTAAAAGCGCGAGTGATCCTACTCTGGTACACCTGGACATTATGAAACGCCCTTAATCGCCTTTCATCCATTAACATTAACTCCTCGAACCCTTGCCCTAACCCATTCTGCTTCTAGCAATTGGCTTTCTGCCACTATTCGTAATGAAGTGATTGCTACTCAATCGGCAGAACTGCTTCCATCTCATACACTAATAAATATGGTGTTGCTCCTGTGGCAGTTCAAATCGAGGTCCGGTATCCCCATAAGGCAAATGCTAACTTGTCTGGCCAATCTTTGTAAGTGACAACCATCTTCTTAATAATTCTTGCCACTGTTTTATTGGCCGCTTCTACAGCTCCGTTGGCTTGAGGTTGGTAAGGTGAAGACCGATGATGTTGAATTTTGTAGTTGGTGAGCAAAACTTCCACTTCCTTTCGAAAGTGACTCCCGTTATCACTGATGATCTCATGAGGCACTCCATATCGGCATATAATGTTCTGAAGGATAAATTTGACTACTTGCTTGGACATGAGTTTGGCAAAAGAGGTTGCCTATACCCACTTAGTGAAGTAATCAATAGTGACCAAGATGTATTCATGTCCTCCTGTTCCAGTTGGGTGTATTTTTCCAATGAAGTCAATACCCCATACAGAGAATGGCCATGGAGAGGTCAGTGTTGTCAGATATGAAGGAGGTTGATGTTGAAGGTTGGCATACATACTCCCGACATTTGTTGCATTTTCGAACAAAATTCAAGCAGTCTGCTTCCATAGTAGTCCAATAATAACCAGCTCTTTGAATCTTTTTCGCTAGCATGCGTACATTCATGTGAGGTCCACACTCTCCTCCGTGGATAGTAGCCATAACTTCCTTTGCACTTTTTGCATCGATACACAACAAATTAATGCCTGTAGGTGACTTCTTGTACAAACGATCTTGGATCAAGCAGTATTGTGCTGCTAGAGACCTGATCGCTTGTTGTCCTCCAACATCTAACTCAGCCGGATATTCTCCCTTCCGAAGAAAATTGTATATGTCAAGAAACCATTCCTCAGTCTCCTCTTCTTGTGTTTCCATGGCGCAGACATATGCGGGTTCAGACTGTCGCTCTACAATTACTGGTAGCTGGAGCATATCTGATGGGACTAATATCATTGAAGATAAGTTGGCCAAGGCATCAGCCAGTTCATTGTGATCCGTAGAGAGGTATTGGAAGCTAATTTTCTCAAACTGGTCAGCAAGTCCCAAAAGCTTTTGCTGATAAGCCAAGAGGCACTCACTCCGAGCCTTCCATGCGCTCTTAGCCTGGTTGATGATGAGGCTAGAGTCTCCAAAGACTTTTATGTGGCGTATGCCTAAAGCTAAGGCAACTTGTAGGCCCTTGATGCAGGCTTCCTACTCCGTAGCGTTGTTAGTAGCATCAAAATCCAATTTTACTGATACAGGGACGTGTGCTCCTTTCGGAGATATTAATAGGACTCCTACTCCACAGCTCATTTGGTTAGAAGCTCCGTCAAAATACATTTCCCATGTAACTTCATGGGTAAAGAACACGTCTCCGTCTGGGAATTCCAAGTGAGTGCTTGGAGGTTCCTGTGATGGTGAAGCATCCAGAAAATCCGAAACAACTCGCCCTTAAAAAGATTTCTGAGGCAAGTATTGAAGATTGAACTCAAAAAGCATGACTACCCATCGAGCGATGCGGTTGTTGATGGTTGGTTGCTCCATGATGAATTAGATGGGATTGTTCTCAGCTATGACATATACAGTATGCGAAAGCATGTAATGTCTTAGCTTCTTGGTGGCCCAAACTAATGCGAGAGCCATTTTCTCTATGTCTGCGTATCGACTTTCATAGTCTAGGAACTTCTTGCTCAAGTAGTAGATGGCGCTCTCTTGACCTGTTACCTTTTGAGCTAGCATAGCCTCCATTGCTGAGCTAGTCACTATAAGGTAAAGGAGTAGAGGCTCATCTGGTACTGGCGGCATAAGAACTAGAGGATGTTGCAAATACTCTTTGATTTTATCAAAAGTAGTTTGACATTGATCGTCCCATTCTACTTTACTTCCTTTCTTTAACTTCTTGAACAAAGTTTCACAAGTCATGGTGAGCTTTGAGATGAACATACTGATGTATTGGACTCGCTCCAGGAAGCCTCTTATCTCCTTTTCCATCTTAGGTGGTTGTAACTGCTGGATAGCCTTGATCTTTGAAGGATCAACTTCAATACCCCGTTGGCTGACCACATAGCCTTGTAGCTTCCTAGAGGTAACACTGAAGGTGCACTTTGCTGGGTTGAGCCGCATCTTGTATTTGCGAAGTCGTAGAAAGAACTTGCCGAGGTTAGGAATATGATCCTCCCTTGTCTTGGACTTAACAATCATGTTATCCACATTAACTTCTACTTCGACGTGCATCATGTCGTGAAGTAGGGTATTGGCAGTTATCTGGTACGTTACTCCGGCATTCTTAAGACCGAAAGGCATCATGACATAATAGTACGTTCCCAATGGTGTGGTAAAGGAAGTCTTCTCCATATCATCTTCTGCCATTTTTATTTGATTCTAGCCGGCATATCCGTCCATAAAGGATAAAAGCTCATGTCCGCAAGTGTTATCCATTAATACATCGATGTGGGGTAAAGGGAAACTATCCTTGGAACTGGCTTTGTTAAGGTCTCGGAAGTCCACACACATGCGCAGTTTCCTGTCTTTCTTGGGTACTGGGACAATGTTAGCAATCCATTCAGGGTATTGGACTACTTTGATGAACTTAGCGTTAGGCTGCTTGATCACCTCTTCTTCAATTTTCTTAGCCCATTCAGGTTTGATCCTCCTAGCCTTTTGTCGAACCGGCTTTGCACTGGGGAGCAAAGGTATGGTGTGCTCCGCAATTTCCCTGTCAATCCCCGGCATGCCCTCGTAAGACCACGTGAATACATCCACAAACTCCTTGAGAATCTCTGTAAATACCACATGTTCTTCTACTGTAAGTGAACTACCTAACTTCAACTCCCGAGGTTGTTCTTCCATGCCCACCGTTATAGTGATGGTGTCTTCCAACACCTCCATTTTATGCTCATGTTCATTAGAAAATTCTTTTAAGGGTTCATTAAATTCCATATTATTATTAGCGCAACAGTTCAAGGAAGACGGGAAAGAAGGATCAGAGTAAGCAGAAAGGTTTATCTTATTGAATGTAGAAAGGAGTACATCGCCAGCAGACTCAAGACCAGACTCACTTGACTCTAGACTCTTAGGACCAGACTCTATGTCCATAGGAACAGACTCTCCTACAGATAAAACAAAGCTATTCTTCTCAGCATCGACCCATGAGACCGCCTTAACTTCTTGTTCTTCAGTGATCATGAGACTTGGGTCAAAGCTTGGGTTAGATAATGCAGTAATAACAGCATCAGCTTTTGTCTGAACAGCATGCCTAATCTGTTGCTCCAGGCTAGATGAGTCCATTCCAATGGTGGCTGTTTGTCCTGAGCGGGGATAAAAACAGTAGCCATATTAATGGTGCAGTCAATGAAAACTTCTAATCCAGCAACATGAACTCCTTTATTCTTCAGGTAGTATGGTTAGGGGAACCCATAGTAAGGGAAATCATCACCTTCCCTAACAAACTGTCCATTCAGAATGAGTGGATAGGGCTTCATTTGAAATAGGGTAGGAGGATTGTCCATCCTCTTCTGCTCAGCTATGGCTATCTTGGCAAACCTAACTTCCTTTTCAGTTGGCTTATATCCTAAGCTGAACCTTCACTTTTGCTTAAATGTCTTGAACACAGGAGGAATCTTGTTTTTCGGGTTCTTTCCTAACGGCATCGCATGGAAGTGTCCTTGTCTCTTGACTATAGTATGCACTTTGGGATTTGAGTAGGGATCGAAGTCAAAGGAAGCTTCATCCTAGCTCAAAGGCACCACAAGTTCAAAGTTGTGAAGTTCTTCGTCCATAGAACTGTGTTCTACTTCAAGGGTTGCTTGCTTGGGAGTAAAGACAGCAGTGATGGATTCTCCTGAGATGGTGATGACTTGAACATGAACCAACATCTTTACCTTCTGGTGTAAGGTAGATGTTATAGCATTGCATTCATGAAGCCATGGTCTCCTTAGTAACAAATTGAAGGAGGCTGGAATGTCTAGCACTACGAACTCCACATTCTTAGTGATTTTGCCTGTAGTAATGGGAAATATTATGGACCCAACCGACTTTCGAGGAGAATTGTCGTAAGCCCTAAGCTGTACACCACTTTGAGCCAAGTGTTGTTGTTGGACTCCCAATTTTTGTGCCATCCTCCAAGGGCACACATTCACAGCTGAGCCATTGTCGACTAAAACTAGTGGGATAGTCTTGTTGGAACATTGCACTGTAAGCTAGAGTGCTTTGTTGTGGGATGCCCCTCCCTGAGGCAGATCTTCAATCCCAAAGGTGATAGCCTCTTGCTGGGTGGTCACATGAGCAACTAAAGATTCAGGAGTGTACGTGGGAGGCATTGTTAAGGCAGTAAGAGCATCCATCGTCTTTTGTCTATGTGCTTGCGAGGTGGAAATCAGCTGCCAGATGGTAACTTCAGCTCTGGTCTTCTTGAGTTGTGTAAGGAGGGGATCTTTATGCGGGACATGATTGTCATCAGTAGCCATTGGCGTAGGATTAGAAACAGCCACTGAGGTGGTGGTGTTCCTGTTGTTATGGCGACCTGATCGAGTGAGAAATGCTACATCTTCTGATGTTGGCTCATCCGTCTCCATCCATTCCATCTTGGAGTATTCATGTTGCTCATCGTCATCACTATCCCAAATACCATGAATGAATAGGTCTTCATAAAAGCCAAACACCTCGGGGACATGTTGATCCATTTCAACAATCAAGGTGGAAGGATCAAAAATACAAACTACATGAAAGATAGCATTTGTATGCTCGGGCATCGAGTTGCTTTGATTGTTAGGCTTCTGGGCAGCTTTTGGCATGGGTAGCGTCTCATCCCTTATCATCTCTTCTATTTTGTTCTTGAGAGTCCAACATTTTTTAGTATCATGTCCTCGGCAACGATGATATCGACTGAATTGATTAGCATCCCAATTTTTCCCTTTCATCGTTGGCTCTTCTATTGGCAAAGGTAGGACCAGAAAACCTTTCTTGACCAACCGATCAAGAGCTTGTGAGTAAGAGACGTCCAATGCTGTGTAAGTCTCATATTTCGGTATGATAGGCCCCTTGCGTTGGATGGAGTTAGTTTCCATGACCTTAGTAGGGTGGCTAGGCGCACTAGTTGCCCTCCTGTTGGAACTAGACCCCTTCCATCCAAGCGAAGTAGTCTTATCATTATGCCTCGCCTCTAGTTGGACACGGATGTCCTTCAAGTAGTCAAAGTCTTTGATGACGTGGTATCCCAAGTGCTTGGATAAACTGCCTTTCAGCCCTTGCTTGAAAGTAGACAGCTGTAGGTGGAGAGGAATTGTCTCATTGATGTGAGACAGCTTGGTATGCCATCGCTCAAAGTAATCCAGGAAGGATTCGTCATCTCATTGCTTCATGGTGGTCAAGTCATCGACCGTAGCTTACTTCCTCTGGATGCGACTGTAGTGATTAATAAAGGCTTTAAAGAGTTCATTCCAATCGGCCTTAGTTTGAGGTGGTAAAGCGTGATACCACACCTTGGCTTCGCCATCTAGAGTGGATGGGAAAACAGTAGAGTATAAACCGACATCAATCCGGTTTAATGGTGCTAGCCTCATGAACTCTTTGATGTGATGAATTGGGTTCCTAGAGGGTTTGAACCTGATATTTGGTACATCCACTTTATCAGCTACCTTCAGAATTGGCTGAACAGGCAATGGCACTTCCAAATATATGTCGGCAAAGGCTGGTCCAGTGCTCATTGCTTTGGTAAGGCTTTCTAATTTATGTTCGAGAGCCTTAATAGCAGGGTCCTTTATGAATTTAGATGCCTCAGGGGTAGTGACCTTTGTCTTGGATATCCCAATTCCTCCAGAATCTGAGGATGTCTTGAAGATTTCAGGTTCAGACTCATATCCCTGCATTTCTTCATCATCTTCCTCAACATTCAACCCCAATTTGGTATTGATCTTAGTGATGGCTTGCAGCATACCATCCATCACTTGTTGCTGTTCATTCAATTTTTTACCCATCTTCTGCCCCTGTTCTAAGGTATTGGCAAATACCTGACCTTGCATTTTGGTGTAAGGTCATCCAAATGTTTCGTGATGTTGGCTTCGGTGCTTTAGACCGGGATCTCTTGGAATTGCTCTCTAGACATGATGTAGTCACTAGTTGTAGACGGACCGTAGCAAGGATTCGTAATCAAACAACCTGTTCGTGGATCTTGAATGCGGGCTCAGAGTCGATCACCAATTATGCCTACATGGAAATTCAAAGTTAAGACACTCGATGACATACTCCAACACGTTCTACTCGATGCATGTATGGCCTAGATGACCTATATGATCCTAACCAACTCGACACATATATGCTGACACAGAGGACTCACCCCACTTTTTGGGAGTGCATGACCTAACTCTATATGGACCTAAAAACTGAACACTATGAAGGGCCGGATAAAGTCAATGTAGCGAGCGGGTCACAAGTTAACAGGCTTTAGTCAGTGTTTCTCAATTCGGATGGGCCCAATCCACAGGCCGACCATTTTAAGGAGAATTCGTAACTTGGCCCAACAACTCAGACAGCTCAAACCATATTGGCTATTATGCGGACTAGAATAGTGTTCAGCAAGACCGACAACCCGCTTCTTTTTTTGACCTTTTTCTTTTTATACTCTTTTTTTCCTTTTTTTTAATCGGGGAAAATGGATATTGTAAAGGATTGGATAAAGTCAACAATAAGCGAGTCATAATCAATTTACAGGCTTAATTGACGAATCCAATATGGTTAGGCGTAACAACGGGCCGGCCATAAATGTGATGGATTTATTAATTAAATCGATAAATTAATTTACTCAAGCCTAGTGACTATTATGCAGTCTAAGACGTTATCCATTAACTTTGTTAGACTTTTAATAAAAAAATTTTTGGACCTTTATTAAGAGAATTTCATAAAGGGCCATATAATATCATCAAAGGTGAGTCAATTTTTATCTATTAATTAAGATAATCAACTTTCAAACATAAATGGGTCCTTCCACTTGGGCTAACCAACAATGCCTTTGAGTTAATTATATTAATTAATAAATAATCATTTCCTCAACCGAATGAATTTTATATGGACTAGAACAAAACCTCAAAACTAGGGTCGACTCTTCACAAAAAAAGACAAGAGAAGGGGAGGGATACACATAGCACATAGCATACATATGAAAGGGGTACCCTAAACCAAGACTCTAAATTCATGGACTTTTATGGTTGGTCTATAGCCTAGCGCATATGCCTTCGCCTCGATTCTTCATACCACAAGGTAAGCAGTTAGGGTATTTCTCAAAGAACTTCAAGGAAGCTCTCGGAGTGTGACACCAAGAGAAGAGCGACCAAATGCTTAGAGATGTAGAGTTCATCCCCATAGTAGTGGCATCCCGCTCTCAAAGGAAATCCTAGGTAACTTAAACCGTCGCCTTTATGCTAACAAATCAAAAGACCCGATTAGTGGCCCGGTATGCAAGGGATGCCTAAAAGAATAATAAAAGTGCGAAATAAATTAACTTCTCCCTTTTACACTTTTGAAATCAATTTGATTTTTTCAAGTTTTACCCTCTTTATAAAGTTTAAGTCCTCAGTGGAGTCGCCAATATGTAGGATCCGGAAAATTTTCCGTTCGGAAAAATGTTTCTCGGATGCGCTACATTTGTGATCGGGAGCTGACTAAGGTTTCTTAATCCTTAAATAAGGATATTTTTTTATTTTCGGAATTCATTTTCGGGGTGATGAAACTTTGTTTATTTACAAACCCGTTTTTTATTATTTAAATTATTCGAAATTGCACAAAATAAGTTAATAATAATTCAATCTCAATCCAAAACATCCAATTCAGGCTCGGGAAGGATGAAGCGGGCCGCCAGAACCCATTAAAACTCACCTGGGCTTTAATGGACTCTGGGCTGGGTCTTCTTCCTCCTCGGTCCAGAGAGGGGTGGATTGAAATTGATAAAACCCGCCTAGGTTTTATCGATTTCTAGTCCATTCCTCTCGGACCTAGCTTTGAATTGGTGGTGGATGTGAAATGAAATCATTTTTTTAAATTTATTTTTATGCAAAAAACGAACACTTTAAATGATTAAACGAATTTATAAAATGCAAAAGAGTCGTCAGCCGATCTAAGGAAATCGACAAACCATAAAATGAGAAAAGAAAGACTCCGATCTACGAACCCAATTACTAGATTCGGGGGTAAGGTTACGAATTCGAGAGTTATAAGAACTCTTGAATCCGCCTGTTGTAAAACAGACCCTACTAAAATCAACATTGAAGAGAAAGAGAGCGAGGAGAAGTTTGATTAATTTCGTGGAATTATTATTCAAATCATGCAATATAAAAAATAATGCGGTTTTATTTTACAAAATATGTACAAGCACGGAATTAAATGAGGTCTTACATGTTTAATTACAACAATGAAAAATAAGAAATCGAATCTTGCTTAAGATGGCGCGATGATGACTTTGATCCCTTGAGTTGCCCCTTGATTTGAAGCCCGGATGAGATGATGTGAATGGTTTGAAAAAGTGGCATATGGATGGTTATATGGTGGTGATGAATAGGATTATGGTGGGGTTGAGAAATGGATTATGGGTGATGAATAGAAGTATAATACGGATGTGGTTTAGGAACGTGATTTTATGATGAAAGTGGATGATGGAAGTAGAATGTGGAGATGATAGGAGAATAAAGTAATGATAGGAGATCATGAGAGTTTGAGAGAGTGGAAGTATAATATGGTGGAAGAAGAGAGTAGAGTATTAGATGGTAGTAGTTGATGAGAATGGTTGATGGGAATCTTGATAGAATAGTGGTGATGGAGGGTGATTGTTAATGAAAATGAAGGTGGAATGGAAGGGGTATTTATAGGTGAGGGAGTGTGAGATTTGGAGGGAAACCATGGGGAACATACCCCACGAATCATGCCCTCCAAGGATCAAACCTAGGCGGGTTTTTGGAGGTCAAGAGCAAAGCCAAACACGTGGGGCAAAGATCAAGGGATCCAATTGCATGCATGCAGCTTTCGGCGCAAGACAGCTTAAAACCTACGCGGGTTATATGAATTTCCAGCACGCGGATTGGTGACGTGGCGAGAACGACGTCGTGCTGAGCTCCGTGTATAACCTAGGCGGGTTATAACAATTTCCAGCACACGGATCGATGACGTGGAGTGAAACGGCGTCGTGCTGAGCTCCGATTATAACCTAGGCGGGTTATAATCTTTTCTGGGCCGGGGCGCGCACTTGGGCCAACTTCTGCATGGGCCTGTTCAATAAAAGTTAAAACCCATAGGTTTTAACAATTATTTGCGGCCTGTTTTATTTTTCTTGGGCTCGGTTTATTGATCATTTGGGCCCAATGACCCGTTTACTTGGCCCATCTGTCTTGCATATTTTTTGATGAGTCGGGATTATACAGGTACAAATTCTGGTGTCTACACCTACCTTTCTTAAGCTGTTGAGATTACATCCTGTTTAGGAAAGGCCCGGGAAAGTTACTGAGGTAACTTAGAATTATCCTCCCAGGTAGGAAAGGTTCTGATTGGTCAAAATTGCCAACCTTTAGGGTTTAGGTCCAATCAGCGGCCAACATTGCTTTTTCTTTTATTTTCAAATGTATCCGGATTGTATTAGCTAGTATAAGTTTTAATATAATGTATTTGGTTTCGTTCAGCAGCTAGATTAGAAGGGAGATTAGCAGGACACTTTAATTAAGTGACTCTAATGAAACTATTTAGGATTAGCTATATATAGGGATGCATACAGAAGCTTGCAAACTAATCAGTGATAATTTCAATAGCATTTTGAGTGCCTTAGTTGACCCTCTCGTTTGTGAAACTCTCATTTGGGTTGAATCTACTTCAGTATCTAGGAGTAGGCATTCCTAGTGGTGTGTGTAGAGGTTACTTGCTTCAGTGGTGGTGTGCCTGTATCTGCTGAGGTAACTAAGTCCTTTGCCCTTGTGTTTATTCTGTGGGGGTGCCTGTATCAGAGTTGATACAAGTCTATCCTTTTATTTCCTTGTTGGGTTGTCATCTATTCCGGCTAATTGTTTCTAATTAGCTTTGTTTTAAACTACAACATTGTGTGTGAGTTCCTGTGTGGTCTATTGTGAGGTCAAACTTTGATCTTTGTGACCTTGCATACATCAAAAATACCCAAATTAACCTTAATTAATGAATTTGAGTTTTATTTTACCTTTTAAAATTCTCCTTTATTCCTCTCTTGGAGAGAGGTATACTTGTCCATGCACAACTTTTTTATTCTATTTCCAAGAGACATTGGTTTTACAAAGTTGGTTAACATGACAGTATAAAGGGACGGATGGAGTAGGTAATTGTTTATAAGTAAAATTCTAAGAGATACCTACATTTAGTGCACTTTAACCATCATCCCATGGGAGATTGTTAGCATTTACCCTAATAATAATAGTGGGGATGCTTACTTATTATTATAGTATTTGGTTAATAAGTTTCGAAATATAATCCCTGTGGTAGCCCTCAAATTCCAAAACAAAAAGAAAAAATTACAAATTATACACTGCCAAAAATACCATTTTTTAAATGCGTTATGTCATTTAAAAAAGCAAATACAATAAATAATTTAAAATTATAATCAAGTAGTGTGACCCTATTGTAAAAATAAAATGCATGATGTCCGTTAAATTTTCATGTATGTTTTTTGTGCACAATATATAATACTCCCTATCGTTTTATTTATTTGTTTGCATAACTCACTGTTTTGTCCCTAATTATTTATCATTTTACATGTCCAATTTAATTTTACCAATCTATGTGATAATAATAGTAAAGTTTAATTTGATGTAAATCACCCCACGCTCAGTTCCCCAAGCCCAATCAAAAAGGCCCAAGGGAACCTCCGGGATACAGATAGGGTCCTTCATGATGAGACTCCATCCAATACAGGCCCAACAAAGAAGATTAAGTCCATCTACTTAGAGATCAAGTGGGCCAAGGAAGGAGGATACAAAGTAGAGGTCCGAAGGCCCATTCACATGGTGTGCCTCTTATGGCAAGAGGATGTCCAAACATCCTAGAGGGACCAAGGCAACGTCAAGCAAGCTCCAAGGAAGGCTAGTTCACGTCCAAGGCCCAAGAACCAAGCCCAGAGCGAATTTCACATTTTGATCATTTCAGTTCTGAATTTCACGGTTTTGGTCTTTTGGATGTAACTTTTACATTTATAGTTTTTAAGTGTTTTTAGTGTGATTTATATTATCGTCATAGTATTTTGAGTCATCTAAGATGCCAAGTAAGTTATAAACTTGAGCATCGAGTCATAGGAGTCTAGTAGGAGTCTAGAAAAGTCTAGAATTTTCTAAGGTGTTCTAGAATGTTCTAGAAGGTGTGTGTGTGTGTGTGTGTGTGATTTAGGCGTGTGGAAGGTTAGCTTTGGCACCAAGATTAGTTCTCCTAGATAAGGTTGGCTTATTTTGTAACTAATCCATATTGGATTAGGAAAGCCAAGTCCTACTCGGATAAGCTTGATGTAAATAACTCCCCTTAGGATAAGGAGTCCTAATCCAAGGTGGAGATAGCATAGTAGGCGTCTAACATAGGGATTCCCTTGGCTTGCACGCCAAGTAGGAGGAGTCCTAGTAGATTTGACTGCCTTTCACGCCAAGTCTAGAGTCCCAGTCCATATAGGACTGTAGTAGTATAAATAGTTAGGCTTGTAGCCTTTCAAAGGCACCTCGTTTATCAATCATGAATAGAATCAAGCTTTCAGCTTACCCCTTGAGTGTTTCGTGAGAATCAAGCTTTGGCACCAAGATTAGTTCTCCTAGATAAGCTTGTAGCCTTTCAGCTTGAACCCTGATCCTAGAAGGTGTTTCTGTAACTAGGATAAAGGTCAAGTTAGCCCTAAGGTTTTCTTTCTTGTGGTGTTTCTGTATCAAGAATGGGATCTCTTGAACTATCTCGGTTACTTCTATCTCAGTTAGTTAACCCTAAGGCTAGTTAAACAACTCTCACAAAGCTCTCAATATCTCTCCCAACGTCAACTCTCTCTCCCATCTCTCAATCAACATCCACACTCTGTCTCTCTCTCTCTTTCCCATAACAAACTCACTCTCTCTCCATAACAAACTCTCTCTCTCCTCCAACTAATTCACTACTTTCTCTCCATCCAATTTCTCTCTCTCACAAAGGCCTTACGCCTAGAATACTCTCCCCATCCCCTCTCTCACGTCACCCTCTCTCTTTTCTCTCCAAGAATCAATCTTTCTTGTTTCTTTCATCCACAAAAGACTTCACGTCACAAAGAGCTTTCCATAGATCCTGGTTTTCATGTGAATCTCCCCTTTCTTTCCACCATTCTCACGTGAAGCATCTCATATTCTAGATTGGTTGCACGTGACATTGATGTGTAATCGATCAAGATCGAGTGTTTGATCCCATTATACATCAAGTTTGTGGGTGAATGGAGAAATTAGATTAATTGTAGGGATTACAACCAATCAAAAAATAGATAAATGCTGAATTAAATTATTTTGATGCAACTATCAATAATTGTTTTGGCATAATAATAATAATAATAATAATAATAATAATAATAATAATAATAATAACGACAACAATAATCTATATAATATTAATAGTATAGTTTGTGGGTCTCACTAAATAGAGAAAGGAGATTAATTGTAGGGATTACGACCCTTCAAAAAATAGATAAATGTTGAATTAAGTTATTTTGGTGCAACTATCAGTAATTAATTTGGCATAATAATAATAATAATAATAATAATAATAATCTATATCTATTAATATACTAAAGATAAATATTTGAATTTTAAAATATTGAGCAAATAGCGAGTTTAGGTGCATCATGAAATTCGTCATGGTCAATGTTAGTTAGCATTTTAGGAAATTTTTTATTTCACTAGACACCAATACATGTTTTGTTTGAACAATTTATTGTGATGTTTTGTATTAAACAATTCCATTAATGTTTTGTACTATTTACTCTATATTGATGATTAGTTATTCATGAATTTCCCCCATTAAAACACCTATTTTATTACACTCCGTGTATCGCACGGGTTTAGAACTGGTTTATAATAATTTTTAAATGATTGGAAATTACAACTTATTATAATCTAATCCATATTCGCTACTAAAAATATGTGTATTACCAACCACTTTTTCCAACCAATTTAAAATGGTTGGAAAAACCAACCATTTTAGCAACTATTTAATATTCCAACTATTTTCCAAAATTTTTTATGGGAAAATGGTTGGAAATTCCAACCAACTTTGCTAGAATAGTTGGAAAATTTTCCTACCACCCTTTTTCCTACTATTTGAAGATGGTTGGAAAAATGGTTAGTATCCAACCATTTTTCCAACCAATTTCAAATAGTAGGAAAAAGGATGGTAGGAAAATTTTCCAACAAATTTTAGCAAAATTGGTTGGAATTTCCAACCAATTTTCCCACAATTTTTTTTGAAAAATAGTTGGAATATCAAATGGTTGCTAAAATAGTTGGGTTTTCCAACTATTTTAAATTGATTGGAAAAAAGTGGCTGGTAATACACATCTTTTAGTAGTGTTTAGTGTAAAACCTAACATAATTATAACTAAATATGATAGAATCACAAAAGTTTCAAACTATGTGCCACTACTCCCTCCGTCCCAGATTAATTGACATTTTGACTAAATTTTTACTACTAATTACTCATACGTTACAATGAGTTACTAAAAATTACAATGAAGAAAGTTTCGTATTGTAACTCATTTTAATTTGTGAGTAATTAACGATCAAAATATAGTCAAAGTGTCAATTAATTTGGGATGGAGGAAGTAATATATATGGAATTCACGTTAAAAAAACATACACACACAATATTTTATAAGTATTGAAAATTTACTAAGTGGCTCATAGATTAATTTAAGGGTTTATTACTCTCTAGTGTTGGGCTTAAGATTTATTTACGATTTGATACTTTATTTATGCTCTAGTGTTGCCATCAATCAAAATCAATCAAAATGGGCTTTGACCAGAGAAACATTTACAGCAAGGTGTTATTTAGTAGAGCCCAACCTATATGCGTAGGGGCATTCTGGGGAAATCAATATTTAATATCGTGGGCCAATTTTGTAGCGGGAAAACGAAGCTTGTTGTGGAAGATTAATCAAAGCTGAAGCAGTACTGTATTCGTTTGGAAGACCGAAGAGAAGAGCCGTTGAAGCCGAGGGAGGATTGTCTGGTAGTGGAGCGTGGCGCGATGGGAAAGATTGATGGACTAGCTTGAGAGACTTGAATCACAATCGAATAAGAGCTTGAACACCCATAAGATTTGGATATGACTTTGGATAAAGGAGATTCCACCACCAAAGCCTAGCATCCCACCATGACCATCATAAAGGAAGAATCTACCAAATGATCAATAAAGAGAAGACTTGCAAACACCACCATTAATCAATGGATAAAGTAAAGCAAGATTTTGAGAAAAAGGGAGCAACCCTAACAATGCATAAGCATATTCATTAATCAGTCAAAAAGTGTCTAGAGAAGTATAATAACAAGCTATTTATACTAAACCCAAAAGTAAGCCAAAACAGCGTAAAAAAGGTGTCTTCCAGAACGCCGGCTCGGGCGAGCAGAAGGGCGGCTCGGGCGAGCACGCCTTCGTCGCCGTCAATCGTCGGTCGCGTCGCGCAGATCTCCAGCAGGTTCAGCTCGGCGCGGCGTGTCTTCGCCGCGTGGTTGTGCGCACAATGACACCGACAGAACGCGTTGCTCGCGAGCAAAAGGAATGGCGAGCAGGCCCCCGACGCCTAGTTCACGCCGCTAGCATTGCCGGGTGAGCCAGGGTGTGGCTCGGTCGAGCAAGCTCTCTGATGGCCACGGTTGTGCCCTGGTTTTTATTAATCCCGGGGTTTTAAACACTCGCACCCCGATACCTTCTATGCTCTAGTCTCGAGACGGCCTGGTCCAGTCCCGAGGCCTCCGGGGTCGGTGTTGTGAGCGGGGCCCCTCCCTAAGGAGCCCCGGGGCCCATCCATCGGATAGCCGAGACTAGCCTCCCAGCTCCCGAAGTGACCGGAAATTGCAACTCGAGGCTCGAGTTGGTCGAAGCAGTTCGCTTGGCGGTGGCCACCAGAGAGGAGAAAGGAACCCGGACCTCTTCATCCTCCCCTTCTTGAAGAGGATTTGCCCTCAAATCCACGTCGGCTTCAACATCCTCAATGTAGGGTGAGAGGTCCCCGATGTTGAAGGTTGATGAAACACCGATGTCTCCCGGAAGATCAAGCTTGTAGGCGTTGTCATTTATCTTGGCCAAAACTTTGAACGGTCCCTCGCTTCGTGGCTTTAGCTTATTACTCCTCCGGGATCAAACCGTTCCTTCCTTAGATGTAGCCAAACCAAGTCCCCGGGCTTGAATGTGATATCACGGCGATGCTTGTTGGCTCGGGCTTTATAAAGTTCATTGGTGCGCTCGATCTTTTCCCGAATTTGCCGGTGAAGCTTCAGGATCTCAGCGGCTTTCTCACTTGCTTCAAAGCTAACCCTCGACTCTAGGGGAAGAGGAAGGAGCTCGATAGGAGTTATGGGGTTGATACCATAGCAAGTCTGAAAGGGCGAATGACCCGTAACAAGAGAGGGGGACCGATTATAGGCAAACTCGGCGTGACATAACTTGGCATCCCAATCTCGTAGACTCCGACTCACAAGACCACGAAGTATTGTAATGAGTGTCTTGTTAGTTACCTCAGTTTGGCCGTTTGTTTGAGGATGATGCGATGTACTAAATAAAATCTTCGTTCCCAAGAGCTTCCACAAAGACCTCCAAAAGTGACCCATGAATTTAGTATCACGATCCGACGCAATAGTCCTCGGGACACCATGCAAGCGCACCACCTCTCGGAAGAAAAGGGTGGCAATATGTGTGGCGTCATCAGCTTTCTCGCAGGCAATGAAATGCGCCATTTTAGAAAAGCGGTCAACGACGACTAGGATTGCATCCTTGCCACGCACGGTTCGGGGAAGAGCTACAATGAAGTCCATACTCAAATCCTCCCACGGACCATTCGGAACCGGAAGGGGTGTATAAAGCCCTTGGTGGAACTGGCTTTTGGCATGGTGGCAAATAATACACTTTGATATCACGTCCTGCACATCGCCTCCCATCTTCGGCCAATAAAAGTGCTCCTTTAACATGTCGATGGTCTTATTGATACCGAAATGACCGGCGAGTCCACCTCCATGAACCTCCCGCACTAGAAGCTTTCTCAACGGACATTTTGGAACGCACAATTTGTTGCCCTTGAAGAGAAATCCGTCTTGTAGCAAATACGGTCCATCACCACCACCGAGGTGTGATTTAAAGTCATCATCCTCCTTATAAAACTCCTTCAAGTGTTGAAACCCAAGTACCCTCGCCTCAACTACGGAAAGAAGAGAGTGGCTCCTCGAAAGTGCATCGGCGACCACATTTATACTCCCCTTCTTGTGTTTCGCTACAAAATTAAATCCTTGAAGGAACTCAACCCAATTAGCATGCCGGAAGCTAAGCTTGTGTTGTCCATTCAAATATTTGAGCGCCTCATGGTCTGAATGAAGGACAAACTGGTTTTGTATCAACACGGCCCCAATGCCTACACCACTAGCATCGCAATCAACTTCGAAGGCTTGTGTGAAATCCGAGAGAGTAAGTACCGGAGCCTCACAAAGTTGTGACTTCAGCTTCTCAAAAGCTCCTTGGGCTGCTCGGGTCCACTCAAAGGCGCCCTTCTTCATGCACTCGGTAATGGGAGCGGTAAGGGTACTAAAGCCCTTGATGAACCGACGGTAGAACGAAGCAAGACCGTGGAAGCTCCTCACCTCCGTGATAGTAGAGGGAGAGGGCCAAGAACGGATGGCCTCCACCTTCGAAGGGTCCATAGAAATACCCGTGCCGGAAACAATATACCCAAGAAAGGTGACTTGGGGAGTGCAAAATTCGCACTTCTCCAGTTTACCGTAAAGCCGTTGTTGCCGCAAAACCTCGAACACCCGCTCCAAATGCATAATATGCTCCGCTTCACTCCTCGAATATACTAGAATATCATCGAAATAAACCACGACGAATTTACCAATAAAGGGCCTCAACATCTCGTTCATAAGACGCATGAATGTGCTCGGGGCGTTGGAAAGCCCAAATGGCATGAGTCTAGCGCTGGCAAAAATCCGGGTCCGGGTAAATCCGGGTCGGACAAATTCGGACAATGTCAAAATTCGGACGAGAAATTCATGTCCGGACCCAGTTTTATTTCGGGTCAAACTGGTCGACAATTCGACGGCTAAAATCGGGTTCGGACAATAGAAAAAAGAGAAATTTTATGTCCGAATATTCGGTCAATTCGGACAATATAAAAATTCGGACGAAAAATTTATGTCCAGACCCGGTTTTTTCCGGGTCGGACAATTCGGGTAATCCGGGTCGGACAAAATTTTGCCAGCTCTAGGCATGACAAGCCACTCATATAATCCCCCTTTTGTCTTGAACGCTGTCTTCCACTCATCGCCTTCCTTCATACGGATTTGATGATAGCCACTCCGTAGGTCAATCTTGGAGAAAATACAGGAACCATGGAGTTCATCGAGCATGTCGTCAAGCCGCGGTATAGGGTACCGATACTTGATGGTAATATTGTTGATGGCTCGGCTATCTACACACATCCTGAAAGTACCATCTTTCTGAACCGGAGAGGGTCGAACGAGCACGGGCTCATACTCTCTCGAACATAGCCTCGTGAAATAAGCTCGTCAACCTGTCTTTGTAACTCCCTTGTCTCTTGTGGGTTGCACCGATAAGCCGCCTTGTTTGGAAGTGGAGCGTCGGGAATAAGGTCGATCTTATGCTCAATACCTCGGATAGGAGGTAGACCCGGTGGAAGCTCTTCGGGGAATACATCTCCAAATTCAGCAAGAAGGGGGGCAACGAGAGGGTGTTTAGGTTTCACTTCCTCACATGTGTTCGCCTCTAAGAGGAGCAAGGCAAAAATGGCCTTCCCCTTGCTTAGGGCTCGCTCGACCCGTGTCTCACTCAAGTGTTTGGGCTCCTCACTTCCCGCCCCAGGTTTAGGTGGTGATATTTCATGTGGTGCTAGTGGAAGGAGTTTAACCCTCTTGCCCTCGTGGATAAAGGAGTAAGTATTCTTCGATCCGTCATGAGTGGTTTTCTTGTCAAATTGCCACGGTCGACCCAACAATATGTGACACGCGCTCATGGGGACAACATCACAAACAATAGAATCCTTGTAGTTAGTGCCAAAGGTTAAATTCACTAAGACACGATTTGTTACCTTAATGTCGTCGCGGTCATCGAGCCATTTCAATAATAAGGACGGGGATGTGGCAATAGGGGTAGTCCCGGTTGTCAACCATATAGGTAGAGGCCACATTAGTACGCCTTCCGTCGATGATGAGCTCGCACACCTTGCCCCCAACTAAGCTTCGTGTTTGGAATATAGTCTCCCGCTGGGCTCTGTCAAGAAGGACTTCTTGAACATGCAAAGCTCGCCTCAAGACAAGAGCGCCTCCTTGGTCACGCGAAACAGCCGCGGTTTCTCCTTCTTCACTAGTGTATGCATCCTCGACAACAAATTCAGGCTCATCCTGGGCTCCTTGCAATTCCTCGTCAATGTCCTGAACCTCCTTGAGAGTCAAGGTCCGCCGGTTTGGACAATCGGCTTGGAAGTGGCCATATCCATGGCACTTGAAGCATTTCTTTCCTTCCAAAAGATGAGTGGTCCCCGTAGGAGACACCACAACAAGTCCCTTCCCTTTGTCAGTTCGGGGTGTCGCAGGGAACTTGGGTGTCTCACTAGGTTTGAGTGTGGCCGATTGAAAAGGAGGTCGATTTGACGGTGGAAAATAGTTGCGTGAAGTAGACTTGGCGATAGTCCTTTCTTTCCGACGTCGTTCAACCCGAAGGGCCAAGCTACACAACTCATACAGGGAATAGTATGGTTGGATCTCGACCCTTTTAGCGATGGTGGGATCCAAGCCATTCAAAAAACGCATCATGGTTTGATCTTCAGGTTCCTGGAGGCCACTTTTGATAAGAAGTTGCTCGAATTCAGATATGTACTCTCCAACGGTTCGTCTGCCTTGAGTTAGGGCATAGGCCCTTTTTAGATTGTCATGACGGTAAGTGCTTGGTAAAAAACGACGATTCATCACTTGCTTAAGATGGGTCCAAGTGGAAATTCTCGCCTTCCCTTCTCGAGCCCGTTGTGATTTCATATTCTCGAACCAAAGCGAAGCGGCCTTGGTGAGTTTCAAACTTGCGATCTTATAAGCCTTTTCCTCATCATACTCCTTGGTTTCGACGATCCTATCCATCAATTGGGTCCATTCGATGTAGTTGTCCAGATCAGTGGAACCGTGGAATTCGGGAATGTCAATTTTATGTCCTGGAAATCATCTCGAGGGGGTTGTTCATGTACATTCCGGCGAATTCGGCGTCGTGGAGAGCCTCTAGCATCGTCACTCGACTCAAAGTTTGGAGGAGGACGGACTGGGCTTTGTGTACGCCTCGGACGTTCAACTCGAGGCGGAACCGGACGCTCTAGGGCGAGGTTATCCAACCGTGCCATGATGGCATTAAGCGTTCGATTGATGGAGGATAATTGTTCGTCATGGGTGGCAAGTCGATTCTCGAGAACCCGAAGTTGAGGGCTACTCCGATGGCTTGATTCCTCTCGATCGGAATCATCGTGACCATCCATATCGAGGGAAAGGTATGGGACGGATTGTGTTTGGGGATATTTTGTGGAGTTTGGGGGTTTTCTTGTAGTTGGCTTGTGTTTGGATAAGGGTTCTTTGTGTTTTTCTCACTTGGGCATTTTATCGAACACCTTGTGTGCACAAATTTTCCAACTCTTCCTCAAAGCTCCAATATGCATCAAAATCAACAAACACAATAGCAATAACAATTTCTCCAACACACTTGGTGTAAAACCCCGAAAAAAATCCAACGATGTTGACCGTGACGTCGTTAATAGAATAGGTTTGACTTCGTTATTTACTGTTGTTCGTAATGTGTTTATTTATGCTAACGCTTGAGCTCGTAGGACCGTTGAGGGGCTAACAAGGGTAGAATAGTAATTTCCGCTGGCTAATATTATTATGTGATTAATTACGTGAATATTATTTGCTATGTGATTATATGATTATTAGTATTAATATTATTATTACTATTATTAGTAATTCCTTAATTCTGTTTTTAGCTTAATGGGTTGGGTTAGGAATAGGATTAGTTAATTGGGCCTAATTAAATGGGTAATATATAAACCCCTTTCTTCCCCTCTCAAACCCTAAAACCTAATACCTCTTCCAAAACCCTAACCCTACAACCCCTCTCTTTCTCCCTCTCTCGCCCAGCAGCCGCAGCCACCAGACGGCTGCCCTAGCCACCACCGAACACCACCCGGACCACCACCAGCCACCGCCCTTTCTCTCTCTCCCTCTTCTTTCCTTCTCTCTCTCTCTCTCCCTCTTTCTCCCTCTATTTCTCGCTCGGTTGCGCCGCGACAACCACCAGCGACATCGTCGCCGCCGCACCCTCCCCCGACCGCCACCACGAGCACCGCAACCGTCTCTCCTTCTTTCTTTCTCTTTTCTCTTCCTCCCTCTCGATATCTCTGTCTCTCTCCTGACTCGCACACTGCCGCCCACTCCCGCCGTCGCGCCGCCACTCAGGCCACCACCAGCGACTCGCCGTCACCACCGGAGTCGTCACCGCCCCTCCTTGCCGTAGCCGCCACGATCAAAGAAACACCAGGTGTTTGATCACTGCTCATCGACGAACCAAGACGCGCCACCACCTCCCTCCGACAACCACCCGTGGCTGCCCTGCCCTCGTCTCGACGACCGCCGCCCTCGCCTGACGCCACCGCCGCCTGCACCGCTCAGAAACGCCTAGATTAGCCCTAAAAACCCTAACGTAAAACCCTAACCCTAATACTAACCTAACTGTTAAATATCTCTTTTTTTTCCCTTTATTATTCTGATGTTTTGAAATTCTATCATTATTATTATTATTATTATTATTATTATTATTATTATTATTATTATTATTATTATTATCAGTTTTATTTTCTTTTATTTCTGTAATTTTGTAATTTAGGGAAGATTATTTGTAAATATTTCTTGGTTGTAATTATGTGTAAATCGTTAATTGTTATGTGTAATTTGTTTATTTGTTATATGTAATTTTATTGTAATTAGATTTAGGTTGTAATAGTTGATTATTAGGGTTGAAAGTGATTCTTTAATATTCGTTATATTCTTTATATGAATCGTTTAGACCACAATATTATTGTATGTACGAATTTGGAAATTTATTACCTAGGTTAATTCTTGAATGTTTAGTTATTAAATCGTTATGTTCTTTATTGTTTATTAAAAGAAAATCTTGTTTAAGTTGCTAAATAAATTAGGTTGACTTAATAAAAGTAGAATTCTTGCTTAGTAATTCTTGAATTCTTGAATAGTAGTTAAGAAATTTACATATTGATCTCTTTTAAAAGTTATCCATGATTAAGTTGTTAAGTGAATTAAATTGTCTAACTATTAAAAGTTCAATTATGTTAGTAACTCACGTTTCTTGTTAAATCTTGATTCTTGGAAATTAATTAGGTTTCTTGTTTCATTAAGTTAAATATTATGTTCTTTTATTTCGTAGGGTTCTTTCTTGTGTAATTCATGTTTAATTTTGCCTAAATAAGTTAGGTTGAGTTTATGTTTATTAGTTCTTGGTTCTTGAGTTAATCTTCTTTAAAAGAAATTAGTTTGTTTAGGATTCTTGATTAGAAGTTTAAATGTTTATATGTTCTTTATAGTTTATTCATATGTTCTTTAAATTCTCTTAGGGTTCATTCATGTTAATTTCATGTGTAATCTTGATTAAATAAGTGAGTTGGTTAAATTACTAAAAAAGAATTCGATTCTTGTTATTAATTCTTGATTCTTGATTATTTTCTCTTGTTATAACTTATTTGAAAATAATCCATGCTTTAATCTTTAAAATCTTGGTCAAGTAATTTATGTGTTAAGTAATTTTTATTTCTTTTATGACCTTAGGTTTTATTAAAGTTATTAAAGGGTCTTTCATGTTTTCTAAATTAAGTTTACTTCTACAAGTTTAATTTTTGGACCTAAGTTAAGTTGGACTTCATATCTTAGACCCTAGCTACTGTTTCGAGTCCAAATTAGAACCCCGAGACCGTTTGGTAAAAGTTAGAACCGAAATAACAAATTAATTGATTACCGTTAACGAGACAGTTTTGTTAGTGTCTAAAGATCTGGTTGCCACGGTTAGTGTAGTTGTCTTTTGATCAAACCCTTTGGACTGGAGGTTCCCTTAGATGTTAGGAACCATAGGAATTTTGCGGATCGAACGTTTGATTTGTATAGCCCGAGTTATAACCGTTTTACCGGAACCTGTCAGATCTGGACCAATTGGGAAGATGGGTGTTTTTAGAATTTTTAGGGACTGATTTGGGCGTAACCATCAACATAAAGGTTTTAGTAGACATCCCGAGGTTTCCGAAAAGTCCAGAACCAGACCCATAGGATGTCGGGAAGTCGAGTTGTGACTCATTTTATGTGAACGTTATAATCTGTCCTCTGCTTGCTTCTTTTTTTATAATAATTGTTGAGTGAAAATAATATGTGATTTTATTATGTGTTTTCTTGGAGGTGTTAAGCGTAATTTCGTAAATGATAGGAACCTAAGTGTTCCTAGGGGATGGGTTCGGTAGTTAATAGTTAATACTAACTTCGTTAGAACGCGTTTTGATTAGATAATTACTTTTATTCTAGGCCCGAGTTAGTGCGAGACGTTAGTGAGCTCAAGTGTGTTCTTCTTTTGCTGTGCTGTGAAGTATATCAGGTAATGTCTATGCTCTAATCCCCACTGGGATGCTCTTTAAATGTGTTTTAATGTTTTCTAATATGTTTTGAGAATTGCATCCCGAAAGGGGACTTTATGTTGAAATGTGACCATCTGTTTCGGATAACTGTTTGTAATTGTTTTACTTTGTTTTATGAGTTGAGAAAGTGGATTGTCTTTTATTAGTGGTTTTCTTATTTGGTTTTGATAACCTGGGTTGGGTTTAACTTGAGAGTTGTGAGCTGAGCTTTGCATAAGATACTAATAATTCAAAGTGAAACATTTAAGCGGGTTTATTTGGTCGTAGCCTGTGGTAGGCAAAGGGTCTGGGACCCTGGTCGTAGCCTGTGGTAGGCGGAAATGTGAACTCTTGATATTCTGGTCGTAGCCTGTGGTAGGCGGAAATGTGAATTCTTGAGATTCTGGTCGTAGCCTGTGGTAGGCAAAGGGTCTGGGACCCTGGTCGTAGCCTGTGGTAGGCGGAAATGTGAACTCTTGATATTCTGGTCGTAGCCTGTGGTAGGCAAAGGGTCTGGGACCCTGGTCGTAGCCTGTGGTAGGCAGAGGATCTGGGATCCGGTATGATATTTGTTACTTTAAGGGATGTGGTATCCCGCCCGCATAATAAAATATGATTTGGTTGGGTTGAGAAAAACAGTTAAAGGATTGCGAAATGTTTGCTTTGATCCCTCTCCCCAAAATGAATTGAAATGAACTTAACTGTTTTAAACGTTAGGGGTAGACATTATTAAGATTTCCCCCTCATTTTTCTGAAATGTTTTGATTTAAGGTGAAGATCTAAATGCTGGGAACGGGAATTAGAAGTGAGGACGACGAGTCTGGAAGTCCTTGAACCTTTTATATTGTTTTCGTTATGAATTCTTAAAGTTTGTTTTGAGTTGTTAGTAGTTACCGTTAGCAGACAGTTGTGTTTTCCTTTCTCGCCTTGTATTCCTTCGGGGATACGGTAGTGACGCCCAAACTAAATTTGAAGTCTTCCGCTATGTTTTGTCTGTTAACGTTAGTTTGACTTTGACTTTTCTATAATTGAATTTTCGGGGCGTTACACTTGGAGTCACAAGGGGTGGGGAACACCAATATTTCAATCAAAATAGCAAAAATCCAACAATAGAGAACAAACTAGCAAGAACAATGGAATACTCAAGCTAAATGAATAACCTTGTGCTCTGATACCAAAATGGAGCGTGGCGCGATGGGAAAGATTGATGGACTAGCTTGAGAGACTTGAATCACAATCGAATAAGAGCTTGAACACCCATAAGATTTGGATATGACTTTGGATAAAGGAGATTCCACCACCAAAGCCTAGCATCCCACCATGACCATCATAAAGGAAGAATCCACCAAATGATCAATAAAGAGAAGACTTGCAAACACCACCATTAATCAATGGATAAAGTAAAGCAAGATTTTGAGAGAAAGGGAGCAACCCTAACCAATGCATAAGCATATTCATTAATCAGTCAAAAAGTGTCTGGAGAAGTATAATAACAAGCTATTTATACTAAACCCAAAATTAAGCCAAAACAGCGTAAAAAAGGTGTCTTCCAGAACGCCGGCTCGGGCGGCGGGCGGGGCTGCGAGCAGCGCCTCTCGCGGCCGCTCCGTCGGCGGTCGTCGCGTGGCGAGCATCTCCGGCAGAAGTTCAGCTCGGGCGAGCAGGAGGAAGGCTCGGGCGAAAGGTGTCTTACGGCTGCGTGGTTGCGCGACAATGATGATAGCGACAGAACGTTGCTCGGGCGAGCAAAAGGAACAGCTCGGGCGAGCAGGCCCCCTGGCGCCCAGTTCACGCTCGGCAGAAGCATTGCTCGGGCGAGCCAGGGTGTGGCTCGGTCGAGCAAGCTCTCTGATGGCCACGGTTGTGCCCTGGTTTTTATTAATCCCAGGGTTTTAAACACTCGCACCCCGATACCTTTTATGCTCTAGTCTCGAGACGGCCCGGTCCAGCCCCAGGCCTCTGAGGTCGGTGTTGTGAGCGGGGCCCCTCCCTAAGGAGCCCCGGGGCCCATCCATCGGATGGCCGAGACTAGCCTCCCAGCTCCCGAAGTGACCGGAAATTGCAACTCGAGGCTCGAGTTGGACGAAGCGGTTCGCTTGGCGGTGGCCACCAGAGAGGAGAAAGGAACCCGGACCTCTTCAGGTAGAAACCCTATATTATTCGAGAACGAAATACGTTGATTCCAAATTTCGCGACAGAAGTGTAAGTTGTAGAAAATAGATTAGTGTAAGTCGTTCTAAATATCTGGAATATTTGCTGTAGGGTTAATGTTTTTCACGAAATTTTGTTTTTGGGGATGTCATGGTTGGACTTTATAATGTTAATCTGGTAGAATGATAATCGTGTATAATAGTATCGAAAATTGAGGAGGTGAATATGTATGTTTTATTGTGGTGTCGGTTATGGGTTACATTGTTGGAAATGAGGATTTTGATTGGTAATGAAAAAAAACGATGTTAGTGTGTTATGCGGTTTGTTTGAAGTGTATTGTTATATGGTGCAAAAAGATGTTGATTTTAACAAAAATTTATGATTAACATAGCATGGTCAGCAATAGTAAGTAGTAGATGAATATGTTGTATGTATGTTGTCAGTATATAATTGCTGTTTCATTTATAAATATTTTGATATATGAATGGTTGTCGATTTACAGTGAAAATGGGTGATGGTGAAGTACAATTTCGGGTGTTGGGAAAACGTGAAATGCCTGTATATGTTCTATATGGTGTCAAAATGGGTAGAGTTGTATATGTTGGTGGTGAGAAGGGATACATTTGGGTGGATGATACGATGCAAGTAGAAGATGTTGTTAAAATGGTTTCTGACTTGATAGAACAGAACTTAAATGGGATGGAAATATTTTATACTTTGAAGTATGTTAAAAATGTTTAGAGGAAATATTTTATACTTTGAAGTATGATAGGACAATGGTGTCGGCTACTTATATATAACAGATCGTTCAGCGTTGAATGATGACGTTTCGGAGTCGCAGGCTGTGGAAATCAGAGGGGATAGAAATGCTGCTATATGCATGGAAAATGGGAGTGGTGCTGATATATGCATGGAAACTAAGTGGGATGTAGTGGAGGTTGGACCGTCAAAGGAGGCTGAAGCAGTCGATGCAAATGATGTTAATAGGTAAGTGTATCATCGCATAATGCATTGTGTTTGTTGAAAGTATTAAATGTTGATGTCTGTGATGTTGTATTTCGTTTGAATTTGTAGGGGAAAAAATGGAATGTTGGTAAAGGAATTTGATCAATTGAAAGACGTTAACCATGTTGGCTATATGGATGAGCATCCAGTGTAGGAGGAATGTTATGATAGTGATATGGATGGGATGGAAGAGGAACGGGAGAATGATGGTGGATGCTTGATATGGCCGAAGACAGGTAGAAATTGTGAGGCATACAACACCCGAATGTGTGATTGGAAAAATGAGTTGACAGGGAAAGGGCAGTTGTTCCCTAGTCAAATAGCTTTCCGGGAAAGTGTATTCAAATACTATTTGGCACATAGCTTTGGGTATAGTATGAACGTAACTGCCGACAGAGGATCGTAGTTCGGTGTGTTGCTGATTGTTGTCCGTTTTTTGTATGTGCTAGGGGTAGTGCAAAAAACCCAGGGATGTATGTTAAGGAATTTAATGGTGAGCATGTGCACACCGCTGGGGACGAGTGCAGCATGGGGACGTGGAAGATGAAACGATTGAGGGCATCTATGTTAGGGTCATTGATGGATGGGAAGATAAGGATGTCCCCGGATTACTCCCCGGCTTCAATACTGAATGATGTTATGCTGGAGTTTGGTATTAAAGCTACATACCAGCAGTGTTGGCGGGCGAGGGAGTATGTTTGGATGTTAGCTGTTGGGAATGCTGAAGACCAGTACAAGCTGCTTCCGTGGTTATGTGCATCCATCAGGAAAGCGAACAAAGGCTCTTATGCGTTTGTTGAGGTTGATGGGAATATGTTCAGCCGGATTTTTGTGTCTTACTCCCCATCTGTGGAGGCGTTTGTTACTTGTTGTAGAAAAATTATGTTCGTTGATGGAACCCATCTCAGTGGCCCACATGGTTGCACATTGCTATCTGCAGTTGCGTTGGATGCAGACAACCATCTGTTTGACATTGCATATGCTGTTGTGGGTGGGGAGGACGATAACAACTGTGACTGGTTCCTGAGGAATCTTAGAGAGTGTATTGGGCACAGTGACACGGTTGTAATGACTGACAGGCATGGATCTTTACTGAAATATGTGCCTAAATATTTTGGGAAAGAGTTCCACTCTTATTGCCTAAGGCATTTGACTGAGAACTTTTGTCAGTTTATCTCGAAGAAAGGAGAGCGGACGACAGCCGATAAGGAGAAGGCAAAGGAGATGCTGTCTAGAATAGCTTATGCGACCACAAATGAGGGCTACAATGCTGGTAAGTTTTAGATGTGCACTAATAATGTGAAGATGTCATTAAAATGATTATATGTGATGGTTGTTAATGATGGAACTTGTTGTTTTAAATTTGAAGGGATGGAGAAGTTACGTGCATATAATCCATTGTATTCAAAATGGGTAGAGGAGAACGAACCGGCTCAATGGGTGTAAAGCAAAATGATCATATTTCAGGAATATCGGATATTGAAGATGTACCAAAGGTTGTTAACAAAAACGTTCATGGATTGTGGGCCGAACATTTGCTGAATGTGGTAACCTAGGACAAGGCCGGCCTTGGCAAAAGAGGGCCCAAACTATGTACAATTTATTTTGTATTTGTGTTTGGGCCTAAGAGGGAAGAAGATGTATGTATGTAATGGCCCAACAACTCCCTTTCCCATATGACGGTTTCATTGATTAGCATTAGTGGTTACCTTTAAGGTTTAAATTTAGGAACCCTACTTTAATGCTTTAAGTTATGAACAAGGACAGTGACATCTACCCAACAACCACATTAATTGAGGGATCTTGAATGACATGAACGACCAACTTGTCTATAAAGTTATTCTACTTGAAGCAGTAGCAGATTTCAAAACTTGATTCACTTTCCATTATCTTAGCTTTGTCAAGTGAAATGAATCATCCACGGTGCTCATGTGGTGTTGAAGCTGTGTTAGTAGAGTCAGGTGGTCTTTACAGGCGTCGATATGCAAAATGTCCAAAGACGATAAACCATGCACAATATTTGTTGCCAATTTATGGGCAATGAGATGAACTAATTGAAGCAGGGTGAACATGCATGCAATTAATATGCACCATATGATCCCCCTTACACTAATAGATCAATGGAGGTGATTGAAGAGTTGGACAGTCAGATGCGGGAAATTGAAGAGACTATTCGTTATGAGCAACGGGAAAATAGGTATAACATTGACATTGGTGTTCAACGAATGGAAGATGCAGCAAGAAGAGTTGCTTCAGCTAAGAGGAAGGTGCAGATCGATGTGGCTGTCGTTTGTTCATTGTCGATTGTTCTGATGTGTATTTCTTAAAATCCAACGATGTCTGGATTATGAACCATGTTTGTTTCAGGTTCATGGCATTAGTGTATCATGTTTAATTTAAGAATATGAATTTAAGCTTTGAATTGTCAGTACTTCAAGAACGTTGTACTATATCTACTATGGTTGATCGTTTCCTTGCATGGTGGGTGCTTTCCATATTTGAGTTCATCTTCAATGTCATACTATTTGGAATATTCAATCGTTATCTACCATAATATATTCTGGAATAATATACAATATAATCTGTACATATCATTTACAATATATGTCGGGATTATTTAACAGATTTTGAAGATAGTTCCCTAATTTTTTTTCATCCAAACAAAACTCTTTGGACATACCATTAAGGTTAAATATATGGTCTAGGTAATAAACTAATTGGAAACACGGATTATGGTTACAATTAAATTCATAATGCTGATGTCATGGTGTTTAGGGTTTTGTTGGTAGCCCATAGGGGTTATGATGCAAACATAAAGGAGTCAACATTGACACCGATGAACAGTAAACACACAATATGTTGATGTTGATGTACTGTATTGTTTTGGGTTTAGCTACAATGTAGTTCAGCTTCTCCTATCCCATAGTTAGAACATAACCTTCGCATAATGAAATGGGTTGGTTACTACTAAAGTAGAAATGCATATGTTATGCTTCATGGCTATCAAGGATGTAGGGTTGACGATGGTAAGATGAAGGAGTTAACATGGACAACATTATTCATTAACAGATGAAAAGTGCATGGGATGCAACTTATGTCTTCGTTAACAACTTTTATTATGTGGGTTTATGCAGTACATAGTTTAGTGAGTCGTGACATTAAGTAACACTTACAACATAAAGTATGGACAAGGACACATGGTTAATATTAGTACTTTAGTTAAAAGATCATAATGAATGCATTAGGGTTTTATTGATGTGACAATCAACCACCTGTTTAGTTGGGTTCAAAACTCCACATTCAATGCGACTATAAATGCTGGGTTTAATGCAAAACTTGTTTTCCCTTGGACGTTACTTCTTTAAATACCCTAGTTACCCAACCCTTTTGTCAACCACTGAATAACAACTTGTTTTTTGCATTACAATGAGTTGAATTTCTTGTAGGAAACCCTAAAACCATACACACAAACTCATGATGACGAGCGACAGTTCAGAAAGCACATTAGCAAGGTATGGCTATTACGAAAGTTTTTCTGAGTCAGATATTGAAGATGTTGATCTATTAGACCCAGTCATCCGATGCAACCATGGTATGGAGTGCGTCCTTGTGAGTATTGAAGCTGAATATGGTCGTCGATATTACGTGTGTCCCATGGAGGTTAGTAACCGTTTTTTAACTGTATTTATATCACTGGGCATGTCTTGTACTTTTTATGATCAGATTGAAGCTATTTTGCATTGTCATTATGTTAGTCAACCTATCAACTTCCGCTTTGTTTAGAATGACACGGTGATTCAACAATGGGACAAAGGTGTGTTAGGGATATTATTATGAGTTCATTGGTTATGTATTATGTCACTCAGCATATGATCAACTTCTAGAGGGACCTGGTAGATGTGGCTGCATGATGCCGTACGAGCCAGAATTCACTCCCAGGTCCATAGAGGTCATTGAAGATTACAGGATGGAGATAGAAACTCTGAATGCTAGTGTCGAAAGAAGGCGATCGATCGAAAACATCAGTATGTTAACTCAGCGTGACATTCTAAACAAAGCGGAAGGTGACCTTGGAAGACTTACAATGTTGCTGAAGTTGTTGGTGGTAGTGTTGTTTATTTTGATGTCGTACATTGTCTCCGCAATTATGAAGGCGTACTAGTGTAACTACATGAACCTAAACTATAGGTTGCACCTTATATTAGTTACAAAATGACAATCATGTCAAACCCAAACAATTCCGGGGTTTATTTTGTCATATGGTTTTAGTTGTTTTAAGTGTCAATGCGGTAAGTGAAGTGCTTGCAACTTTGTTAATGGGCCGCAATTAGTAGTTGTAAGTTTATCTCCATAAACCTTAGTACTGTATCTCATTTCACATTTTACAGTTGGTTTTTCAATTTCAACCGTATCAATGAGTGACTCAGATAACATCAAATGAAACTTTTGTTCCTATGATAAGTGCATTAAATAGTAAATAAATTTTCTTAACCACATATTGCATTAAATATTGTCCACTTTGTGGTGCATGCTATCAATTTTAAAACACAAACTTTTCCTTATGCCATCCCCCACAAGAAACATTAATTAAATATGATTTGACATGGTTTACACTGACTGCATTTTTCGCATGCAAGCCAATTAGGCGGCAAACCCACTACGCTAGGACAAAAGTTGTAATGATTGCATATATTTGGCGGGAACATTGGCGCCAATATTAACCGGCACTATGCTATACATATACAACCATCAATATTAACCAGGTTAATGCCACCCACTATCAACCAGAAACACAACTGTAACTCATCCAAAATTAATTGCCTTGATTTAATTCCTGTCAAATTGGGGAGATGACTTTCCAAATGCCGAATAGCCTTCCAATCCGAGTTGATAACGATGGTGTAATCATATGTGACTGTCGCTTACCAGTCCAATTAAGCATTTCACCACATGACGAACTCCGGCTTCATTCAAAATGCGCATCAGTAAGTTTTACTACAATTTTATAGTAACAACTTGGCATAATTAACTCATGCTTCTAATCTCCGTCATTATCGTTTGTCCAATATCAATTAATGTGCAGTTTTAAATTTTATGTATTGCAGGGGACATGTGGACATTTCATGTGGGTTGGCGGTGAAGCAACTAGATCGGACCGTATTTTTCTGAAATTACTCCTACGTGATAATATGGAACTCAAATCACAACAGAACTTAAGTAAGGGTGACGATAGGGCTCTTGAATTTCAACTTAACAAGAAGTGGACGACATCCGTGAAGTTTGCTTTCTACAACCAACTGTTCATAATGGGGTCGACTGTGGCGTGGATGGTTAGGATGTTTACCAGGTTATTTGGGGTGACAAAGAAGAAAGTTTAAGTGGTATATCCCAAGTGGAGCCTTGAAGATTACCCTAAGTACAGATTGAACTTATTGTGTCCATGTGGTTTTTTGTGTATTAGGGTTCCACTTGATGGTTGTTTTTGTGAACGGTTCGGTTACGGTATTAGTATATCTGTCAATAGCCCTTGTTTTTTTTGGCCACATCATGCAAGTTGTATCATTGTTTCCAAATACGGTGGAACTTGCATTATGTGACCAATAGGTATTGGGGTAAACATATATATCTGTTCATTGAACATAATATATGTATTGTAGTTGAATGTTTACTTTGTATGTCGTTACGACTTAATGATATTGATAACAATATCGTATGTTTATTACTTGTTAATGAAATATCGTAAATTTTCTGTCCACATTCAAAATGCTACAAAAAATATTGATTATTACAGATAAACATATAATACTAAGTCATCCAGTATAACTTTTCTAGTTTGCATGTATATGATGGGACATTCGCAAATGTAGACCAAATGGCAGTTTCAGCCAAGTGCATATCTTTTCACTAAACCCTAAACGACTCATTACTCCTTGAAATTGTATTTATTTTTCACCTTAAAATAATATTTTTTAGGGTTTAGGCAACTGTTCATCATCCAATATGCGGTCATATATTCACTTGTTTACCAATGAATTTTTCACTCCCAATCCCCATTACGCCCCTTCCCTAAACTTATTCACTTGTTAACCTCTAAAATTCATCTTCTGTTCAGCCATGGCAACAAATGCTCAAGAAACCCAAACTAATGGCCATCTCAAACCAATGTCACTCTTACCGTTCAATTGGCGACTTTACGCCCCGTCCCTGAACGAAGTACATGTTCAGGAGGAAGCTGAAGAAAAGGGTGATCCTCGCCTGTTACTGGAGAGGTTTTACGACGAAGTCTTTCAAGAAGCTAAACGACACAAGTTGGTTGAAGAAGGTCCGGTGGTCAATGATATTCTCATCCGAATCCATGGGAGAGAGTGGGTTTTCTTGACTGGGTGGTTTGAAGGGCTTAAGTACCCATTATTACTTGCTGAACTTGATAATCTCCCAGATTTCACCCCACCCAGGGACCCATTTCCAATGTTCTTCGACTGGGCAGCCATCTGCCCCCATTTTGATCATGACATGTACAACGCCATAGCAGTTCGGAACAGCAAACCTTGGATTCTGCAGATGATGTTCTACATCAAAACAATTGGTCACGCTCTTCGCCATAGGATTGTGACCAAAGAAACTGCAGAGAAATTAGCGACGAAAGTTGCCAACTATGATTTCCGGCCTGTAGAACTGTGGCTCCTAGACGCTAAGCAGGCCATAAAGGCCGCAAACATGAACCATTAACTATTGTTGGTTGTGTATGTTTTGTTTTCATGTCTAAATTATATGGGGTGGTTGAATCTTGTACTTTTAAATTCGTCTGTCCTAATTAAAGATGATGTATTGAACTGTATGATGAAATACTTAATGTATATGTTTTTGGCATGTTTCACCCTGTTATGTGATACTTGAATTTTTGTTACTATCTGAGTGTCTGGGTTAACTTGGAGCAATGAAGATGGACTTCAACCAATATTAACCTTGAAAAAGTCCATGTTAACCCAGTCATGTCTGGGTTCACTACGCCTTCCATCTTGGTTTACACAATGAAATGTGTAAGGTACTAGAATTAACGGATTAGGGTTGTGAATGTAGGGTAATGTATGCCTGGGTGCAGGTTAACACGGAGCAATGAAGATGGACTTCAACCAATATTAACCTTGAAGAAGTCCATGTTAACCCAGTCATGTCTGGGTTCACTACGCCTTCCATCTTGGTTTACACAATGAAATGTGTAAGGTACTATAATTAACGGATTAGGGTTGTGAATGTAGGGTAATGTATGCCACCTGGGTGTCTTGGTTAACTTGGAGCAATGAAGATGGACTTCAACCAATATTAACCTTGAAGAAGTCCATGTTAACCCACTCATGTCTGGGTTCACTACGCCTTCCATCTTGGTTTACACAATGAAATGTGTAAGGTGCTAGAATTAACGGATTAGGGTTGTGAATGTAGGGTAATGTATGCCACCTGGGTGTCTGGGTTAACTCGGAGCAATGAAGATGGACTTCAACCAATACTAACCTTGAAGAAGTCCATGTTAACCTTGGCTATGCAGGTTCACTACGCCTTCCATCTTGGTTTACACAATGAAATGTGTAAGGTACTAGAATTAACGGATTAGGGTTGTGAATGTAGGGTAATGTATGCCACCTGGGTGTCTGGGTTAACCCGGAGCAATGAAGATGGACTTCAACCAATATTAACCTTGAAGAAGTCCATGTTAACCCAGTCATTTCTGGGTTCACTACGCCTTCCATCTTGGTTTACACAATGAAATGTGTAAGGTACTATAATTAACGGATTAGGGTTGTGAATGTAGGGTAATGTATGCCACCTGGTGTGCAGGTTAACTTGGAGCAATGAAGATTAACTTCAACCAATATTAACCTTGAAGAAGTCCATGTTAACCCACTCATGCAGGTTCACTACGCCTTCCATCTTGGTTTACACAATGAAATGTGTAAGGTGCTAGAATTAACGGATTAGGGTTGTGAATGTAGGGTAATGTATGCCACCTGGGTGTCTGGGTTAACTCGGAGCAATGAAGATGGACTTCAACCAATACTAACCTTGAAGAAGTCCATGTTAACCCAGTCATGTCTGGGTTCACTACGCCTTCCATCTTGGTTTACACAATGAAATGTGTAAGGTACTATAATTAACGGATTAGGGTTGTGAATGTAGGGTAATGTATGCCACCTGGGTGTCTGGGTTAACTTGGAGCAATGAAGATTGACTTCAACCAATATTAACCTTGAAGAAGTCCATGTTAACCCACTCATGTATGGGTTCACTACGCCTTCCATCTTAGTTTACACAATGAAATGTGTAAGGTACTAGAATTAACGGATTAGGGTTGTGAATGTAGGGTAATGTATGCCACCTGGGTGTCTGGGTTAACACGGAGCAATGAAGATGGACTTCAACCAATATTAACCTTGAAGAAAGTTGCCAACTATGATTTCCGGCCTGTAGAACTGTGGCTCCTAGACGCTAAGCAGGCCATAAAGGCCGCAAACATGAACCATTAACTATTGTTGGTTGTGTATGTTTTGTTTTCATGTCTAAATTATATGGGGTGGTTGAATCTTGTACTTTTAAATTCGTCTGTCCTAATTAAAGATGATGTATTGAACTGTATGATGAAATACTTAATGTATATGTTTTTGGCATGTTTCACCCTGTTATGTGATACTTGAATTTTTGTTACTATCTGAGTGTCTGGGTTAACTTGGAGCAATGAAGATGGACTTCAACCAATATTAACCTTGAAAAAGTCCATGTTAACCCAGTCATGTCTGGGTTCACTACGCCTTCCATCTTGGTTTACACAATGAAATGTGTAAGGTACTAGAATTAACGGATTAGGGTTGTGAATGTAGGGTAATGTATGCCACCTGGGTGTCTGGGTTAACACGGAGCAATGAAGATGGACTTCAACCAATATTAACCTTGAAGAAGTCCATGTTAACTTGATATGTCTGGGTTCACTACGCCTTCCATCTTGGTTTACACAATGAAATGTGTAAGGTACTATAATTAACGGATTAGGGTTGTGAATGTAGGGTAATGTATGCCACCTGGGTGTCTTGGTTAACTTGGAGCAATGAAGATGGACTTCAACCAATATTAACCTTGAAGAAGTCCATGTTAACCCACTCATGTCTGGGTTCACTACGCCTTCCATCTTGGTTTACACAATGAAATGTGTAAGGTGCTAGAATTAACGGATTAGGGTTGTGAATGTAGGGTAATGTATGCCACCTGGGTGTCTGGGTTAACTCGGAGCAATGAAGATGGACTTCAACCAATACTAACCTTGAAGAAGTCCATGTTAACTTGATCGTATGCAGGTTCACTACGCCTTCCATCTTGGTTTACACAATGAAATGTGTGAGGTACTAGAATTAACGGATTAGGGTTGTGAATGTAGGGTAATGTATGCCACCTGGGTGTCAGGTTAACCGGAGCAATGAAGATGGACTTCAACCAATATTAACCTTGAAGAAGTCCATGTTAACTTGATCATTTCGGGTTCACTACGCTTCCATCTTGGTTTACACAATGAAATGTAAGGTACTATAATTAAGATTAGGGTTGTGAATGTAGGGTAATGTATGCCACTGGGTGTCAGGTTAACTTGGAGCAATGAAGATTGACTTCAACCAATATTAACCTTGAAGAAGTCCATGTTAACCCACTCATGTCTGGGTTCACTACGCCTTCCATCTTGGTTTACACAATGAAATGTGTAAGGTGCTAGAATTAACGGATTAGGGTTGTGAATGTAGGGTAATGTATGCCACCTGGGTGTCTGGGTTAACTCGGAGCAATGAAGATGGACTTCAACCAATACTAACCTTGAAGAAGTCCATGTTAACCCTTGATCGTATGCAGGTTCACTACGCCTTCCATCTTGGTTTACACAATGAAATGTGTAAGGTACTATAATTAACGGATTAGGGTTGTGAATGTAGGGTAATGTATGCCACCTGGGTGTCTGGGTTAACTTGGAGCAATGAAGATTGACTTCAACCAATATTAACCTTGAAGAAGTCCATGTTAACCCACTCATGTATGGGTTCACTACGCCTTCCATCTTAGTTTACACAATGAAATGTGTAAGGTACTAGAATTAACGGATTAGGGTTGTGAATGTAGGGTAATGTATGCCACCTGGGTGTCTTAGTTAACTTGGAGCAATGAAGATGGACTTCAACCAATATTACCCTTGAAGAAGTCCATGTTAACCCAATCATGTCTGGGTTCACTACGCCTTCCATCTTTGTTTACACAATAAAATGTGTAATGTACTAGAATTAACGGATTAGGGTTGTGAATGTAGGGTAATGTATGCCACCTGGGTGTGTGGGTTAACTTGGAGCAATGAAGATGGACTTCAACCAATATTAACCTTGAAGAAGTCCATGTTAACCCAGTCATGTCTGGGTTCACTACGCCTTCCATCTTGGTTTACACAATGAAATGTGTAAGGTACTAGAATTAACGGATTAGGGTTGTGAATGTAGGGTAATGTATGCCACCTGGGTGTCTGGGTTAACTTGGAGCAATGAAGATGGACTTCAACCAATAATAACCTTGAAGAAGTCCATGTTAACCCAGTCATGTCTGGGTTCACTACGCCTTCCATCTTGGTTTACACAATGAAATGTGTAAGGTACTAGAATTAACGGATTAGGGTTGTGAATGTAGGGTAATGTATGCCACCTGGGTGTCTGGGTTAACTTGGAGCAATGAAGATTAACTTCAACCAATATTAACCTTGAAGAAGTCCATGTTAACCCAGTCATGTCAGGTTCACTACGCCTTTTATCGTGGTATGGTTAATAGATGTATGCCATGTGGGTTTCTGGGTTTAGTTGAAGCACTCAACATGAACTTAAATGTTTGTTAACCTGGAAGTAGACCATGTTAATTAAGTCATGTCTGGGTAAGGTCAATGAAATATGTTAGCAAATAAAATTACGTTTTTTAGGTTATGAATGTATGGCATATAGGTTTCTGGGTTAAGACCATGTTAACCACGTCATGTCTGGGTTAACTCCGTAGTTTGTCTACAACCATAACCCTTCAATTGTAAACGTTGAAGTCAAAAATTAACAGCAAATGTTATTTATTTAATAAAAATATTCGTCCAAGAATCGTAAAGATTGGAGAGGAAGCGTGCTGCTGAACCAAAGTAATGATGACGCTTCATTATTTTATGGAACCAAGCAAAGGTTGTTGTAACCCCTCGAAAATTCAATTATAGAAAAGTCAAAGTCAAACTAACGTTAACAGATAAAACTTAGCAGAAGACTTCAATTTAGTTTGGGCGTCACTGCCGTATCCCCGAAGGAATACAAGGCGAGAAAGGAAAACACAACTGTCTTCTAACGGTAACTACTAACAACTCAAAACAAGACTTTAAGATTTCATAACGAAAACAATCTAAAAAGATTCAAGGACTTCTAGACTCTTCGTCCTCACTTCTAATTCCCGTTCCCAGCATTTAGATCTTCACCTGAAAACAAAACATTTCAAAAATGAGGGGGAAATCTCAATAATGTCTACCCCTAATGTTAAAAACAAGTTAAGTTCATTTCAATTCATTTGAGGGAGAGGGAAATAAGTCAAATCATTTCACAAACCTTTAATCCCTTAACTGTTTTCCTCAACCCAACCAATCCATATTTTAATTTGCGGGCGGGATACCACATCCCTTACAGTAACAAATATCATCCGGATCCTAGCTCCTCTGCCTACCACAGGCTACGACCAGGTCCTGCACTTTGCCTACCACAGCTACAAACTGTAATATCAAGAGTTCACATTTCCGCCTACCACAGGCTACCACTGTGGTCCTGCACTTTGCCTACCACAGCTACGACTAGGGTCCCAAACCTTTGCCTACCACAAAGCTACGACCGGAAAATCAAGAGTTCACATTTCGCCTACCACAAAGCTACGACCGTGGTCCTGCACTTTTGCCTACCACAAAGCTACGACCCCTTTGCCTACCACACGCTACGACCAAATAAACCCGCTTAATGTTTCACTTGAATTATTAGTATCTTATGCAAAAACTCAACTCACAATTCTCAAGTCAAACCCAACCCAGGTTATCAAAACGAGTATCAAAACTACTTATAAAAGACCATCACAATTTCTCAACTCATAAATCAATAATCACAAATAAAAACGCACAGTTATCCAAAACAGATGGTCACATTTTCCACAAAAGTCCCCTTTCGGGATGCAATTCTCAAAACAGATTAGAAAACATTAAAACACATTTAAAGAGCATCCCAGTGGGGATTAGAGCATAGACATTACCTGAATAACGTCACAGTACAACAATAAGGAGAACACACTTGAGCTCACTATCGTCACGCTCTAACTCGGGCCTAGAATAAGAATAATTATCTAATCAAAACGGGTTCTAACGAAGTTAGAATTAACTATCAACTACCTAACCCATCCCCTAGGAACACTTAGGTTCCTATCATTTATGATTTACACTTAACACACTCAAGGAATTATATAACAAGTTCACACATAAAATTTACTCAACAATTTTCATAAATAAAAGCAAGCAGAGGACAGATTGTAACGTTCACATAAAACGGGTCACAACTCGACTTCCCGACATTCTATGGGTCTGGTTCTGGACTTTTCGGAAACCTCGGAATGTCTACTAAAACTTCTATGTTGATGACCAAGCCCATATCAGTCCCGAAGGACTCTAAAAATACCCATCTTCCCAAATGGTCCAGTTCTGACAGGTTCTGGTAAAACGATTATAACTCGGGCTATACAAATCAAACGTTCGATCCGTAAAATTCCTATGGTTCCTAACATCTAAGGGAACCTTCAGTCCAAAAGGTACGTTCAAAAGGTAACTACACTAGCCGTGGTGACTCGATCTTTAGACACTAACGAAACTGTCCCGATCCCGGTTCTTATTTAATTTAGTTAGTTCGGTTCTAAATTTTACTAATCGGTCTTGGGGTTCTAATTTGGGCTTAAAACAGTAACTTAGGGTCAAAGGTATATAGCCCAACCCAACTAAGGTCCAACATTAAACTTGTAGAATTAAACTTATTTTAAAAACAAGAAACACTTTAATAAAATTTTAATAAAACTTAAGTCGTACAAGAACTATAATAATTTCTTAAAACATAAAACACGTAAACAAGGTTCAAGAATTAAAAAATGTGGTTATAACATGTGGGTTTCTTTAATCAAGAATCAAGAAGGACTTCGGAAATATAACATAAGGAACAATATACATGTAGTTACTAATCAAGAATCTCAACAACTAATTCTTTTACTAAACTCAATCAAGATTCCTGATTTCATTAACAAGAATTTAACTTGTAATAGGTTAACTACTTTATTTAACAAACTTAATAAGATTTACTTTTAAAGAACAATAAAGAACATAACGATTTATTTAACTAAAAAAAAATTAAGAATTTACGTAGGTAATTTAGTTCTCAGATTCGTGCATACAATAATAATATGGTGGTCTACATGATTCATAAAGGGTATAAAGAACTATAAAGAAACACTTCTAACCCTAATAACCAACTATTACAACCTAATCTAATTACAATTTACAACATAAAATTACATATAACAAATAAACAAATTACACATAATTACAATTAAGAACAAGATTACATATAATTTTCCTAATTACAAAACTAATAATACAATTCAATAATTATAAAAACAGAATATTATTTTTGAAATTAAAAACAGAAAAGAAAAAGGAAAAAGAAAAGGAAAAATAACAAAACAAAATAGATAAAACAGTTTAGGGTTTTTAGGGTTAGGGTTTTTACGTAGGGTTCAGGGCAGGCTGGGGGGTGGTGCGACGGCGGCTGGGTGGACGGAGGTCGGGGATGTCGGTGTCGTCGAGGGCGGGCGCGTCGGAGTCGGCGACAACAGCGGCGGCGCTGTGGTGCGGCAGTGTCGGGATGGGCAAGGGCTGCGTCTGGGCTTGGCAACAGCAACCGCGACAGTTGCGACTTCACGTGGTCTGGGCACGCTAGGGTTGGGGTACGGCGGCGAGGGCGGTGGCCTGGGGGTGGTTTCCGACCGGTGCTGGTGGCGGACGACCCCTGTGGACGGCGGTTACAGAAGAAGGAGAGAGAGAAGGGAGAGGGAGAGAAGAAAGAGAGAGAGAGAGAGAGAAAGGGCGGGTACGTGGTGGTTGTGAGTGGCTGGCGACGGTGGGGGCGGCGGCTGAGGGTGGCGGTTACAGGTGGCTGGGACGGCAGGGAGAGAGAGAGAGGAGGGGAAAGCTAGGGTTTAGGATTTTGATTGTTATTAAGGTTTGAGGGAGGGATAATTAACTTTTATACTACCCACTTAACTAAGGCCCAATTAGTCTAGTCCTAACTCTTTGCCCAACCCAACACTAAAACACAATCTGATTTTTCTAAAAACAAACTAATAATAATATTAATAGTAATCATATAGCAAGAAATATTCACATAATTAATCACATAACTCAAAAATATTAATAGTAATACTAATAATAAAAAGAGTAAAACTAATAATACTAAACCTATGAAATTACCGATATACCCTTGTTAGTCTCTCACGATCCTACGAGCTCAAGTGTTAGCAAAATAAAACACAAACGAATAATAATAAATAACGAAGTCAAACCTAATTTACTAACGACGTCACGGTCAACATCTTTGGATTTTTCGGGGTTTTACATCATTACCTCCTTAAAAGAAGTTTCGTCCTCGAAACTTAAACTTAAGCCTAACGGTTCGGTAACAATCCTAATGGTTCCGTTCTCCCTAAAACTCGAGGTTTTACAGTTGTATTGTCAAATCAACCCATGCCATCAAATATCTGCAGCAGGCCTGTCTAATCAACAATGGAGAAGCATTGCAATCGGCGACTCCGAGTCCAATGTCGATGGTTGCCATGATATGCGCAATAAATAATATTTATTTATTAAAGATGAGTTTTGCATTTATAATTAAAAAATAAATAGTTAATATCTTTAATCGTGGAATAACCAGGAAACAATTACTTTTTTCAACAGACAAACATACTTAAATTGTCAATTAATTTGTTACATGCAACATTGAAAATTTTCATGGTAGCAATATTTGTCCCCAACGTATTGGTTGAAAAAATTCTGACACTGATTGCACAATTTCCAAAGATGACAGTTAATAGGGTAAATTGTACATGAAGTACAAAAGCCTGATTTGGTACAACGTAAGGAAAAAAATGCAAAATGACACAAACAAGATTGATGCATCGTTCTATTCATCATGATAGGTTGAGAGAACTTAAATTAAACCAAATATGGAAGAAAATTTGAACATAGATAAAGTTCACCCACATTTCTCGACGTCATAATAAAAGTGGCTAAATGGGATTAGCATAGTACATTCAAATTACATCTTCTAATTCCGGACAAATATAACAAAATCACCCTGTCATTGTTCGCCTGCTTCACGGGGTTATGTAATAACATTAGTGGACATTGAAGTTTGTCACAGGATCCCCTACAAGTTTTAAAAATATATATATGTGTTTATTGTTATTACAGAGAAATATTGAACTTCAAATTGATTAACAGTTAAACCTCATTTACCTTAACAACAAAGCAAACCTCCGTGTCATCTGAAACAGTAACCGCAGCATATACTTTTGCTGGATCCCAAATTATTGTCACACCACCCACAAATCCAATCGCATTGACATAATAGAAGTCAATGCTTTTAATACTACTTAATAATTCAACTACGTTAGAACCACTAACCCTTGTTTCAGTTGCTATGGCGACAGATGCTTCACTTTGCTGCATAATAGTGTGCAAGTTAGGCCTAAAAGATGCACGGGCCAGACCTCTGCAATTCCATAAAAAAATTGGAACTTGGGAACAATATATCCGGCGTTTATCCTTTGGTAAATCGCAAATGAAGGAACCATTTTGCCCCTGACATTGTACACTACGCCATTAAGTTGCTCATTGGGGATGAGGGAAATTCCAAACTCACCCATACTGCGGCCAGGTGGGAGATAGAACAAGAACGTGTTGTCTATCCATCCGTTGTAGTTTACTTCCTGGTAGGAAGAATTAAGTGTCATCCTCAAATGAGGAATATATATCACCGTTGGGGCCGGATCAATATCAAACGCTTCCACCATCGCCTGTTCCTCAAAAACATGTTCTAGCCGGAAGCACCGCCGGCCATCCTCGAAACAGGCCTCTGTTCTCGACGAAGACCACTTCTCATTGAATTCAATAACAAGTGGTATTTGACCAGGCACAATTCTACCAGAAGGCAACTGACATTTGAGATTGATAAACCTTTCCCGATTTGAATCACTGAAATCAGACCAAAAGCGACATGGAAAATCCATAAATACTTTGAACATTAAATTGTCAAGTGGGTGAAATGTAGAACCTACAACCCCCCCAACTGAGATGTATGTATGATTTTGTGGTACCTCCATAATGTATGAAGAAAGAGTGGTGGTTTTTCTAATGTTTTGTGTCAACAGGTACATATTAAAAGGAGGAACCATATGGTCTCGTTGGAATGGTAGTTCAAAGAAAGTGAATAGCATTGCATGACCTCCACGTGTTAGTTTCGGAAAGTCAATGCATTTAATTTAGCATCAGGTTCATTTCGTTATGATCATAAAAAATTTTCAGTTGCTAATTATTATATTATTTGAAAATAAAGTGTTTAATTAACACGCATAATTTTCAGTTTATTGTAATATAAATTTAAACGTCATTCAATTTAAACTCCCCCCAAAAAACCCCAATTGATGGGACTGTCATTATGCATGTCATTTCATGCACAACATGTGCCACGCCCAGCCCTATTCCTACCCTATCGTTACTTGCTTCTGGAACAGTTCCTTCAAAAGTTATCCATAATATATCGTTTTCAACGATTTATATTCTGTTTTTTTACTTAACCCTAAACCTTCAGCCCTTTATAAGTACCGAAAACAATAGTGTTTATGAATCAGAATTGTTCCCTATCCTCTTCATCAATGGCAAACCAAAATTCCAGCGCGTCTCGTACCGGTGTTCATCAAATCCAAATGAATGGTCATGTCAAACCAATGTCACTCCTACCATTTGACTGGCGCCTATACGCCCCTTCCCTAAACGAAGACCATACAGCGGAGGATGCCGAAAACATGGGTGATCCTTACGACCTCATGATAATGTTTTATGAACATGTTGTCTCAGAAGCCCGCAAACACAAGTTGGTGGAAGAGGGACCAGTTCTCGATGATATTATTTTTCGTATACATGGAAGACATTGGGTGTACATGAGAGGTTGGTTTGAAAGGTTGAGGCTACCATTATTACGTGCTCAACTGGAATTTGAAATTGACTGGGATCTGTTAAGGCCGCCAAAGCCGCTTTTGAGTGACTGGGCATCAATATGCCCCCATTTCGATTTGTCCACTTTCAACAACATAGCTGTGAGGATCAACAGAGGTTGGATTGTTGAGATGATGTTCGTCATCAGAACACTCGGAGTGGCTCTTCGGCTTAAGTTGGTCACACATGATTCTGCACAGGACATGGCAACTAAAGTCGCCAACGGTGACTTCTACCGTGCTGACATTTGGATTGACAACATTAAGCGTGTCCTACAGGAGGCAGTCATAAACCATTGAATGTTTTAAAAATGTTTGTCATCATGTTTTGTTCGGTTTAAAGCGAATGGATTTTATTACGTTATGTTATCTCTGTTGAACTTCTTTATGTTTGGATTATGTATGGATTCGGTATGTATTAACTACTTTTATTAATAACATTAGGTATCCGAATATATGAAGTGTTTTGTTCTGTAATTTTACACCAAAAATTTGTCCTATCTGTCAATTGTTCTGCACTGTTACTAACGTGATAACCCAGAAGACCTTCATGTTAATCAGGATATGCCTTAATAAACAGCATGATTCTTCTTGGTTAACCTTCAATGAATATGACCCACTGATAACTAAACCCTTAACATACAGTTTTCAATAGTGAATTTCTTTCGTTAGGTATTGCAACACATTTAAATAAGATGCTAACATGTAGTACTAAACATGGACAACTTGTACTGATAACTGGGAAAAAAATATATTTTACAGGTAATACAAATAAAAAGATTATGAATCATGTTTGCTAATTTACCGAAATAAAAATGATTATCAGTTTTCAGCAAATGCATATCATATATTTTTATAGATAAAATAAAAGTAAATTCACTAACAGGAAAATCACTGCAAAGAAAAAAAAATATTATAAATTACAAAGATTCAAAACTGGTTGAAAAATTTCCTGGTTAATTTGGGGGAGATATAATGTCGAATAGGTGACCTTCAAATAGTGACGGTAAACCCTAAACAACTGAAACAAAACAAAATAAAAAAATTAATTGTGCAAAATGAAGTAACAAATTATCTGTCAGACGGTGGGGCCCTCACAGTGACGTGATTGCTCTATTCCCAATAAGGGGCAATGATAATTTTTCCTTGTTTTAGGGTTTTGGGTTAGTCCTAGTATCTAATTGACTAATTTCCCAAGACATTTCCGATATTAACTCCAAAAACCGTCAACTACTTTATGTAGGGGATTGTATTATGTGTAAAATGATTTTGATTTTTTTTTGGGTTTATTACTTTCTGCAAATGAAGCACTACTTAATTGTTAAATGCAACATGTTTAATGTCACACATTTTCCAGAAGGTTCTCTTGGCCTCCATATAACGACCCTTCCACTCCAGATCATGCCAACACATTAACCAGTGTAACCAATTTCATTCCATACCCCAACACCCCTTCCTTTCCTTCACCCTAAACACAAACCAACTCCTTGAAACCAACAAAAAAATGAACAATCTTCCTTATGATTGGAGGATGTATGCCCCATTGCTGGACGAAAAATGGGTGAAGGAAGATTCGAAAAATATGAACGATCGCCTGTTCATGATAGACATGTTCTACTCAGACCTCATTAATGAAGCCCAGAAATTCAACCTCATTAATGACACAATCACCGGAGACATGTCGGATGTCCTCTTCAGGAGGGAGTGGGAAGTACTGCATGAATTTTTCATGGGTGTGAAATTTCAACTTCTAAAGTGCCAACTGGAAGCCCTCCCAGATTATGAACCACCAACATCGCCATTGCCACTACCAGATGACTAGGACTTAATTTGTCCCATGTTCGACCGCTACAGATTTGAAACCATTGCAAATGATGTTGGAAAACCTTGGATAGTGCCGATGATGTTTCTCATTTACTGCCTGGGCGACGGACTTCGCCTTGGGATGCTCACTCATGCAGCCGCGGAAGAAATGGCCACTTGTGTTGCAGACTACAAGTTCAACACCGCCCAATGGTGGGTGCAGAACAGAAAGTGGTCGCTGAAATCAGCCAACAACGTCGATCTATAAGGGGAATCCAAGGTGTGATGGGGTGTTTTGGTGGTTCGTACAGGGAGGCGGCGGTAACTTTTGCTCATAGTGTTTAGTGGTTAATATTTTGCTGTCAGTGTTAGTGGTTAATATTCAGTTTCGCCCTTGTTTGTAGTTTGTATTTTGCATATTTTTGGGGTACATATAATTGTCTATGCTATCAACTAACTGCATCGCATAAATTATGTACGTACTTTTATGTGTGAAATGAAATGATTAGTATTATCTTGTTGTGGTACTGTTTATTAACATTCACATGCGTAAGTAGACTAGAAAATAATCAAAATACTTTGTCATTTTGAAGAAAACCTCACATATTAACTGGATTATGATAAATATTGTGTTGTTTATTTAGAACCCATACTTAGGTATACTTAGTTGTTCACTTTTCACAATTGGAACCCTACAAATTATGAAAATAAATTACATTGATTATGCATACCAACATGAAAGGCGTCGTTAACCCAGACATGAGTTGGTTCAAATGGTATTTTTCTGGGGTTAACATGCATTGTAGTTCATGTTCAGTGCTCCAAGTTAACCCAGGTGGCCTAAATCCTAAACAAAAAAACGTTAATTTAGTACTTGCTAACAAAATGCATTGTGCATACCAACATGAAAGGCGTAGTGAACCCAGACATTAATTGGTTAACATGGTCGTTTTGATGGTTAACAACTGTTTAAGTTCATGTTAAGTGCTTCAACCAAACCCATAAACCAAAATGGGCTACATTCATTGAGCACACCAAGATAAAAGGCATTGTTAACCCAAAAATAGCTTGGTTAACTTGGTTTTGCTTCGTGGTTAACGTTCGTTCAAGTTCCTGTTCATAGCTCCAAGTTAAGCCAGAAACCCAGATGTCGTACATTGATACCCTTAAAATGATTAACTTTGTTGGTTACACATATGATTATGGAAATGCGGCGTTAACCCAGACATGAGTATGTTAACATGGTTTTTTTCCGGGTTAACATGCGTTGTTCAGTGCTCCAAGTTAAACCAGAAACCCACGTGTTATGCTTTTCGTGTTACGGTTAATTATCCTAAATCACTACTTACATTATACCATGGTAGTTAATTACTAACGAAGCATAATTATGGAACCCAAACCATGTTAAGTTATTACTGGGCCTCAGGCTAACATTCAAACCACAGTCAATGGAATGACTTTGAGTTAATTGTTGTAATAATTTGTATACTAGTAAAATCGGCCCAATTAAATGGGCCAGTATTAATTAGCCCAACCAAGCATTTCTGCATGTGTACCAGTTACATTCCTAACGCCTACAATTTCGCCCGCAAACATATGAGATTAGCATGCAAGCACATGTACATCCTAAACACACTTCATCGACGAACAACAATATACTTAACATTCTTGCAACGAATTTTAATCTTCTGTACTTATAAATTTGTCGTTCCATAATATACAACAAATATGACATTACACAAAGATCTTCCATACAATGTCAGGTGCATACGTATTACATATATGAGCCCAATGTCTAACAGTCAACCTTCTAATTACATGACGTAAACATCCGCTTACATAATTTCATGTAATCTACATCCACCCAGGAAGTGAAATATGTATGACTCCATGTTTCACCCTTTTTGTTCTGGAATTGAAGTGTCGTGTGGGAAATGAACTATCTTCCCCTTCAATATTGACAACTAGCATTTGTCACGATACAGGTCGACATAATCTTGACAGAATTCAACTGTCTCTCCACGAATCGTCAATAGATCCATGCAGCCCATGATGAACACCCCACAGTCATAGCCACTGTACATGACATTGTAGACACGTATATTAGTATGTTATGTACCTAAAAATAGTTACCTAAACTATACACATTAACATACTTACTTTCCTTGCTCCTTGCATGGCCCATTTATGACTTCCCATTCATCTGCATTGTCCTTCACTCCCACGTCCTTCATACCCCGTGCCATCATTTTTTTCTGGTTGGAAACTCAACACCGATTAAAAATGGTTTCATCAACAACAAACTCTTCAATCTGCCAATAATATGATACACTACATACCGTCAACTCGTAAACTTTCATTTTGTCATCATCCTTGTGTGGGGGTAATGAGTCAAAAAGTATGAACTTGTCATCCACAAGGTCCGCCACTAACATGAAATAATGGCACCTTTGTTCATCATACATCATTTGGACAAGCTGCAACCATAACCATTTCATCAGTTTACGTTTATATATCAAGAGTTGTGCAATGATCACCGACACTCACATATCTCAGGGTGTTCAAACTCTGACTCTGCTACTCCTTTTCCAAAGTTCTACTTATGCATGCCTCAGCACCAGTGTCTACCCCCTCCTTGTTCTGTACGTCAGATAACCAACCCCTTTAATCAGTTGGAAATAACTTGGAAAATTATCATGTTAAACATTTAAGGGAATGGGAACCACTTACAACTTTTGCTAAAATCGGGAAGATTGCCCGCTAACACATGTGAGGGTACTCAATTGTCCGATTCAACAATAGCGTTGTGTAATGCTGGAGGACAGTGTTGGATATGTTATACTGGCCCAGTTTCGATGTAGCTCCACGACGGGTCACTTTCAACAGCAATCCCCTCATCCACTCCCCCTCCATCGGCCATCCCTGACACTCAGGAATTACATTCGACCTGCATTCAACGTAAAATTCTTTACCATCATTCGATTTCCCACTATAACATATTTTCATTCTAAAGCACCTTACCATTCTGCACTGCCTGACTTTAACGCCTTGAACCTACCCCTCACCGTTTGTAACAGTGACTCCTCATCATTGGAAAGGGGGGCGTTGAGGTAACTCATAACATCCTGCAAATGTATCGTGGTATGGTTAATACATGTACAACGCCATAGCAGTTCGGAACAGCAAACCATGGATTCTGCAGATGATGTTCTACATCAAAACAATTGGTCACGCTCTTCGCCATAGGATTGTGACCAAAGAAACTGCAGAGAAATTAGCGACGAAAGTTGCCAACTATGATTTCCGGCCTGCAGAACTGTGGCTCCTAGACGCTAAGCAGGCCATAAAGGCCGCAAACATGAACCATTAACTATTGTTGGTTGTGTATGTTTTGTTTTCATGTCTAAATTATATGGGGTGGTTGAATCTTGTACTTTTAAATTCGTCTGTCCTAATTAAAGATGATGTATTGAACTGTATGATGAAATACTTAATGTATATGTTTTTGGCATGTTTCACCCTGTTATGTGATACTTGAATTTTTGTTACTATCTGAGTGTCTGGGTTAACTTGGAGCAATGAAGATGGACTTCAACCAATATTAACCTTGAAAAAGTCCATGTTAACCCAGTCATGTCTGGGTTCACTACGCCTTCCATCTTGGTTTACACAATGAAATGTGTGAGGTACTAGAATTAACGGATTAGGGTTGTGAATGTAGGGTAATGTATGCCACCTGGGTGTCTGGGTTAACACGGAGCAATGAAGATGGACTTCAACCAATATTAACCTTGAAGAAGTCCATGTTAACCCAGTCATGTCTGGGTTCACTACACCTTCCATCTTGGTTTACACAATGAAATGTGTAAGGTACTATAATTAACGGATTAGGGTTGTGAATGTAGGGTAATGTATGCCACCTGGGTGTCTTGGTTAACTTGGAGCAATGAAGATGGACTTCAACCAATATTAACCTTGAAGAAGTCCATGTTAACCCACTCATGTCTGGGTTCACTACGCCTTCCATCTTGGTTTACACAATGAAATGTGTAAGGTGCTAGAATTAACGGATTAGGGTTGTGAATGTAGGGTAATGTATGCCACCTGGGTGTCTGGGTTAACTCGGAGCAATGAAGATGGACTTCAACCAATACTAACCTTGAAGAAGTCCATGTTAACCCAATATGCAGGTTCACTACGCCTTCCATCTTGGTTTACACAATGAAATGTAAGGTACTATAATTAACGGATTAGGGTTGTGAATGTAGGGTAATGTATGCCACCTGGGTGTCCGTTAACCCGAGCAATGAAGATGGACTTCAACCAATATTAACCTTGAAGAAGTCCATGTTAACCTGATCATTGCAGGTTCACTACGCCTTCCATCTTGGTTTACACAATGAAATGTGTAAGGTACTATAATTAACGGATTAGGGTTGTGAATGTAGGGTAATGTATGCCACCTGGGTGTCTGGGTTAACTTGGAGCAATGAAGATTAACTTCAACCAATATTAACCTTGAAGAAGTCCATGTTAACCCACTCATGTCTGGGTTCACTACGCCTTCCATCTTGGTTTACACAATGAAATGTGTAAGGTGCTAGAATTAACGGATTAGGGTTGTGAATGTAGGGTAATGTATGCCACCTGGGTGTCTGGGTTAACTCGGAGCAATGAAGATGGACTTCAACCAATACTAACCTTGAAGAAGTCCATGTTAACCCAGTCATGTCTGGGTTCACTACGCCTTCCATCTTGGTTTACACAATGAAATGTGTAAGGTACTATAATTAACGGATTAGGGTTGTGAATGTAGGGTAATGTATGCCACCTGGGTGTCTGGGTTAACTTGGAGCAATGAAGATGGACTTCAACCAATATTAACCTTGAAGAAGTCCATGTTAACCCAGTCATGTCTGGGTTCACTACGCCTTCCATCTTGGTTTACACAATGAAATGTGTAAGGTACTAGAATTAACGGATTAGGGTTGTGAATGTAGGGTAATGTATGCCACCTGGGTGTCTGGGTTAACTTGGAGCAATGAAGATGGACTTCAACCAATATTACCCTTGAAGAAGTCCATGTTAACCCAATCATGTCTGGGTTCACTACGCCTTCCATCTTTGTTTACACAATAAAATGTGTAAGGTACTAGAATTAACGGATTAGGGTTGTGAATGTAGGGTAATGTATGCCACCTGGGTGTGTGGGTTAACTTGGAGCAATGAAGATGGACTTCAACCAATATTAACCTTGAAGAAGTCCATGTTAACCCAGTCATGTCTGGGTTCACTACGCCTTCCATCTTGGTTTACACAATGAAATGTGTAAGGTACTAGAATTAACGGATTAGGGTTGTGAATGTAGGGTAATGTATGCCACCTGGGTGTCTGGGTTAACTTGGAGCAATGAAGATGGACTTCAACCAATAATAACCTTGAAGAAGTCCATGTTAACCCAGTCATGTCTGGGTTCACTACGCCTTCCATCTTGGTTTACACAATGAAATGTGTAAGGTACTAGAATTAACGGATTAGGGTTGTGAATGTAGGGTAATGTATGCCACTTGGGTGTCTGGGTTAACTTGGAGCAATGAAGATGGACTTCAACCAATATTAACCTTGAAGAAGTCCATGTTAACCCACTCATGTCTGGGTTCACTACGCCTTTTATCGTGGTATGGTTAATAGATGTATGCCATGTGGGTTTCTGGGTTTAGTTGAAGCACTCAACATGAACTTAAATGTTTGTTAACCCGGAAGTAGACCATGTTAATTAAGTCATGTCTGGGTAAGGTCAATGAAATATGTTAGCAAATAAAATTACGTTTTTTAGGTTATGAATGTATGGCATATAGGTTTCTGGGTTAAGACCATGTTAACCACATCATGTCTGGGTTAACTCCGTAGTTTGTCTACAACCATAACCCTTCAATTGTAAACGTTGAAGTCAAAAATTAACAGCAAATGTTATTTATTTAATAAAAATATTCGTCCAAGAATCGTAAAGATTGGAGAGGAAGCGTGCTGCTGAACCAAAGTAATGATGACGCTTCATTATTTTATGGAACCAAGCAAAGGTTGTTGTAACCCCCCGAAAATTCAATTATAGAAAAGTCAAAGTCAAACTAACGTTAACAGATAAAACTTAGCAGAAGACTTCAATTTAGTTTGGGCGTCACTGCCGTATCCCCGAAGGAATACAAGGCGAGAAAGGAAAACACAACTGTCTGCTAACGGTAACTACTAACAACTCAAAACAAGACTTTAAGATTTCATAACGAAAACAATCTAAAAAGATTCAAGGACTTCTAGACTCTTCGTCCTCACTTCTAATTCCCGTTCCCAGCATTTAGATCTTCACCTGAAAACAAAACATTTCAAAAATGAGGGGGAAATCTCAATAATGTCTACCCCTAATGTTAAAAACAAGTTAAGTTCATTTCAATTCATTTGAGGGAGAGGGAAATAAGTCAAATCATTTCACAAACCTTTAATCCCTTAACTGTTTTCCTCAACCCAACCAATCCATATTTTAATTTGCGGGCGGGATACCACATCCCTTACAGTAACAAATATCATCCGGATCCCAGCTCCTCTGCCTACCACAGGCTACGACCAGGGTCCCAGACCCTTTGCCTACCACAGGCTACAACCAGAATATCAAGAGTTCACATTTCCGCCTACCACAGGCTACGACCAGGGTCCCAGACCCTTTGCCTACCACAGGCTACGACTAGGGTCCCAAACCCTTTGCCTACCACAGGCTACGACCAGAAAATCAAGAGTTCACATTTCCGCCTACCACAAAGCACTGTGGTCCTGCACTCTGCCTACCACAGGCTACGACCAGGGTCCCTGACCCTTTGCCTACCACACGCTACGACCAAATAAACCCGCTTAATGTTTCACTTGAATTATTAGTATCTTATGCAAAAACTCAACTCACAATTCTCAAGTCAAACCCAACCCAGGTTATCAAAACGAGTATCAAAACTACTTATAAAAGACCATCACAATTTCTCAACTCATAAATCAATAATCACAAATAAAAACGCACAGTTATCCAAAACAGATGGTCACATTTTCCACAAAAGTCCCCTTTCGGGATGCAATTCTCAAAACAGATTAGAAAACATTAAAACACATTTAAAGAGCATCCCAGTGGGGATTAGAGCATAGACATTACCTGAATAACGTCACAGTACAACAATAAGGAGAACACACTTGAGCTCACTATCGTCACGCTCTAACTCGGGCCTAGAATAAGAATAATTATCTAATCAAAACGGGTTCTAACGAAGTTAGAATTAACTATCAACTACCTAACCCATCCCCTAGGAACACTTAGGTTCCTATCATTTATGATTTACACTTAACACACTGAAGGAATTATATAACAAGTTCACACATAAAATTTACTCAACAATTTTCATAAATAAAAGCAAGCAGAGGACAGATTGTAACGTTCACATAAAACGGGTCACAACTCGACTTCCCGAAATTCTATGGGTCTGGTTCTGGACTTTTCGGAAACCTCGGAATGTCTACTAAAACTTCTATGTTGATGACCAAGCCCATATCAGTCCCGAAGGACTCTAAAAATACCCATCTTCCCAAATGGTCCAGTTCTGACAGGTTCTGGTAAAACGATTATAACTCGGGCTATACAAATCAAACGTTCGATCCGTAAAATTCCTATGGTTCCTAACATCTAAGGGAACCTTCAGTCCAAAAGGTACGTTCAAAAGGTAACTACACTAGCCGTGGTGACTCGATCTTTAGACACTAACGAAACTGTCCCGATCCCGGTTCTTATTTAATTTAGTTAGTTCGGTTCTAAATTTTACTAATCGGTCTTGGGGTTCTAATTTGGGCTTAAAACAGTAACTTAGGGTCAAAGGTATATAGCCCAACCCAACTAAGGTCCAACATTAAACTTGTAGAATTAAACTTATTTTAAAAACAAGAAACACTTTAATAAAATTTTAATAAAACTTAAGTCGTACAAGAACTATAATAATTTCTTAAAACATAAAACACGTAAACAAGGTTCAAGAATTAAAAAATGTGGTTATAACATGTGGGTTTCTTTAATCAAGAATCAAGAAGGACTTCGGAAATATAACATAAGGAACAATATACATGTAGTTACTAATCAAGAATCTCAACAACTAATTCTTTTACTAAACTCAATCAAGATTCCTGATTTCATTAACAAGAATTTAACTTGTAATAGGTTAACTACTTTATTTAACAAACTTAATAAGATTTACTTTTAAAAAACAATAAAGAACATAACGATTTATTTAACTAAAAAAAAATTAAGAATTTACGTAGGTAATTTAGTTCTCAGATTCGTGCATACAATAATAATATGGTGTTCTACATGATTCATAAAGGGTATAAAGAACTATAAAGAAACACTTCTAACCCTAATAACCAACTATTACAACCTAATCTAATTACAATTTACAACATAAAATTACATATAACAAATAAACAAATTACACATAATTACAATTAAGAACAAGATTACATATAATTTTCCTAATTACAAAACTAATAATACAATTCAATAATTATAAAAACAGAATATTATTTTGAAATTAAAAGAAAAAGGAAAAAGAAAAGGAAAAATAACAAAACAAAATAGATAAAACAGTTTAGGGTTTTTAGGGTTAGGGTTTTTACGTAGGGTTCAGGCTGGGGGGTGGTGCGACGGCGGCTGGGTGGACGGAGGTCGGGGATGTCGGTGTCGTCGAGGGCGGGCGCGTCGGAGTCGGCGACAACAGCGGCGGCGCTGTGGTGCGGCAGTATCGGGATGGGCAAGGGCTGCGTCTGGGCTTGGCAACAGCAACCGCGACAGTTGCGACTTCACGTGGTCTGGGCACGCTAGGGTCGGGGTACGGCGGCGAGGGCGGTGGCCTGGGGGTGGTTTCCGACCGGTGCTGGTGGCGGACGACCCCTGTGGACGGCGGTTACAGAAGAAGGAGAGAGAGAAGGGAGAGGGAGAGAAGAAAGAGAGAGAGAGAGAGAGAGAAAGGGCGGGTACGTGGTGGTTGTGAGTGGCTGGCGACGGTGGGGGCGGCGGCTGAGGGTGGCGGTTACAGGTGGCTGGGACGGCAGGGAGAGAGAGAGAGGAGGGGAAAGCTAGGGTTTAGGATTTTGATTGTTATTAAGGTTTGAGGGAGGGATAATTAACTTTTATACTACCCACTTAACTAAGGCCCAATTAGTCTAGTCCTAACTCTTTGCCCAACCCAACACTAAAACACAATCTGATTTTTCTAAAAACAAACTAATAATAATATTAATAGTAATCATATAGCAAGTAATATTCACATAATTAATCACATAACTCAAAAATATTAATAGTAATACTAATAATAAAAAGAGTAAAACTAATAATACTAAACCTATGAAATTACCGATATACCCTTGTTAGTCTCTCACGATCCTACGAGCTCAAGTGTTAGCAAAATAAAACACAAACGAATAATAATAAATAACGAAGTCAAACCTAATTTACTAACGACGTCACGGTTAACATCTTTGGATTTTTCGGGGTTTTACATCATTACCTCCTTAAAAGAAGTTTCGTCCTCGAAACTTAAACTTAAGCCTAACGGTTCGGTAACAATCCTAATGGTTCCGTTCTCCCTAAAACTCGAGGTTTTACAGTTGTATTGTCAAATCAACCCATGCCATCAAATATCTGCAGCAGGCCTGTCTAATCAACAATGGAGAAGCATTGCAATCGGCGACTCCGAGTCCACTGTCGATGGTTGCCATGATATGCGCAATAAATAATATTTATTTATTAAAGATGAGTTTTGCATTTATAATTAAAAAATAAATAGTTAATATCTTTAATCGTGGAATAACCAGGAAACAATTACTTTTTTCAACAGACAAACATACTTAAACTGTCAATTAATTTGTTACATGCAACATTGAAAATTTTCATGGTAGCAATATTTGTCCCCAACGTATTGGTTGAAAAAATTCTGACACTGATTGCACAATTTCCAAAGATGACAGTTAATAGGGTAAATTGTACATGAAGTACAAAAGCGTGATTTGGTACAACGTAAGGAAAAAAATGCAAAATGACACAAACAAGATTGATGCATCGTTCTATTCATCATGATAGGTTGAGAGAACTTAAATTAAACCAAATATGGAAGAAAATTTGAACATAGATAAAGTTCACCCACATTTCTCGACGTCATAATAAAAGTGGCTAAATGGGATTAGCATAGTACATTCAAATTACATCTTCTAATTCCGGACAAATATAACAAAATCACCCTGTCATTGTTCTTTGCTTCACTGGTTATGTAATAACATTAGTGGACATTGAAGTTTGTCACAGGATCCCCTACAAGTTTTAAAAATATATATATGTGTTTATTGTTATTACAGAGAAATATTGAACTTCAAATTGATTAACAGTTAAACCTCATTTACCTTAACAACAAAGCAAACCTCCGTGTCATCTCAAATAAGAATCAAAGATATACTTTTGCTGGATCCCAAATTATTGTCACACCACCCACAAATCCAATCGCATTGACATAATAGAAGTCAATGCTTTTAATACTACTTAATAATTCAACTACGTTAGAACCACTAACCCTTGTTTCAGTTGCTATGGCGACAGATGCTTCACTTTGCTGCATAATAGTGTGCAAGTTAGGCCTAAAAGATGCACGGGCGGACCTGCAATTCCATAAAAAAATTGGAACTTGGGAACAATATATCTGGCGTTTATCCTTTGGTAAATCGCAAATGAAGGAACCATTTTGCCCCTGACATTGTACACTACGCCATTAAGTTGCTCATTGGGGATGAGGGAAATTCCAAACTCACCCATACTGCGGCCAGGTGGGAGATAGAACAAGAACGTGTTGTCTATCCATCCGTTGTAGTTTACTTCCTGGTAGGAAGAATTAAGTGTCATCCTCAAATGAGGAATATATATCACCGTTGGGGCCGGATCAATATCAAACGCTTCCACCATCGCCTGTTCCTCAAAAACATGTTCTAGCTAAGCACCACGCCATCCTCAAACAGCCTCTGTTTCGATTTAAGACCACTTCTCATTGAATTCAATAACAAGTGGTATTTGACCAGGCACAATTCTACCAGAAGGCAACTGACATTTGAGATTGATAAACCTTTCCCGATTTGAATCACTGAAATCAGACCAAAAGCGACATGGAAAATCCATAAATACTTTGAACATTAAATTGTCAAGTGGGTGAAATGTAGAACCTACAACCCCCCCAACTGAGATGTATGTATGATTTTGTGGTACCTCCATAATGTATGAAGAAAGAGTGGTGGTTTTTCTAATGTTTTGTGTCAACAGGTACATATTAAAAGGAGGAACCATATGGTCTCGTTGGAATGGTAGTTCAGCAAAGTGAATAGCATTGCATGACCTCCACGTGTTAGTTTCCGGAAAGTCAATCTGTTTAATTTAGCATCAGGTTCATTTCGTTATGATCATAAAAAATTTTCAGTTGCTAATTATTATATTATTTGAAAATAAAGTGTTTAATTAACACGCATAATTTTCAGTTTATTGTAATATAAATTTAAACGTCATTCAATTTAAACTCCCCCCAAAAAACCCCAATTGATGGGACTGTCATTATGCATGTCATTTCATGCACAACATGTGCCACGCCCAGCCCTATTCCTACCCTATCGTTACTTGCTTCTGGAACAGTTCCTTCAAAAGTTATCCATAATATATCGTTTTCAACGATTTATATTCTGTTTTTTTACTTAACCCTAAACCTTCAGCCCTTTATAAGTACCGAAAACAATAGTGTTTATGAATCAGAATTGTTCCCTATCCTCTTCATCAATGGCAAACCAAAATTCCAGCGCGTCTCGTACTGTGTTCATCAAATCCAAATGAATGGTCATGTCAAACCAATGTCACTCCTACCATTTGATCGGCGCCTATACGCCTTCCTAAACGAAGACCATACAGCGGAGGATGCCGAAAACATGGGTGATCCTTACGACCTCATGATAATGTTTTATGAACATGTTGTCTCAGAAGCCCGCAAACACAAGTTGGTGGAAGAGGGACCAATTCTCGATGATATTATTTTTCGTATACATGGAAGACATTGGGTGTACATGAGAGGTTGGTTTGAAAGGTTGAGGCTACCATTATTACGTGCTCAACTGGAATTTGAAATTGACTGGGATCTGTTAAGGCCGCCAAAGCCGCTTTTGAGTGACTGGGCATCAATATGCCCCCATTTCGATTTGTCCACTTTCAACAACATAGCTGTGAGGATCAACAGAGGTTGGATTGTTGAGATGATGTTCGTCATCAGAACACTCGGAGTGGCTCTTCGGCTTAAGTTGGTCACACATGATTCTGCACAGGACATGGCAACTAAAGTCGCCAACGGTGACTTCTACCGTGCTGACATTTGGATTGACAACATTAAGCGTGTCCTACAGGAGGCAGTCATAAACCATTGAATGTTTTAAAAATGTTTGTCATCATGTTTTGTTCGGTTTAAAGCGAATGGATTTTATTACGTTATGTTATCTCTGTTGAACTTCTTTATGTTTGGATTATGTATGGATTCGGTATGTATTAACTACTTTTATTAATAACATTAGGTATCCGAATATATGAAGTGTTTTGTTCTGTAATTTTACACCAAAAATTTGTCCTATCTGTCAATTGTTCTGCACTGTTACTAACGTGATAACCCAGAAGACCTTCATGTTAATTAGGATATGCCTTAATAAACAGCATGATTCTTCTTGGTTAACCTTCAATGAATATGACCCACTGATAACTAAACCCTTAACATACAGTTTTCAATAGTGAATTTCTTTCGTTAGGTATTGCAACACATTTAAATAAGATGCTAACATGTAGTACTAAACATGGACAACTTGTACTGATAACTGGGAAAAAAATATATTTTACAGGTAATACAAATAAAAAGATTATGAATCATGTTTGCTAATTTACCGAAATAAAAATGATTATCAGTTTTCAGCAAATGCATATCATATATTTTTATAGATAAAATAAAAGTAAATTCACTAACAGGAAAATCACTACAAAGAAAAAAAATATTATAAATTACAAAGATTCAAAACTGGTTGAAAAATTTCCTGGTTAATTTGGGGGAGATATAATGTCGAATAGGTGACCTTCAAATAGTGACGGTAAACCCTAAACAACTGAAACAAAACAAAATAAAAAAATTAATTGTGCAAAATGAAGTAACAAATTATCTGTCAGACGGTGGGGCCCTCACAGTGACGTGATTGCTCTATTCCCAATAAGGGGCAATGATAATTTTTCCTTGTTTTAGGGTTTTGGGTTAGTCCTAGTATCTAATTGACTAATTTCCCAAGACATTTCCGATATTAACTCCAAAAACCGTCAACTACTTTATGTAGGGGATTGTATTATGTGTAAACTGATTTTGATTTTTTTTTGGGTTTATTACTTTCTGCAAATGAAGCACTACTTAATTGTTAAATGCAACATGTTTAATGTCACACATTTTCCAGAAGGTTCTCTTGGCCTCCATATAACGACCCTTCCACTCCAGATCATGCCAACACATTAACCAGTGTAACCAATTTCATTCCATACCCCAACACCCCTTCCTTTCCTTCACCCTAAACACAAACCAACTCCTTGAAACCAACAAAAAAATGAACAATCTTCCTTATGATTGGAGGATGTATGCCCCATTGCTGGACGAAAAATGGGTGAAGGAAGATGCGAAAAATATGAACGATCGCCTGTTCATGATAGACATGTTCTACTCAGACCTCATTAATGAAGCCCAGAAATTCAACCTCATTAATGACACAATCACCGGAGACATGTCGGATGTCCTCTTCAGGAGGGAGTGGGAAGTACTACATGGATTTTTCATGGGTGTGAAATTTCAACTTCTAAAGTGCCAACTGGAAGCCCTCCCAGATTATGAACCACCAACATCGCCATTGCCACTACCAGATGACTAGGACTTAATTTGTCCCATGTTCGACCGCTACAGATTTGAAACCATTGCAAATGATGTTGGAAAACCTTGGATAGTGCCGATGATGTTTCTCATTTACTGCCTGGGCGACGGACTCCGCCTTGGGATGCTCACTCATGCAGCCGCGGAAGAAATGGCCACTTGTGTTGCAGACTACAAGTTCAACACCGCCCAATGGTGGGTGCAGAACAGAAAGTGGTCGCTGAAATCAGCCAACAACGTCGATCTATAAGGGGAATCCAAGGTGTGATGGGGTGTTTTGGTGGTTCGTACAGGGAGGCGGCGGTAACTTTTGCTCATAGTGTTTAGTGGTTAATATTTTGCTGTCAGTGTTAGTGGTTAATATTCAGTTTCGCCCTTGTTTGTAGTTTGTATTTTGCATATTTTTGGGGTACATATAATTGTCTATGCTATCAACTAATCTGGTACTGCATAAATTATGTACGTACTTTTATGTGTGAAATGAAATGATTAGTATTATCTTGTTGTGGTACTGTTTATTAACATTCACATGCGTAAGTAGACTAGAAAATAATCAAAATACTTTGTCATTTTGAAGAAAACCTCACATATTAACTGGATTATGATAAATATTGTGTTGTTTATTTAGAACCCATACTTAGGTATACTTAGTTGTTCACTTTTCACAATTGGAACCCTACAAATTATGAAAATAAATTACATTGATTATGCATACCAACATGAAAGGCGTCGTTAACCTGCATACGAGTTGGTTCAAATGGTATTTTTCAAGTTAACATGCATTGTAGTTCATGTTCGCTCCAAGTTAACCTGTGGCCTAAATCCTAAACAAAAAAACGTTAATTTAGTACTTGCTAACAAAATGCATTGTGCATACCAACATGAAAGGCGTAGTGAACCCAGACATTAATTGGTTAACATGGTCGTTTTGATGGTTAACAACTGTTTAAGTTCATGTTAAGTGCTTCAACCAAACCCATAAACCAAAATGGGCTACATTCATTGAGCACACCAAGATAAAAGGCATTGTTAACCCAAAAATAGCTTGGTTAACTTGGTTTTGCTTCGTGGTTAACGTTCGTTCAAGTTCCTGTTCATAGCTCCAAGTTAAGCCAGAAACCCAGATGTCGTACATTGATACCCTTAAAATGATTAACTTTGTTGGTTACACATATGATTATGGAAATGCGGCGTTAACCCAGACATGAGTATGTTAACATGGTTTTTTTCCGGGTTAACATGCGTTGTTGTTCATGTTCAGTGCTCCAAGTTAAACCAGAAACCCACGTGTTATGCTTTTCGTGTTACGGTTAATTATCCTAAATCACTACTTACATTATACCATGGTAGTTAATTACTAACGAAGCATAATTATGGAACCCAAACCATGTTAAGTTATTACTGGGCCTCAGGCTAACATTCAAACCACAGTCAATGGAATGACTTTGAGTTAATTGTTGTAATAATTTGTATACTAGTAAAATCGGCCCAATTAAATGGGCCAGTATTAATTAGCCCAACCAAGCATTTCTGCATGTGTACCAGTTACATTCCTAACGCCTACAATTTCGCCCGCAAACATATGAGATTAGCATGCAAGCACATGTACATCCTAAACACACTTCATCGACGAACAACAATATACTTAACATTCTTGCAACGAATTTTAATCTTCTGTACTTATAAATTTGTCGTTCCATAATATACAACAAATATGACATTACACAAAGATCTTCCATACAATGTCAGGTGCATACGTATTACATATATGAGCCCAATGTCTAACAGTCAACCTTCTAATTACATGACGTAAACATCCGCTTACATAATTTCATGTAATCTACATCCACCCAGGAAGTGAAATATGTATGACTCCATGTTTCACCCTTTTTGTTCTGGAATTGAAGTGTCGTGTGGGAAATGAACTATCTTCCCCTTCAATATTGACAACTAGCATTTGTCACGATACAGGTCGACATAATCTTGACAGAATTCAACTGTCTCTCCACGAATCGTCAATAGATCCATGCAGCCCATGATGAACACCCCACAGTCATAGCCACTGTACATGACATTGTAGACACGTATATTAGTATGTTATGTACCTAAAAATAGTTACCTAAACTATACACATTAACATACTTACTTTCCTTGCTCCTTGCATGGCCCATTTATGACTTCCCATTCATCTGCATTGTCCTTCACTCCCACGTCCTTCATACCCCGTGCCATCATTTTTTTCTGGTTGGAAACTCAACACCGATTAAAAATGGTTTCATCAACAACAAACTCTTCAATCTGCCAATAATATGATACACTACATACCGTCAACTCGTAAACTTTCATTTTGTCATCATCCTTGTGTGGGGGTAATGAGTCAAAAAGTATGAACTTGTCATCCACAAGGTCCGCCACTAACATGAAATAATGGCACCTTTGTTCATCATACATCATTTGGACAAGCTGCAACCATAACCATTTCATCAGTTTACGTTTATATATCAAGAGTTGTGCAATGATCACCGACACTCACATATCTCAGGGTGTTCAAACTCTGACTCTGCTACTCCTTTTCCAAAGTTCTACTTATGCATGCCTCAGCACCAGTGTCTACCCCCTCCTTGTTCTGTACGTCAGATAACCAACCCCTTTAATCAGTTGGAAATAACTTGGAAAATTATCATGTTAAACATTTAAGGGAATGGGAACCACTTACAACTTTTGCTAAAATCGGGAAGATTGCCCGCTAACACATGTGAGGGTACTCAATTGTTCGATTCAACAATAGCGTTGTGTAATGCTGGAGGACAGTGTTGGATATGTTATACTGGCCCAGTTTCGATGTAGCTCCACGACGGGTCACTTTCAACAGCAATCCCCTCATCCACTCCCCCTCCATCGGCCATCCCTGACACTCAGGAATTACATTCGACCTGCATTCAACGTAAAATTCTTTACCATCATTCGATTTCCCACTATAACATATTTTCATTCTAAAGCACCTTACCATTCTGCACTGCCTGACTTTAACGCCTTGAACCTACCCCTCACCGTTTGTAACAGTGACTCCTCATCATTGGAAAGGGGGGCGTTGAGGTAACTCATAACATCCTGCAAATGTATGTAACAATAATACGTTAACTTAAACACTCAAACGTTGTCAAAAGTTAAGTAAATTTAGTGATGGCAATACCTCAGCCGACAACCACTTCTGAGTTCGACCACTGACTGCTTCTTCAGGGTTATCTCGTGGAGGACACGTGGTTTTCATCACCTCGAGTCTCATTTCAGTGGAATTCTGACAGGTCTCAACTATGAGATCGCCACTGGACAGTACATACGCTTGCCTCCTTTGTTTCCCAGCGACTCAAGGAGATTTGTTCAACGGTCCAACTTTCCTCTTCCTCGGCCTTCCTTTGACATTCTTAGCAATGCATGACACACTACTGCCATGAACTGGTTCTGCAATGTCTTTGGGGCAACTGCCACTTGCCACCAATCCTATGACAACCTCTGCATCCACATGCTCAATGTCACGTTCAGGGGAGTCACACATTGCAACTTCTATTTCATCCTCACTCACACTTCTCAAAATGTCATCCGCATTTGCTGAAGATTGGCATCCATGTTTAACATATTCATCCAGCCCAGGTGTCTCATCCCTGCCAGACCTAACCCTTCTTTCCATCTCCAAATACTTTGCCTTCCAATACTCTTTCCTACCTTCAAGGAACGAGTTCCTCTCTTCAAGTTCAACAATTCGCCTCTGAAGATTTTCAAAACGTATCTCAACTGCTCCCGCTATGTTAAGTTAAAGTAATCTCAGCACAAAATAATAGTCATTACCAATGATTACTACTCAATATATTTTTCGCTTCTTAACTTCATGTTAATGTCCAACAAAACTAAAAGTTGAACTCTACTTGAATACCGAACAAATACATGTTACAAATTAATCGATTCTCACGTAGCCATTACCTCCAAATCATTAACGTATTTCTTGTAGGCTTCTGTACTTGTCATTGCATGAACTACTTCAATTCTACTCTCATCAATGATACAACAAGTACTTTGCTCACCTGCATTCGGCACATAAACATGTTCACTTTATTCAAATTGTCCTTAGTAATGGCTAAACTAATTTAACAGCACATCTACCTCAGATTCATGAAGCCCTCTTATTACAGCATTAAATTCCCTCTTCTTAGGGATGTCAACCATTTCCCAACTTGACAACCTGGGAAATCTATGCATATCATAACCCTCCATTATTCTTGTGTGCTCAAAGAACCAGACCTAACATTATAAAACAGTCAGTTCTTTTACCCATTTGAACGAATGTACTTCCCACAACTAAATCTACAACGTGATTTTTGACATTCAAACATACCCTTAACCCATAAAAAAACACAACTTCACGAAACATTAAACCCTATTCATCACGAAATCAACCTAATTAAACAATCAAAATTATGCAATACCAACCTTTCCACGTTTGGGTGCCATTTTTCAGAAATTTTTCTTCTTCTATGCTACTTTCCACGATCTACTGATGAAGACAGCTGCCTCAACTCGAACAGTTCGACCACCTCCAAATGTTCTCCCAGTTGTTGCAGAATCGATGTTCCCGGCAAACACACCTTTCGTCTTCCTCAAATTCGAATGACATAAACTATTCAGCAAATACCAAACGCAGTGTTTGGACCTCATTTACAAACAAAAAAAATAACTAAATAATATTACATCAGACATGTCAATCAACTACAGCAGGCCTATTAGCTTTTCCAAAATTTAAATCAAAATTAATTTCCTGGTCAAAGTGGGCTGATTGATGGCAACACAAGAGAGTAAAAAAATGCAACTTTTGTAATCCAATCTTAAGCCCAACACTAGAGAGTAATAAACCCTTAATTTAATCATAAAGTTCCAATATTATTGGATATTTAATTATAAAATGTCTTGGAAGGTGAAAAAAGAATAGCATTAGCTAATAATTATAACAAATTTAAAACTAAGAGACATGTTCTTCTAATCTAAACTCTATTAAATAATTATATTTGAAGAATAATTGAGATAATATTAAGTAGTTTATGCCACTAATCAGTGGCGAATCCAAAAAAGAAATCAAATGGGTTCAAAGTCAAACATAAAAATTCAAAATAATAATTCAAAAAGTTTACTATATTATTTGCATTAACTGATTGATGTAGTTCAGCACCACGCTCCCTACTTTCTTCATTCAAAGGAAAATTACAACTTCAAGGGAATTGTGATTAACTAGGTACGTATCTTTCGAAATATACTTCCATTTAAACTGAAAAAAGATATTACAACAACAATTATTCAAGTAAATGTCATTCAAACTAATTATATTTAATCTAATCCAAATTAAAAAATAGAATAAATTAACTAAAATTAGAAGAGAGCAGAACAAAATAAAATAAAAAAATTTATCGAGTTAAACTTTCAAGTTTAATAGACAAATTCTAATAAATCAATTGAAGAATATAAATTGAATAAATTGAATACTACATTATCACACTCAAACCAATCCAAATTGAATAAATCAACTAAAATTGAACTAAAATTTACAGAGATTTAGACCGTGGGAGCAACGTTCGAATTAAATTATAATTGATATTAGATGGATTTCCAAAATTGAAGTTAAAAATTGAAAAGAAAATAAAATTTTGACTTGAGGGGCCACATAAGATTTGAACACACAACCACTACTAGTAGTACCACATCAAAGAATGCACCCACCACCAAGCCACAAGAGACATGTTCTTCTAATCTAAAATCCATTAAATAATTATATTTGAAGAATAATTAAGATAATATTAAGTAGTTTATGCCACTAATCAGTGGCGAATCCAGAAAAGAAATCAAATGGGTTCAAAGTCAAACATAAAAATTCAAAATAATAATTCAGAAAGTTTACTATATTATTTGCATTAACTTATTGATGTAGTTCAGCACCACGCTCCCTACTTTCTTCATTCAAAGGAAAATTTAGCACTTCAAGGAAATTGAGATTAAGTAGGTACGTATCTTTTCAAATATACTTCCATTTAAACTGAAAAAAAGATATTACAACAACAATTATTCAAGTAAATGTCATTCAAACTAATTATATTTAATCTAATCCAAATTAAAAAATAGAATAAATTAAACTAAAATTAGAAGGGAGCTGAACAAAATAAAACTAAAAAAAATTAACGAGTTAAACTTTCAAGTTTAATAGACAAGTTCTACTAAATCAACTGAAGAATCTAAATTGAATAAATTGAATACTACATTATCACACTCAAACCAATCCGAATTGAATAAATCACACTAAAATTGAACTAAAATTTGCAGAGATTTAGACCGTGGGAGCACCGTTCAAATTAAATTATAATTGATATTAGACGGGATTGCGAAATTGAAGTTAAAAATTGAAAAGAAAATAAAATTTTGACTTGAGGGGCCACATAAGATTTGAACACACAACCACTACTAGTAGTACCACATCAAAGAATGCACCCACCACCAAGCCACAAGAGACATGTTCTTTTAATCTAAAATCCATTAATAATTATATTTGAAGAATAATTAAGATAATATTAAGTAGTTTATGCCACTAATCAGTGGTGAACCTAGAAAAGAAATCAAATGGGTTCAAAGTCAAACATAAAAATTTAAAATAATAATTCAGAAAGTTTACTATATTATTTGCATTAACTGATTGATGTAGTTCAGCACCACACTCCCTACTTTCTTCATTCAAAGGAAAATTTAGAACTTCAAAGGGAATTGAGATTAAGTAGGTACGTATCTTATCAAATATACTTCCATTTAAACTGAAAAAAAGATATTACAACAACAACTATTCAAGTAAATGTCATTCAAACTAATTATATTTAATCTAATCCAAATTAAAAAATAGAATAAATTAAACTAAAATTAGAAGGGAGCTGAACAAAATAAAACTAAAAAAATTATTGAGTTAAACTTTCAAGTTTAATAGACAAATTCTACTAAATCAACTGAAGAATCTAAATTGAATAAATTGAATACTACATTATCACACTCAAACCAATCCAAATTGAATAAATCACACTAAAATTGAACTAAAATTTGCTGAGATTTAGACCGTGGGAGCAACGTTCGAATTAAATTATAATTGATATTAGATGGATTTGTGAAATTGAAGTTAAAAATTGAAAAGAAAATAAAATTTTGACTTGAGGGGCTACATAAGATTCACACACAACCACTACTTGTAATACCTCCTCAAAGAATTCACTCACCACCAAGCCACAAGTACCAATACACTCTTTAGTTGTCATACATTATATATATAACTAAACAATTTAGTTTTTACTCTCAAACAAGACTTATAGTTTTTTTTAAAACGGAGTCAGTACTTGACCCCACGTGAACCCATGCTAAATCCGCCCCTGCCACTAACTGACCTCATATCAATATTGTAATTCATTTAAGTTTCTGGTGTTACTTCTGCGCTCTTTCTCAAGATGGGAGATTTTCAATGGAACATCATTGATGTATCTGAAAGTAACTATGAGTAGTGAACATCATCAAACATCGAAAAATAATTTTTTTTCCTAAAAAAAAGACCTCAAGCATGATAATTCAAACCTTAATTTTTTGGAGCAATTCTTCAAAAAAATAGTCTTAGGTGGCTTGGAAAGAGTCTTGCCCTATTTTCTTCCAAGGATGAAATATCTTCCATCTCTTTTAAGTCTTTAAGAATTAGTCTCATGAAGAGTAGGCAACATACTACAATTTAATATTTCTTAGATAAAAAAATATATAATTTGTTTAAACCTAGCTTATAATCAGTACAATAACTAAAATAGCATACTATAATTGTGTTCACCAAATTATGTACATTGTAATCATTTTTTTATGGGTTATTGAATTCTAATAATACGAACTTTGGGTCATATAAGACTTAATAATACGAACTTTCGATTTGATTCTTAATAATACGAACTTTGACCCCCTGTTGGATACAGTAACATGCCACCGAGTTAGTGATTATTTGACTCGCCGGAAAGATGAGTTGGCAGGCAAGGCATGTGTTCTTCCTTGTTTGACCTTGCCAACTCATCATTTGACTCTAAAAAAATGCCATGTCAGCCATCTTCTTCATCTTCCTCCCTCCTTCTCTCTCCTCTGTCTCTCTCTATCTCGATTTCAAGCTAGCCCCCTCCCCCTTTCAATGGCTGCCACAAAAATGTCATGTTTCTTTCATTCTGGGTCTCTTTCTCCTTTTCTCCCATGTTTCTTTCCCCCCAATTTCTAAACCTAAACCTAAAACCCCCCTTCAATTCATCCCTAATTCCATCTCTAACCCTAATTTCCCCATTTCTAGTTCTTCAATCCAATCCAAAACCCCAAATTCATGGAAAGTTTGATCGAATTCCGAAACATGGAGCTCCGAATCAACCCAATCCCACTCCCGATTCCACCATTTTCCCTCTTCTTCACCTTCTTTGCCTCCCTCTACCTCTTCTCCTTCAACCCAATCCCAGTGACAATATTCAACCATAATCCCTAGCAACGTTCTGGCATTGCAATTCAAGTGCTCAAACAAAGATACACCCGGATTACTGAATTTGGAAAGGGGAAAAAAAACCCAATTGAACTTATAACCTAGAAAATAACCGAAATTATGCAAAACGAAAACAATTTCCCCCACAATCCCAAATGCCAAAAATTTCAACTCAGAGATTGAAAAATGAAATTGCGAATTGCGGAAAAGAAGGGGAATAAAAGAGAGAAAAAGACCTCGCTAAGATAGCGTTTGTGGGAATGGAGATTATCGATATAAACTTCATCTTCAGGATCTCTACTTCTCTTCCCACTGGGACTGGGAGATGGTGTTGGTGAATTTGTCTCAGACCCCATCTGTTTTTGTTTTTTAATTTCTTTTTGGGTAAATTTTAAGAAGATGAATTGGTTCTCTTCTTTGTAGAGCTGCTCGCACTGGTTTGCCTGATGTGTGGGAAATTCTTCAGGAATTCGGGAAACTGGGGATTGGGAATTGACAAGCAGCAAACAAACGAACGCCCCCAAAAGCTTCTCTTTGCTTTTTTTTTTCTCCCTTTTCAAATGTTTATTAATCAGTTTATAAACATACAATTGGCAAGACAGAGGAGAGAGAAAGAGGGAGGAAGAAGAAGCAAATTGTGGCAGCCATTGAAGGGGGGAGGGGGCTAGCTTGAAATCGAGATAGAGAGAGACAAAGGAGAGAGAAAGAGGGAGGCAGATGAAGAAGATGGCTGACATGGCATTTTTTTAGGGTCAAATGATGAGTTGGCAAGGTCAAACAAGGAAGAACACATGCCTTGCCTGCCAACTCATCTTTCCGGCGAGTCAAATAATCACTAACTTCGGGCGTGTATTCAGATCCAACAGGGGTCAAAGTTCATATTATTAAGAATCAAATCGAAAGTTCGTATTGTTAAGTCTTATATGGCCCAAAGTTCGTATTATTAGAATCCAATAACCCTTTTTTTATTTAAATTTTAATAACACTAAATGTATAATGTATCAAAGTTATGATTATGGAGTAGATATTCGATCTATGTTCATATATTATTAGACCTCACTAACATTATATCCTAAACAAAAATTTATAACAACAAATTAAAACAAAGGTCATGATTGAAGAAGGACGACCACTAGTGTTTGACAACATACCTTTAAATCCTATAGTTAGATATTATTACTCGTAAAATTATAAATACGCGCGGACATTCTCAGTTACAATAAGGGAAAGATTTATGGTAAATACTACATAACATACTCATAGATATCCCTGACTAAAACAACCACTAAATGATCAACTATAATTGAATATCTACTGCGACTGGTGATAAAAAAAATAAAAATAAAAAAAATTTTAAAGTTTAAATTTTAGGAGATTACCCAAAAAGATACAACGTACTCCAACTTGTTGCAAGGATGAATGTAATGCATGAACTCCCTATTGGACAAAGTGATGACTTGAATAGACATTTGAATATCGCCTACCAAATTCACTCAATTTGTAAATTTCGATTGATATGAAATTGCTAATACTACTTCCCCTAAGCGAATAAAGATTATTAATAAATATTTGATATTGGTTATAAATAAAATAAATGGACACTATATAATTACTGCTAATTTAGAAGGTTATATATTACATATCAGTCAATAATTTATTGCTCTTACAATTATAACTGTCAAAATGTTTATTAACGTAATTTATTATGTTTAAATGTTAGACCACCACATAAAAATATTGGTGATCTTACTGTAGGAGGCAATAATTTGTCAACCAATTAAAAAATGACACGTGGACAATAAATTAAATTTATTCGGCCAATTATTATTCGCCGCATGTCAAATTAATTACGGCGGTCCATTTAATTGAATATTAAATGGAAATGCATCCTGGCCAATAATATCATGACACGTGTCAAAGATGATGCAGAAAATCTTAATTATTTCTTTATTTAAAGTTAAAGGAATAATTAATTAATTTGAGCCCAAGTCCAAAGCCCAACTCAAACCCTAGGCAACCCTAGGCCTCCAGAACCTATAAATAGGGGTCTTCTCCCTCATTTTCAACATACTCTGCAGTCTACCCCGGCGGCATTCGGCATTCTGCACTCTGCACTCCAAAGGCTTCAGAAGATCAAACTGCCAGCAGTCTCTAGCTACCAAGCGCCAAGGATCGAAGTCTACAAAAGCTCAAGATCGAGTCTCCGAGCCTCTATCGCATCAAGATCAAAAAGTGCTTCAGAGTTCTCCGGCGAGACCTGCGAAGCCTTCAGAAGATCGAACTACAAGCGACCTCCAGCTATCAAGCGCCAAGGATCAATGCCTGCTAGTTCAACAACTTCAGTTCTTCGCATCAAAGATTGCAGTCATCTTCTTCGTCTGGTTCATCGATCGAGACCAGGCACTCAAGCCCTCGCATCCAAGAACCTGAAGAACTACTGCTCAAGACCTTCAGCTACCAAGCAAAGATCAATGCTCAAGACATTCAGCTCAAGAACTACTGTAAAAATTCTTCAGCTAAACCTGCATTCGAGATCGAGATCAAACGTCCACGCCCTCGGCTCACCCAAGTTTCAGGATATCGAATCAGAGGACTACTTTATTGTATTTAATACAGAGATTGCACCCAAAATTCTTTGAAATTAATACAATTATATTTGTTCACTAATTTCTTGTGTTTATTTATTTTAAACCCCGAAATTTGTGTTTACACTTACTTTGAAGGGTCACTCCGTCTGTCCGTCACACTACCCACCACATTCTTTGAAATTCTCCCAAAATCTCATTTCCTAATTCACCATTTTTTGCATTAACTTTTGTTAGAACTCCTCAAGGACGTTGATAGACTCAAGCTCAAGTACTTTGGCACTTGATCAGTTTTGAATGTAAGTCAAAATTCGAATATCCAGAAAAGATATAATGCGCAAGGAAAGAAATCTCAAGAAGGAAGAAGGACCTTCACCCAAGGCTTCATAAGGACGTTCACCCAAGGCATCATAAGGACGTTCACCCTAGGCAAGAAGTTTCGATGCGAGTCAAAACGGGAAATTTTCTGGAAAGATTAATATTATGTTTTCTCTACCCTTTTCTAACTAGACTAATTAATTGCACCTAATTGATTTGTAGGAAACAATCAATCAAGAAATTGGAAGGAAGACAATATTGTGAATTTCCGGAAATCTAATAAGAAGGAAAGAAGATCTGCGCAAAATGGAAGGCAAGGCAAAACATGAAGATGGAAAGAATCGTGAAGAATCAGCCCCCAACGTCTTTATCTTGCTGTTACAAACACACCTATAAATAGAAGACCTAGAGGTTGAAGATAATCAACGATTCCACGGAAGAAATAGGGTGTGTGAAAAACAGAAAGTGCTCTGTTTTTGTGTTCTTTCTTCGAGTAGAAAGTTGTGTTCTTTGTGAGAGTTTGTGTGAATCAATTCCTTAACGGACTAAGGTTTTGATTTGAGTGATTGTAATCGAATCCTAGATGGACTTAGGTTCGATTAGAACTTACACCAAATCTGTGCTTGGTGTGTGTGTTTACCCAGAATTTTGGTTCGAAATTTCTGTGTCGACTATAACCCTAAGGATGTTTACCTTAGGCCATTCAGTCTACATTCTGTTCCAAAGAAATAAAGGAGGTTATTCAGTTAGCTTTTCTATTGTCCTTTATTTCAAGTTTACTTTGGTTTATCTCAAAGTTTAATCTTAATGTTAGAAGATTAAGACCCTAACGTCCTTTACCAGTTAGCACTTGTGCAGAAAGTTTCATAACCCTATTCACCCTCCCCCCCCCCCCCTCTAGGGTTCTTTCAATTGGTATCAGAGCAGGTCCACTCAAGAAGAGACTAACCGCTCTATGGAAAAGATCATGGTTGGGATCGAAGATGGTGATATAGGGCAAGGACGTTGCTTGAACAGTCCCCCACTATTCAGAGGATCAAACTTTTCCCAATGGAAGAAGCGTATGAAAGCATTCATCATGGAAAAAGACTATGACCTCTAGGACAGAATTGAAAATGGAGACTTTGTCCCGATGATCACAGAGGAAGGGATCAGGAAACCTAAAATTAGATCCAAATATACTGCCAGAGAAGCAGAAAAGGCGGATAAAAATGTTAAAGTTTTACATATCCTTTATTATGGACTTGATTCTAATGAGTTTAAATTTATCTCTTGCTATGATACAGCTAAACAGGTGTCGGATACCATAGTGACAACATCGAAGGAACGAGCCAAGTTCAAAAAATAAGGCTTGACAATTATGTCAACCACTATGAATCCTGCAAAATGAAGAATGGAGAATCCATCAAGGACATGTACAAATGATTCAATGTCATAGTCAATAATCTCAAGTCCTTCGGGAAAACCTACTCCAATGAAGAAAAAGTTCACAAGGTCCTTAAATGTCTTCCAAGAAAGAAATGGGAATCAAAGGTCATTGTAATAGAGGAAGTTCACGATGTTGAAGCCCTCCAATTAGATGACCTCATTGGAAAGCTTCTTGCTCACGAAATGCGTCTCCAGGAAGAGCAAAATGAAAATGAAGAAGTAGCCCGTAAGGACATCCATGGTCCTAACAACAATGATAAGGATCGATTCTTAGCCTTGATGGCCAAGGAACTCAAGAAACCATGCAAGAAAAGTCATACCTCCAGAAGACCTTCATCCAAACGAATCAACCGAAGAGGTAATCACCATCAAATAATAGTACTAACTCACTCTCTTGTTTTTTTTGTTGTAACCCAAATCACTTGATCAAGGACTGTCCCTACCATAGAAAGAACAAAGAAAAGAGAAAACACATGGCCTTGATGGCCACTTGGAGTGATGATGAGGAAACTACTAGTCATTGCATCATGAGAAAAGACACCAACGATACAGAGGAAGTTGGTGCAGCCAGTGATGACTATCCGGATAGTGACAAGGATGAATCAAGGGAGGTAACATTTGATGATCTCCTCACTTATCCTAAAAAGTACTTGGGAAAATGTCTTTTAAAGTTTACAGGACGCGAGACCAAGTATTTAAATGAGATTAGATCACTAAAAGAAACCAACAAAGGCCTGAAAGAGTCCAATGAGAAATTGGAGAAATTATGTGAAGGGCTTACCTCCAGGTTCGACATTCTCAAAGCTGAAATACTAGACCTCAAGGCCAACCTTGATGATTGTCACAAGTCTCTGGCTGAGGCAACCAAGCAACAAGAAAACCTTGGAAAATGGCATGAAAATTCATCACCTATTAAGGAGCGAAACTGTCGTCAAGGACATTCTGTCTCGCAAGGACACGCTATCAGAACCAGGCACCAAGGCCGGCACAAGGACCTTAATGAGCAGTACCAAGGCCACAGATTTCACTCATGGCACCAAGAACGACACAACTATCTTGGGACAAGATATCAAGGTCATTCATCTCTTCCCAAAAGCAAATATGGTGAATCTCAATACTTCAACCATTATCATTCTAAAATTGTACAAGTTTTGGTTACAAAAGGAACAAGACCTCCTAACATGGTTGTTACTAGTAGTCAAGAACCTAAATTTAATGTCAATTATGGTTTGAGAAAGGGTGTCTAAAGTTTTGCAGGTATATTCAGCATCCAGGAGAGTGGATGCTTAAGGGAGCTTGGAGCACTCAAGGATATTACTTACATCAGCAATAAGAATCCCTCAAGGACCTTATCAGACCTAGGATCAAGGACCTTGACAAATGGATCCACTCAAATAGTAGTATTATTGATTATTTTTATGGCGCATATTGAGGGGGAGCACCCTCTCTTAGGACTAACAAGTTCATTGAGTTTTGCAGTTTATTGTAAATGGTTACAATATTAAGGGGGGGGCTCTCTATATACTTTTTGATAAAAGTCAAAAAGGGGGAGAAGTGCTACAAATGAATTTTGCCTTTCATCAAAAAGGGGGAGATTGTTAGAACCCCTCAAGGATGTTGATAGACTCAAGCTCAAGTTCCTTGGCACTGGATCAGTTTTGAATGTAAGTCAAAATTCGAATATCCATAAAAGATATAATGTGCAAGGAAAGAAATCTCAAGAAGGAAGAAGGACCTTCACCCAAGGCTTCATAAATACGTTCACCCAAGGCATCATAAGGACGTTCACTCTAGGCAAGAAGTTTCGATGCGAGTCAAAACGGGCAAGTTTTCTGGAAAGATTAATATCTGTTTTCTCTATCCTTTCTAACTAGACTAATTGATTGCACCTAATTGATTTGTAGGAAACAATCAACCAAGAAATTGGAAGGAAGACAATATTGTGAATTTCCGGAAATCTCATAAGAAGGAAAGAAGATCTGCGGAAAATGAAAGGCAAGGCAAAACATGAAGATGGAAAGAATCGTGAAGAATCAGCCCCCAACATCTTTATCTTGTTGTTACAAACACACCTATAAATAGATGACCTAGAGGTTGAAGATAATCAATGATTCCACGGAAGAAATCGGGTTTGTGAAAAACAGAGAGTGCTCTGTTTTTGTGTTCTTTCTTCGAGTAGAAAGTTGTGTTCTTTGTGAGAGTTTGTGTGAATCAATTCCTTAACGGACTAAGGTTTTGATTTGAGTGATTGTAATCGAATCCTAGACGGACTTAGGTTCGATTAGAACTTACACCAAATCTGTGCTTGGTGTGTGTGTTTACCCAGAAATTTGGTTCGAAATTTATGTGTTCGACTGCAACCCTAAGGACGTTTACCTTAGGCAATTCAGTCTGCATTCTGTTCCAAAGAAATAAAGGAGGTTATTCAGTTATCTTTTCTATTGTCCTTTATTTCAAGTTTACTTTGGTTTATCTCAAACTTAATCTTAATCTCAGAAGATTAAGACCCTAACGTCCTTTACCAGTGAGCATTTGTGCAGAAAGTTTCATAACCCTATTCACCCCCCCTCTAGGGTTCTTTCAACTTTCATGACTTTTGGGAACTGCTATCTCTCTCTTTCTCTATTCCTCTGTCTCTCTTATTCCATGTTTTATTGTTTATTAATATAATTGTTGCATTAAATTTAATTGTTTCACTGGTGACAGGTCTAATATTATTACTGTTGTAATAATTTTTTTTAAGGTTACTACTATAATAATTATTTTGTTAATAAAGCAAAAATTCTTACATAGCATTAATATTGGATTGACACATGGCATGCTCTTGTTGTGTGAGATCTTGTTTTAATATACTTAATAGATAGATTAGTGAAACCCATTATCACCACTAGAAATATAGTTAAATAAAGAGACCAACTTGAACTCTCTTGGAGGTGTTCACAAATTCCACCTCATGTAATAAGTTAAACTCAAACTAACTGTTACGAGTATTCTTAATTTGTATGTTGCATGTTATGCATAATTAATATCCTCTTATTTGTATAATTAAAATTAATTATAAATGTGAAAATTTTTCTTTGGAAAATCAAATTATAAATATTAACTTGAACGCAAAAAAAAACAGTTAAAAAGGTTGTTGTAAGACGTACGTAGTTGAAATCGTCGTCCAAATACTAATTCCAAATGGACAGCTAGTAGCAATAAGAAGAAAGTTAAGTTGTGAGCATATAATACTACTACTACTACTAGTGCCAGAAAAAGAAGCATAGTGGATGAAGTAAAGAAAGCGATGGAGCGGCAGCTTCCTACCTTGACCCATTTCAAAATCCTCTCAAAACATAGACTTTGACTGCTCAATGCTCATACTTTTCCATTCCAACTCATACGACTCGATCTTCTCTCTTTTCTTTTTTTTTTTTTTATACCTTTCAAGTCTCTCTTTCTTCAGACATAACATATTCTCTCTCTCTCTCTCTCTCTCTCTCTCTCTCTCTCTCTCTCTCCCCCTTTTCCAATAAGATTTGGTGTGCTTCTCTAATAATTACTGCCACCTTTTCTAGAAAAATGTGAGTTATACTTTTCTTTGCTCTCAACTTTTTTACTTTTCAAGCATATTATTACTAACTACCTTAGAATCTTCATGAAGACATACTTGGGCCATTTCCTCTTATGATCAACCCCAGTAATTAACCTGGCTAGCTTGTTGCACATCAGCAGTGTTGAAGTTGCATACTTGTAACCTCCCTAAACTCAGTGAGATGGACTCAGTCTTCCAACTTAATACGGAAGACCGAGCTCGCTACCTCCACAATCTAGTGAACTCCTTTGGTTGCTCCTATATTTGCCTTTGGACATACTCCCTTGATCATAAGTATGGATTTTTGGGCATTCATCCGATCCCCTATCTATCATTCCATGTTTCAACGGATAGATATTCACAAATCTTGCTAACGCTCAAATGCAATGTTTTGTGTTTTAGTTTCTTGTATTGTGAAGAAGGATACTACCACGTTGAAAGCCCTTGCCAAGGAGAAGCATCTAGCTCCTCCTTGTTTGGATCTGCAGCTCGTAGATTGTTTGAGGAGTACAAAACTTGTGTTTTTCCTATTGTGAATGAGTAAGTTAATTTATATGTACCCAATCTAGAATATATGTACCCAATCTAGTCCTTTGAAAATATAATAATGCTTATGTTGCATGAATCTTAATTGTATGTCAACAGCCTCGTACCAGGACTTGCATTCAAGAACAAAAGCCCTTACTTAGAGCTACCAGACGTTGATCTCCAAAGACACGCATCTAACCAATCTCAACAAGAATTTTACAAGGTAATTAAATACCTCCACATTTTGATTTAATGCCCTTCCTTTAATTTCATTTTGTTCCGTAGGTCTTTAGAACGGTATGTCCAATGACTCCTGTTACTGATAAGATATCACCAACTTAATTGATCAGCATGCGTTGCATAATATTTGTAATAAAATATTTTTCAAATCTTATGAATTTCCTAAATTATTTTTCTAAACTATATTTATAAGATGGGAAATGGGAAGACATCAACTGAGACATGGCTGATAATACAACAGCCGTCTAACAGTAGTAGATATATCTAGACTTTGTTATCAGGGTTGATCACTTAACAATAACTCATAATTGAAAAAGAAAATCATACAAACTGTCAAATATTTCAATAGTAAATCATTACATTTGGCCACTGCGTAGTTTCAGTTTTGATATCGATGCATGATAGATTCATTAGTAATTATTTGCCTTCTATTGTAAAATTACTCTAAATTTATACAAATTACATACAAATATTGAATGATTTTCTATGCATCGCACATGAAACGCTAGTTGTATAATCATAGTTTTAAGAAATATTATTCTATTCATAAATAATGTTATTTCTAGTACAAGATATTTTTGCAGACATAAATGGGACAAATAATGTCCAGATATAAGGACTATAATTAGGGTGTGTTTGGCCAAGCAACTACTTCAAAATAACTTTTTGAGAACAATTTTACAGAAACTGTTTCTCCAAAAAGTTTTAGGTGTTTGTTAATACATGTTATAGTGGTATTTTTTAAAAGTAGAAATTATTAATTAGTGTTTGGCTAATGAATACTTATTTTTATTACTTTTTAACCCAAAAATTGAAACCAAATCTTTCTATATATTTATTCCCTTTTAACAATTTATAATACATATTTAATTTTTCTCATTATACTATTCTACTTCTATTTTCTAAAAACAATTATTATAATACCTATTTAATTTCCTTATGTATACTATTTAATTTCCTATTTATTTTTAAATTTACTTGCATTGGTTTTAGTTCAAAACTTTTATGTAATTTATATGAAATAATTTAATTGAATTCTATCTAAGATAGAAAATATTATTATCAAGCATTACATGTTTTATACTAATAAATATGAAACTTAAAATCACATAATATAAGAAAATAGGGCTTACTCACAAGAAATTAGAAGTATCTTAATTAAAAATAGAAAAGTGCATATGTTTTCTTTCCTAGGAAAGTTCAAAAATATTTGTGAAAAAAATAATTTAAATTTCTTTAGTAGCTTCTAAGAAGCTAGAAGTTAAAAACTACAAAATGTAACTTCAACTTCTAGTGGTCTTAGAAGCTAATTTTAACTTCTACAAAGTTGGAAGCTATGTTAGAAAATTTTCATGTTTGGCCTAATTTCAACTTTTTTAATTAATAAGCTCACAAAAAATTTGGCCAAACATGCACTTAATCTATTGTGGCAAGCCACATCGTCTATTCAATTTCCAAGCTTATGTGGACTATTTCATAGATATTATTAATTAAATGTACTGCCATGTTTATATGTTATCATATATTATAATCTTAGTAATTTTTTAATATTTACTAAAAACATAAAATCAATAAAGAAAGTTACCTAATTAGACCTACTTTTGAGTTGAATATGCTTTATATCATGACCTACATTCATATCCCTTTGACGCACAACAAAGTTTTATATTAAGGGGTTGTTTGGTGCTAAGCTTTTTGGGTGATTTTTTTGGAGAAATTGACTTTTTGGATGATATTAGGCAGTTTGACTGATCAATATGTCAATTTGACGTGTTTGATGGGTTAACGGATTGAACTAACCTTTTGCCCCCAAAATGCCAATTTGTAAATAGCTACTATGAGTAGCTTTTTGTAAATGGTTGTTGGTTTTTTATATTTTAAATTATCATGTTGGCCAACTAATTCATAAAAATTACAAAATTGCCATCAAAATAATTTAGGTTTAATTAGTTCTTCTAATTTTGGTAGTCTTCATTCATTTCGTTTTTTATTGTTTTGGACGATGAGATTTTTGTATGATGATACTTGTGTTGAAATCTTCTACTTCATTTTGTTTTCCTATTAATTTGGATAAGAGACTCATATTGTCATTATGTTTTATTTTGATTATGCATGTACCTATTGTTTAGAATATGTAATTTCTACAAATAGTGTATAAAATATCTACATTAAATTGTAAAAGTAAGTCGGTATAAAAAAACACTAAAAATGAATTTGATAAATCATAATGTTAAACCTAAAAATGAATTAAAAGTATGGACAAAAACCTAAACATGAATTTTAAAAAATGACAATATTAAAAAACACTAAAAATAAAGCCAAGGGTACAATTGAAAATTAAGAGAAAAAGTCACCCTGCAAACAACTAACTCTACCAAACACTCTTCATACAAACAGTAATACAAACAACTAAAACGAACAGCTAGCAAAACAACCAAATGTTAAACAACTAACGAAACAGGCAACAGTTAAAAACAGTCAACAACCAACAATTAATTGCTAAACACCCCATAAATTAAAATGACGTCGCCAATACAATTAAGTTCAACTATGATTTGATCATAGTAAGAAATTCATCCATTATTGATTATAGTAAGAAATTTATCCACTAAAAATATATTTGAGCTCCTTATAAACAAGCATGACTCAATTTCGCTTTAAAAACTATCTTACACTACAAATTATCCAATTATAATAACGAAGATTTCAAATACAAGGATGGCATTCGGTAAAAAAAATACTCAATCCATCTAACTTATAAGTCACATTTTGATAAAAACAAAAAAACTAATATAAAGTAGTTAGATGGATAGTTAGATTGTTTTGAAGAGTGGCGCAAGAGAGATAATATTTGTAAAATAATGAAAAAGAAAGGATAAAGTTTGTTTAATGGATAAAATAAGTTGGAATATGTTATTGGATTTTAAAATGACAAATATTGTGAAAAAAGAAAATTTAGTTAAAGTCACAAATAATATGTGATGGAGAGAATATATAACAGTGCTAGCTTAATAGACTGGAAATAGGTCTAAATTTGAATATCATTTGTAAAATGATAATGATGATGATGATGATAGTAGTAGTAGCAGTAACATTAATAATAACAATCTACAAACTCCTTAATCTATGTAATATATAAAGCCAAAGGGATTTATGGTACGGAAATTTCACTTTGCCCATTTTACTCCTCGCCATTGATAAATCATAACGATAGAATAGTAATTACAATATTTTTATTTGCACTAAAATAGATATAAAAGAAATTAGTTGCCTCCAAAATTTGAATCTCTAATGCAAAGGAAAATCCTCCAATTTCTATACCACTAAACCTCCATATTTTTAGTTAGCATGTTTTTCAGATATATTATGTATTTCCATCTTTCACAATGGAACCGTCGTTGTTTTACATAATAATATCTTTTTTCGGTTTCTATTTTCCCGAATTTATATTATATTATTATTTAAAAAAATTGTTTTAGGTTCATACGTTGTTGTCTTACATTATTTTATTTTTTTTTATGTTTTGTGCAAAATATAATATTAACTTTAATCATCTCTGTTTCTTTAGAAAAGATTCAATTTCATTTTTAAAAAAAATCATTACTACATTATACCTAGAATATCAACGTAATAAGTCCTTTTTTTTTTACTGAAAACATAATAAATCAACACACTAATTGTTGTATGGTTTTTATTTGTCTATTTATCTTTCTTTATAAATTAATTATAAATAAGAAAATTAGTCAATAATCTTATTTTCTCAATTAACCTCACTCACACCTCTCCTCCATTTTTCATGTTTATTCTCATTCTCATTCATTAACTAATTATTTTCATATTGTTTACTAAAAGAATCAAAAGTATAAAATCTATCTAATATATTAACTTAAGGTTAAGTTAAACCATGTATATATAAATTTTTCTATTATTTTATGAAAATAAGAAAAATCATAAAACCTATCTAATATGCTGGTTGATGTTAAACAAATTAAATTATGCATATATTAATTTTTCTATCATTTACGAAAATGAGAAAAATCAAAATCTACCTAATATGTTGATTGGTGTTAAGTTAAACTAGGCTTCAACCCTTGCGATGCACGAGACGTACTCAATTAGCTACTTTTGAAATTTTATAAAAGTCATGGATAAGCAACTGTCCATACAAATAAACCAAACGAAATATTAATGAAATTGTTACATGGAAAACATCATGATAAAATGTTCCGACAAAACATTAAATTCAACAATAGAAAATTTCCTAAAATGTGAATGATTTCTATTATAATATATAGATTATTATTATTATTATTATTATTATTATTATTATTATTATTATTATTATTATTATTATTATTATTATTATAGGCAACACTAAAATAATTATTGTTATTTGCACCAAAATAATTTAATTCAGAGTCCAAAGCAGTCAAGGATTAGTGATACTTTCCGGTTTGTTTAATATTAAAATAAAATCCGGATTGAAAATATAAAAAAATATAATTTTCTACGTTGTGATTGGTCAATTCTCCTACAGTTAGTCCCGTGTCTCTATTTCGTGCGACCCACAATTATTTAATTATAATATATAGAATATTATTATTATTATTATTATTATTATTATTATTATTATTATTATTATTATTATTATTATAGGCAACACCAAAATAATTTAATTCAGAGTCCAAAGAAGTCAAGGATTAGTGATACTTTCTGGTTTTTTTAATTTTAAAATAAAATTTGGATTGAAAATAAAAAATAGAAAATAGAAAAAAAATATAATTTTCTACGTTGTGATTGGCCAATTCCCCTACAGTCACTCCTGTGGCTCAATTTCATAGGACCCACAATGATTTCTATTATAATATTTAAATTATTATAGACAACACCAAAATAATTACTGTTATTTGCACCAAAATAATTTAATTCAGAGTTCAAAGTAGTAAAGGATTAGTGATACTTTCTGGGTTTTTTTTATATATTAAATTAAAATCCATATTGAAAATTAAAAAAAATGAAAATAGAAAAAAATATACTCCCTCCGTCCTATATTAATTGACATATTTTGAAAATTTTCACATACCAATGTTTAACTACAAAAAACTACCAATATAATTAAATAACTATATTTTCCAATGTATTTTTTCGGATACCAAGGTGTAGGTAGTGAGAGAATGTAAGTAGAAGTAGTTTTTATTAATTGAAAAAGTAAAAAGTTAACATGATTATTAAAGTTAAAATAATTAAATTAGGTATTGGGAAATGGAAAGTGACAATTATTTTGGGACAAAAAAAACTAGTTTAAGTGTTAATTAATATAGGACGGAGGGAGTAATTTTCTACGTTGTTGTTGGCCAATTCCCCTACAATCACTCCCGTAGCTCTATTTTGTGGGACCCACAGTGATTTCTATTATAATATATCTAGATATGGAACAGTTGGAAACGTTATCAAAGTTCAAAGCCGTATGGGATTTGTAATAGTGTTTTTTTAATTCTAAAATAAAATTTAATTTAAAACAGTTATGGAACAACTGTAATTGGTGTCAGAGTCCCAAGCAGCTTAGGTTTATAATAAAATCGGGTTGAAAATAAAATCAAAATTATTAAAAATTGGGTCCTTTTTTTTCTTAATTGTGATTGGTTGAGACTCCTTGAAACGCTCTCGTTGCAGTATTTGTTGGGTCCCACATAGATTGTCATTATAAGTATATAGATTATGCATATATTCAGTATGTGTCTGTGTTATAGAGAGACTGAGAGAAAGACAGAGATGTTTGAATTTTATTTAGTATTCAAATATACTTTAAATCAAATTATTTAAAAAGTAAGTATATGATACAATTTATATCTTTTTATTTAAAGACTATCTCTACATATCAGAGTTAGAGTGTAACGCCCCGGAAATTCAATTATAGAAAAGTCAAAGTCAAACTAACGTTAACAGACAAAATTTAGCGGAAGACTTCAAATTTAGTTTAAGGCCATCGCCAGTATCTCAAGGAACACAAGGCGAGAAAGGAAAACACAACTGTCTGCTAACGGTAACTACTAACAACTCAAAACAAAACTTTAAGATTTCATAACGAAAACATTATAAAAAGATTCAAGGACTTCTAGACTCGTCGTCCTCACTTCTAATTCCCGTCCTCAGCATTTAGATCTTCACCTGAAAACAAAACATTTCAAAAATGAGGGGGAAATCTCAATAATGTCTACCCCTAACGTTTAAAACAGTTTAAGTTCTTTTCAATTCATTTTGGGGAGAGGGATCGAATCAAACGCGTTTACAAACCTTTAATCCCATCGCTTCCTCAACCCATCCAATCCATATTTTAATTTGCGGGCGGGATATCAAATCCCAAAAAGAGTATCGCCTACCAAAGGCATCAAACAACTATCCTATGTCAGGGATGAAACCCTGATCTCCTGGCACATAACCCATACAGGCATCGAATCCTGGTCTCAGGGTTATCACCCGCATAAACATTAGCCTCTCAAAGGCATCAACGATCGCCACCAAAGGCTTCATAACATCTATCCTATATCAGGGATGAAACCCTGATCTCCTGGCACATAACCCATACAGGCATCGAATCCTGGTCTCAGGGTTATCACCCGCAAAAACATTAGCCTGTCAAAGGCATCAAATCAACAACCCGCTTAATGTTTCCACTTTGAATTACTAATTCATTATTCAAACTCATCTCACAACTCTCAAGTCAAACCCAACCCAGATTATCTAAATCAATAATAAAACCACTTATAAAAGACCATCTCAATTTCTCCACTCATAAAACAAGGTACAACAATTACAAACAAATATCCAAAACAGATGGTCATAAATTCCACAAAAGTCCCCTTTCGGGATGCAATTATCAAAACAGATTAGAAAACATTAAAACACATTTAAAGAGCATCCCAGTGGGGATTAGAGCATAGACAATTATCTGAATAACGTCACAGTACGGCAATAAGGAGAATACACTTGAGCTCACTATCATCACGCACTAACTCGGGCCTAGAATAAGAATAATTATCTAATCAAAACGCGTTCTAACGAAGTTAGTATTAACTATCAACTATCTAACCCATCCCCTAGGAACACTTAGGTTCCTATCATTTATGATTTACACTTAGCACACTCAAGGAATTACATAACAAGTTCACACATAAAATTTACTCAACAATTTTCATAAATAAAAGCAAGCAGAGGACAGATTGTAACGATCACATAAAACGGGTCACAACTCGACTTCCCGACATCCTATGGATCTGGTTCTGGACTTTTCGGAAACCTCAGGATGTCTACTAAAACTTCTATGTTGATGACCAAGCCCATATCAGTCCTGAAGAACTCTAAAAATACCCATCTTCCCAATTGGTCCAGTTCTGACAGGTTCTGGTAAAACGGTTATAACTCGGGTTATACAAATCAAACGTTCGATCCGTAAAATTCCTATGGTTCCTAACATCTAAGGGAACCTCCAGCCAAAGGGTTCGGTCAAAGAGTAACTATACTAATCGTGGAAACCCGATCTTTGGACACTAACAAAACTGTCCCGTTAACGGTTATTAATTAATTTGTTATTTCGGTTCTAACCTTTACCAAATGGTCTTGGGGTTCTAATTTGGACTTAAAACGATACTTAGGGTCTAATATATAAAGTCCAACTTAACTTAGGTCCAAAAATTAAACTTGTAGAAGTAAACTTATTAAAAAAAAACAAGAACACTTTAATAAAACTTTAATTAAAACTTAAGTCGTACAAGGAAATAAAATTTCTTAGAACATAAAACACGTAAACAAGGTTTTAAAGATTTTAAAACATGAATTAGTTATAAGGTTATAACACTACAACAAGAATTTCACAAAGTAATACAAAGGTGGTTAAACATGCGGTTTCTTTAATCAAGATTCAAGAAGGACTTAGGAAATAAAAACATAAGGAACAATATACATGTAGTTACTAATCAAGAATCTCAACAACTAATTCTTTTACTAAACTCAATCAAGATTCCTGATTTCATTAACAAGAATTTAACTTGTAGTAGGTTAACTAATTTATTTAACAAACTTAATAAGATTTACTTTTAAAGAACAATAAAGAACATAACGATTTATTTAACTAAAATATTCAAGAATTTACCTAGGTAATTTAGTTCTCAGATTCGTGCATACAATAATATTGTGGTCTAAATCCTAACATAAGTTATAAGTTAAAGATACAATAAACGATTTAACCCTAACGATTTAACTATTACAACCTAATCTAATTACAATTTACAATATACAACTACATATAACAAATAAACAAATTACACATAATTACAATTAAGAACAAGATTACATATAATTTTCCTAATTACAAAACTAACAATACAATTCAATAATTATAAAAACAGAATATTATTTTTGAAATTAAAAAAACAGAAAAGAAAAAGAAAAAAAAAGAAAAGGAAAAAATAACAAAACAAGAAAAAGAAATCAATTAGGGTTTTCTTAGGGTTAGGGTTTTACGTAGGGTAGCGAGGCGGCGGTGGTTTCAGGCGGTGGCGGCGGCAGGCGGTGACGTCGGCCCAGTCTTTGAGAAGCGGCGGCGGAGGAGTGGTGGCGCGTCGTTGGTGCGGTTTCGAACGGCGACAAACAAGAAAAGTCGTGGTTGTTCCCTTCGTGCGACGGCGACTCCGGTGGGTGGCGGTGTACTGCGGCTGCGTTGGGCGGCGACGACGGTGGTGGCCTTGGGCGCGTCGTGCGGTGGTGGTGGCTGGGCGAGCGAGGGAAGGACGAAGGAGAAAGAGAAAAGAGAAAGAGAGAGGAGGGTCCGGGAATGGTGGTTGCGGCGGCTTCCGGTGGTGTGGACGGCGGCGCGGCGGTGGTGGCTGCTGGGTGGGGGGCGGACGCGTAGGGAGAAGGAGAGAGAGAGAGGTGTAGGGTTAGGGTTAGGGTTTGGGAGAGAGATTAGGGTTAGGGTTAGAGGGAGAGAGAGGGTTTATATACTACCCATATTTAGGCCCAAATTAACCTAACTAATCCTAACCCAGCCCATTTAACAACTAAAACAGGTTTTCTTTTAGGAAGAAAAAAATTAATAATAATTATAATATAGGTAAAATAAAACACCAATAATATTTATATTAATAATAACATATACCAAATAATATTCACGTAATTATAATAACACCAAAATATTAACCTACGAGAATACTATTCTACCCTTGTTAGTCCCTCAACGGTCCTACGAGCTCAAGCGTTAGCATAAATAAACACAACACGAACACAGTAAATAACGAAGTCAAACCTAATTTATTAAAGACGTCACAGTCAACATCCTTGGATTTTTCGGGGTTTTACATAGAGTATCACTAATAATCTTTTTATTCTTTGATTTTAGTTTTGGGAATATTTCTTATGTATCATGTTGTCTTATAAGGCAAGATTCTTAATTAACTAAGAAATGTTTGCTTTATCATATTTTTATTCTAAATTGCATAATTACATTCTTAATTTTAACAATCAGCAAATCCAATGTCCCAAACAAATAATAGAAGCGTGATGATTCGTTAAGGTCTTCGATAATATTTGACACATAGAAATTTAAATCATATAAAAATAAGAAAAAAAAATCTATCATGAGGAACCATATCGACTATAATGCATAATTGTTCATACTGAGAGTAAAATAAATCATATTGCTTCCATCTAACTATATTTTTATCTTTAACATGTTCATTCCAACTTATTTTGACTAAACTCATTACAAGTTGAACTTATCTAAACATATTGTGAAATTAGTATACTTAACTAACTTGAACTCAGCTGTAACTCAGCTGTTTGATCTTATTTGAATTCCTTTGAAAGAGTTGTTTTGCAAATTTATCTTGAATTTATTTTGAGAAACAACTGAAAAGAAGATAACTTTAACTACATTAACTTGCCAACATCCATCATGAACCAAAGTTGAATTATTATTGAGGATTTTTATTTTTAAACAAAACAAATTTTGATTCGCACGCATTGCGTGCATCAATTGTTATATTTTTTTTTTGTGCGTGTGTGTATATATATATATATATACATACAAAAATAAAAAAATGTAAAAATCGTTGCACACAATGCGTGCGAATCTAAACTTGTATATATAAAATGAGAAAGATTTGGGATTGGGACATATTAATCCCTTTTGTGATTTAAATATGGTTATAGATTTAGATCTTTTGATCTGTTTAATTGAATTAAGAAGAATTATTTATATAAGAATTTCTAGTTGTGCATTATGAATTCTTTTGAATTAGATAGTCTTGCTTATTATTATTATTTTTTTTTGGAAAAGTAGTGCTAACATTCTCGATTTTTTTTTGAAACAATACATAAAAATTTTATTAATAGAAAGTCATAAGACACTTACAATGAAAATCGTAACTGAACAATTGGAAATCTAAAACATAGATATGAAATTCAACTTTCAAATAACCAGTACTAATCTTACTGGCAATCCATGCTATAGTAATTTGAAAGCTGATGTTTACAAATGATCGCGAACATCACAATCCGTGTTATAGTAATTTGAAAGCCGATCTTCATCCAACGGATTACCACACCAAGTCACCAATTGAACAAAACTCGAAAAACAACTAAAAACCCTAATTAAGAGTCAAATAGAACTCTTACAAAAGAAGAAACTAACTTTATTTATGTAAATGTAAAACCAAACTAACAAAAGGAATAGAAATTAATCTAGTTGGGGCTTATCATTGACAAAAAATGACAACCCCACCAAAGAAGTCAAGGATAGATTTTTTTTTTATTCCGATTATTGAAAGCTCAAAAGTTCACGGCCAACAGGCTTAAAAGTTCACGAAAAATAGCAAGACTACATTACAAGATAGCAAACAACCAACTCCAACAGGTAAAGGCTACAACCAAACACAATTATACATAGCAAATAACTAGGACTATCGCGTCCATGACAACAAAAGAAAAAACCTACATATCTCAATCACAATGTTAAAATATCAATAACTTCATTTTGGTGGGTCATCGAAGACTCAGACGCCTATAGCATTACCAAGAATCACAGCTCTTCGGTCAATCTTAGCATCAATGTCATCAAGATTGTCATTTTCCAACATGTTCCGGTGCCCAACTATCCTAACCTTTTGACAATTCTTCTAGCCACGAACAACCTTACAAGTTGCATCTCTGACAAACTGCCATTTAAATTCCATCACCATGTTATGTTTCTCTTTCTCTTGGCTTTACCCTTCGAAGCCTCAACAATTGAATTCTCAAGATCAGCAAGTAAATCACACTCATATGCCCCACCCGATTGCTATGACTGCGATCACTGTCAGAGTCATCTCCATGATCCCTTTCCCCCACCCGATTTGTTTTGGAACCACTAAAGAGAACATCCTTGTAAGTCAACTTGCTTACACGCTTGTTGGTATCCAAGATAACATTAATAGGGTCTATAATAGTTTTTCTAGAAGCATCCTCAGACCCGTCACATTTGGAAGCTTCAAGAGAGTCAGGCACAACTGTGTCATCATTTCAACAATTCCTCAAACCATTGTTAACCACACAAGGGGATGAGATGTGCAAAACATTCGAACTAAGAGCACCACCATTATTCATCTTGGGGATCCATTTCTCGACACCTTTTGCTGCAGTCGAAGGTCTAGCACCTTGTTTTTTGTTGAATTTAGCCCAAGAAACAAAGAGTTATCTTTGATCAACAATTCTAAGGTTCATCGCTTTAATGACATTTTCCCCATCATCCCTGTTAGCAAACCGCACAAAACCAAATTTTCTACCATTTTTACCAACTTTTGTTACAATATATGCATTAACAACATCCCCAAGCCTCCTAAACAAAAATTTGAGCCTCGAACTACCCATATTGATATATAGATAGATTATCAATAAAAAGGGAGTACAACAGCTTATCCTTAATAGGCATCTCAAGCACAAAGGAGTCTGCCATTGGGGGTAAACTAGTAATAGCAACACCATCACTATTAAACAAATAATTTTGAACAGGGGAGGGAGACACCAATCCTTCATGAACCACACACAATCTTTCAAAACAATAATAATTTCACAAGCTCTACTCAAAAGAAATGAAGGAAATAAGACATTCGAGTTCAAGGATAGAATTTTCTAGAGAGAAAAGTAGAATAGGCCGGTAACATTTTAGATTTAAATGCTGCTAATAATACAAGATTAATTAAGATAAAAAAACATTTACCGAATGTCCACCAAAAGGTGTGGCATTACAAAAATGTGATTATGATTTGCTAATTTTATAATGTATTTTTTTCTGCAGGAAGCTAGGATAAAGGTTGGTTAATTTATGGTCCAAACTTTTGTTCTTGTTGGAGATTTTTCATATAGAAATTGTTGCAGATTGCAATGTTTTTGGGTTGCCAAACAGGGGAGATAGAATTTGGCATGTCTCATATACCACGGGTACGTTGTCAGCTAGTTGTATAAGGAGGATGTACATATCATGATATTAGACATTCAGCCTATCTAACTCCACTTGTAATATAACAAACTCTTAATTGATGTTTGACTCCATATAGACAAGCTTGGAGATGGAAATGAAAACCTTGTTCCCAGGGGACTTTGCTAGGCAACTAGTACAAGAATCATCCTCCATCAAGGAAATCAAACGAAGCACAGACAAAAACCGACCATCCTCCTCCTCCTCTATGGACAGCCCTGAGTGCACCTCCTTGTTATACAACATTTCATCTTCATCTTCATACCTACATGAACAACTCCACAACATTCCCTTCCCAACCCCGGAGAGCACCGACGCCGCTCTGACAAGGGCATATTTACAAATCTTGTCTTCTCCTACGTCTTCTTCTACGTCGCAACAAACAAGCGGGCAACAACCTACTTTGCACTGCAAATATCAAATGACCCAATCATCCAGTGCTTTTAGGCGATATGGTTCAGGAAATTTGGGGCAGAGTAGCAAAGAATTCGGGTTGAATTTGAGGAGGCAAACTATATTAAATCGTGCCATTACATATTTTAGAGGGTTCAATTATAAAAGGACACATGAGCGAGCCAATTTGCGCGGGAGTGCCGACCCTACTACCACTCAGTTGCATCACATGATATACCGAAAGAAAGAGAAGGGAGAAGATTAATGAAAGCTTCCAAGCTTTGAGATCCTTGCTCCCCCAAGGAACCAAGGTACGCCTTATGAGTAGCCATATGTTATTTCGTCCTCCACTACCTTTTATCTGTTACCTAGATGTATATACATCAAGTAAATTTTACAAATTTTGACCATTAATTTCTAGATATATACAATATTTTATTATGCGGAAAGACTTTCATTAAATTTGTAATAAGCGATATTATTGTAAAAATTTAACACTATAATTTTTTAAATAAAATATTATGTAAAAAATTGTCATTCAAAGTAATACATCAAATAGGTAAAACATTTATTAGGTCCCATGTAATATGCTGTTTCAAAGTTCCTATGCATTCATGCTAGAAAATAAAAATGATTAAAGAAGTATTTCGATTGATAAAATTTACCTAGGAAATTCATAAAGGTTATTATTACTAATGGTTGGACAATGGTCCAATATCATTGAGTTTCGTGGTTTCATGGCCAAGGTTATCATGCGTTTGGGCTGGTAAATAAATGGGTTGCATGAGAGGCTGCATTACACAATTGAACCGTGGTAGTAGACTGAGAGTATAGAGCATCATGGTCCCAACTTTATCATCTTATTAGTTTTTTGCCCATTCTGAACGTGCCAATTTAGGTACATGATAACATAAATATTATATGGAAATAAATTAAGAAACAAAAACATTAAAGAATATGATGGAAGTAGATATCAAATGTGAATCCAAACAATATAAAATGGACCAATAAAAATATATATGATGAATACTTATTTCTTATCTAATTTATCTTTTTTTTTTGTGAGAGACCTAATATATTTTTTAGAATAAACTTTTAGTAAACTAAAGCTAAAGTACAATGCCTCCCTCCAAGAACGAAAAAAAGTTAAAATATTATCTACTGAAACTAATTAAGCCAGATCAAAAAGGATTTATAAATTTAACACACTGGTGAATATAGATAGTTATAGCTAGTCCTTTAATGTCAAGGGAGGTGAATAAATTGAGGTTTGAACCCGTGACTTATGGTTTGCTAATTTTTTTGACGAAAGCTTTACAAAGCAGAGATTGAATTTTATTTGTGTAATGGGGTTGAAAGGCCCGTGACTAAATATTTAAAATCTTAGTGATGGTTAAAATTAAGTTACTTATATTGGAGAAATGACGCAAGCCGTACCTTTCAAAATGAATGTGAACAATATTATTTTATTTTGATTTTAGATGATAGAGAATAAATTTAATACACCATCCGTTCTATTTTATTCGTCATTTACGGTTTTTAGTGTTAATATTTACTCAATAATTTTAAATATAAATTTTTAAAAAAAATATAATATTATACTTTTCGAATAGTATTTTTTTATTACGAATTTAATGGTTTCAATATTGTATGATGAATAATTATAGAAATTAAGATATTAACGGTTAAAATTTTTAACACAATTTATCAGGTGACAAATAAATAAAAACGGAAGTAGTATTATTAATAGTTAAATCAACAATCAGTTTTGGAGAATTGAAAAAGGAAAGAGACAAACTTTCATTATGGAATAGATGGACAATTGTAATTATATCAAGCGAATGGTGGAATGTGAAAATTAAAAAAGAAACATAACAAAGAAACAACTTGATTAAATTTAGGCCAACTACTTGGAAACTAGTCACTTCGAGTAAGGAAAGAGGAGGATTGGGTTTGATTTCCATGAGAAATCTTAATGATGCTTATTTAGTGAAGTTTGGGTGGAGATTCTTAACTAATGAAGGAGATGTTTGGGCAAAAATTCTTCAAGGAAAATATTGCAAAAACAGCTCCACTTTGGAAATTAGTGATACTGCACCCCATTACAAATGCTCAAATAGTTGGAATGGGATCGCAAGCACTCGACATTTTCTTGCTCAAGGTACTATGGTGTCTTTAGGGGATGGAAGAAGAACACATTTCTGGTTGGATAAATGGGCGGATAACCAGCCCCTTATTGACCTAGCAATTGCCCCGGTGACTGAAAGAGAAAGCAGCAAAGGGGTAGCGAATTACTGGGATGAGTTTACAGGATGGAAGTTGGCGGATTTTGCGGCAAGACTTCCTGATTCCGCTCTCCAAAAAGATCTCTCGGCGGAGCTTGCTGAAGAAGCCGTAGCTGACAACTTTAGCTGGGCAAATTTACCTTGGGGGGAGTTCAAACCTGTCGAAGGAGCTCAAGATAATTCAGGGACCTCCCGAGAAGGATGATACAAGGGCAGCAGAATGGAACCGGATATGGAAGCTCCATGTTCCTCAAAAGGTAAAAGCTTTTTTGTGGCTTCTTTGGCATAATAAATTGTTGACACAGGAAAATAAGGTGAAGCGCAATAATATGACAACAATTGGTGACTGCTCGGAATGCGCTGGCACCATTGAAGACTTGGAGCATCTCTTCAGACAATGCCCAAAAGAAAAATCTGTTTGGCTTGAGATGGAAGTAGTGGGGTATGGTGAGAAGGACTTCAATAAACCTTTCAAAGAATGGTTGCTGAGCAGTATAATATCAGCTGCTCGAGAAGACCATGGTCCGGTAGCTTTCGCCGTCATCCTTTGGAATATCTGGCTTTGGCGGAATCGGTGCTCTCTTAGCCGTCCCACTAATATCCCTCATAATCAAGGTCAATGGCTGTTGGACGAGATCGCTCGTGTCCGGGAAGCTTTCATGAACGAAGACGTGCGTTGGATGGCAAGAGGCTTCTATATCAAAAATCCCAGCGAACATATGCTTCACTGTGCTGGGCCGGGAATCGGTGAATTCCAATTGTGAATCGATGGGTCGGCTCGAGGAGATCGCAGAATTGGTGGCGCAGGCGGGGTAATCCGAGATGCAGGAGGAAACTGGATTTCGGGCTTCGTTAAATTTTTGGGTATCCAACCTCCTTTAATTGCAGAACTCCATGCTGTTATTGAGGGTCTAAAGTTGGAAAAGGGTTTGGGCCTAAATTGTCTCGAGCTCTGGGTAGATTTTGTGACGGTTCATCACATGATTATGGAAAAAAGACACTATGCAAATGCGGGTCTCAACAATCTGATAGCACAATGCAAAATGTGGCTCAACATGGCAGATTGGAAAGTTGATGTGGTTAGTTGCTATCGGGAAGCAAATCAAGTTGTTGATAAATCAGTTAAACTAGCTGTAGAGAGGAATAATCTAAATGTTGAATATTTAGATGAATCACCGACTGAGGTTCAATATTTACTGCATGCGGATCGTATGAAGGCACATGGAATTTACATTATGTAATGCTTTCATTTTGTAATTGAATGAATTGGGGCGTGCCCCTCCGTTGCTACCAAAAAAAAAAAGCAAACTTGGGCCAACTACTAAGCCCTTTCTCCCTACCCAACACCCATTCTATCTTTGTTTTAATTTCACTCACACTCTCTCAAACCATAACCACAACCCCTCATTGTCACACACCTGCGCCACCCCAAGAGCGACACGGTTACCGGCACCGCCACCGCCCATATTTCTTTCAGCAAATCGCGAGTCACCAATCGCCGCTTATTCACTTCCGCTTCCCACCATTGTGATGCTGGTGTCAACCCAACGAGGAGGGTGAGAGGAGAAGAATGAAGAAGAGAAGGAGCAGTAAACACACTGATTATTTCCAATGGTCCATTAATGACGTTGTGGTGAGATGAAGAGGGTAATTGGGAAGAATGACCCAATTGCAATCTGGTGAACCTCATTACTAATTACTTATCTATATTAAAATCTATTGCATAACTGACATAGTACTACCGGGGGGAGAGAGAGAGAGAGAGAGCAATTATGAAGGGATAGGGAGTCTGAGTAGTTACCGAAAAAGAGAGAGAGGAATGGAGCAGTTACTGGAGGGATGGGGAGACTAAGCAGTTATCAAGCAAAAAAAATAAAAAAAATAAAACAGAGATTCAACGGTTATTGAAGGGATGGGGAGTATTTTGTGAATGGAGGGTTGAGATTAATTGATATAAAACATCAACAGCTCTTGTTGTCTAATTCATGAAAATTCAGGGATTGGGGAGGGAAGAATTTTAAGTCAGTTAACAAAAATCTGTTCTAGCATTTATAATATAGATTTCTACGTTACCTCTCCCCAAATATGTTTAGTACACTACTCATAAGATATACTAACATCTTCACTAACCATACCATTAGTAGGTTTTAAGGGTGTGTTTTATGGAATCATATGAAAAATTTTCTTAGAACAAACTTTCCCAAGAAAACTTCCCCCTCCTCCACCTTCGAAGGAAATTTTCTGAAAGTTTAAATGTGAAATAATGGACTTCAGATACATTTTTTTTCTCGTCCATTGTACACAAGTAAACATTGGAAAATTTTGTCAATTTGAAAAAATTATGAACTTTTGCATAAATTTTACTAACTAAACGCTCAAAAGTAAGCAAGCTATTTTATAGTTGTTGATCAAGATTCATTTTTTAATTCCTGATTAAATGCTTGTCTTCATTATTTGTATATTAAATAGAGAAAAAAAATTAGGGAAATTGGAATCTAATAAACCAACCTTTGGGGGTCCTTTGAAATAGCGAACCAACCTTGAACATTAATTTACAACGAACCAACCTTGTCATGTTGATTTTTCCAGCGAACCACCACCGAATGTGACTCATCAGAAAGCTGACATGGCGGCGGTGTTCGCTTATGTGGAGGTGTTTTAGCAAAAAAAAAAAAGATTTTTTTATTGAGTTGGATTAAATAATCCAACTTTTTCTTTTTTTGAAAATCTACCTCAACCCCTCCCCTTTTCTTTCTCTTTCCTCTCTCTCACACACACACTCTCTCTCTATCTCTCTAACAGCCCAACACCAACACCAACACCAGCCCCGACCCATCCCCCCCCACACCCCCAACCTCTCACTCTCTCTCTCTCAACCACCCTCACCACTGCCACCACCACCTCCACTGATGCCATCTCCATCTCCACCGCCACAACCACCATATCACCCACCCTTCTTTCTCTCTCTCTCTCTCTCTCTCTCTCTCTCTCTCTCTCTCTCTCTCTCTCTCTCTCTTTCCTTTCTCTCTCTTCTCTTTCCCTACCCATCCCTCTGCCTCTGTTCGAGTTCCCTGCCACCACCACCCACCACCCATCGACGCCATTATCGCTGGAAAACAGGCCCAACACCGCTCCCCCCTCTTTCCTATCTCTCTCTTTCTGTTTCCCGACCTACTCTGTTTTCTGGGTTGACCAAGCTGCATACATAGAACCTATATTTGTGACATGCTGCACTCATGGTGATTAAGACAATCTTGAGACATCCGAACTCAATGACCTCTTGCTTCTGTTGTTGCTACAAAGATCACTATTTTTCTCTGCTGAAATTTTGGAGAGTTCTGAAGAACCAGACAACGTGCGTGTAATAGGAGCTGTAAATGTAAAAGAAACTACATCCATCCCTTTCCTTCGGCTTTCTTCTATCCAACTATTGTTTTGCCTATCTGACATTTTGCTGCTATGGCTTGGCTTTTCACTTTTACTTGCCACGTTATTAAGAGATCTCTTCTTTCTTGGAGCATTTTTCGCCCCAGAATGCTGCACCCAGAAAACAGAGTAGGTCGGGAAAGAGAAAGGAAAGAGGGGGGAGATCGGCGATGGCGAGGGCGGTGCTGTGCCTATTTTCTGGCGACAATGGCGGCGATGGGTGGTGGGTGCCGGTGGCAGCATGGAACTCGAACAGAGGTAGAGGGGATGGGTCGGGAAAGAGAAAGAGAAAGAGAGAGAGAGAGAGAGAGAAAGAGAGAGAGAGAGAGAGAGAGAGAAAGGTGGGTGATGTGGTGGTTGTGGCAGTGGAGATGGCGGCAGTAGAGGTGGTGGTGGCAGTGGTGAGGGTGGTTGAGAGAGAGAGTGTGAGAGGTTGGGGGTGGGGGGGTGGGTCGGGGCTGGGGCTAGGGCTGGGCTGTTAGAGATAGAGAGAGAGAGAAAGAGATTGTGTGAGGGAGAGGAGAGAGAAAGAAAAGGGGAGGGGGTTGAGGTGGATTTTTAAAAAAAAGAAAAAGTTGGATTATTTAATCCAACTTAGTAAAAAAAATTCCTATTTTTTGGCTAAAACACCTCCACACAAGCGAATACCACCGTCACGTCAGCTTTCCGACGAGTCAGATTCGGTGGTGGTTCGGTGGAAAAATCAACATGACAAGGTTGGTTCATTGTAAATTAATGTTCAAGGTTGGTTCGTTATTTCAAATGACCCCCAAAGGTTGGTTTATTATATTCCAATTTCCCAAAAAATTAATATGATTGACTTTTCTATAATTACAATAGTGCACATAAATTATATGAAGTTATATTGTTATTTGTAGTTTTTATCAAAAAAAAAAAAACCAAGCTTAACATATGTCGAGTGGATGGGGTTCATTTGATTGGGGTGTTATTTGTGATTGTTGATGTGATCAACACACTCTAACATTTTTACAATTTATAATTAATAATGCATGTAAAAAACTGGTTTCAAAAATCATAATAAGTATTAATATTTTTATAATGTAAGACATTTGAACACTATTTTATCCCAAATTACGTGCTATTTCTCTTGTTATAATTCAACGTTGGGTTTTATGGCGAATTGGATCCTCCTAAGGGTCCATCGAGCTCAAGGCATACATTTTTGGCCTGATAGCATTCAACACGGGTCATGTGAATCTCACCACGAGTCATGGTATCGACAGAAGGCAAGAATTAAGCGTTTTAGGCCAACACAGGCTATGTCTTGCATGACACGGTTTGTGTCGCGGAAGACACGGTCTTTATCAACCATGAGTTGTTTCTCGTATTATTTTTTCTGCGTTAAGTTAGGGTTTAATTTTATTATTCCTTTGTTTTGCCTTTGGGGTCATTTGTGCTATTGCTTTCTAGAGTGAAAGAAGAGAGAGTCCTCCTCCCTTGTAATCTTAAACTATTGGAGAGTGCAAAAGAGATGTTGAGATTAGATTGTAATCTCTACACGAGGATCTGATCACACATTATGATTATGATTGTATTGTACTCTTCTAGTCTCATAGTTGGTTATTTTCTAGTTGTTGTTATCTGTGAGATTCTCTCTCAAATCTTGGGTTTCCTTCGTAATTCATAGTGTATGTTTCATTGGTTTTGTTCTTGCCTAATTTTGTTGTAATTTCTATCTCTGTTTCTACTTTCGCTTTATCCACAATCCGCAGGTAGTTCTCTAAATTTCCTTTCAAGTGGTATCAGAGCACTAGTTTTGAGATGGATTCAATCATGTACTATGAAATTCCAAAATTTGATGGGAGGAGATGTTTCACATTGTGGAAGGCGCATGTGAGAATTGTTCTCATCCAGCATGGGTTATGGAAGGTAATTCAGTATCCTAACACGAAGCCTGCAATGATATTTGATGAAGAGTTTAAAGCACTAAAGGATAAAATTATAGAACATTTGAAGCCAAGCAAGTGGGCTGAGTTGGAACTCAAGGTGTTGGAAAGAATACGGTTGTGTTCAACAAAGCATGTTCTGATATCGGTTCTGGAGGAGCAGAACCCGAGGATGCTTTGGAGAAAGTTGGAGGAGTTGTACATGACTAAGAGCATTTCCAACAAGCATCCTCTGAAGGAGAAGCTCCACATGCTGTAAATGCCTAAAGGTATTCCTATGTAGTCTCATCTTAATAGGGTTGTTACTTTGTTATTAAATTAAAATCTTTAGATGTTAAAATTGATGATAACAATAATGATATCCACTTGATTTGTCCCTACCACCATCAAACAAACAATTCAAGGATATTATGCTTTATGGCAATGCTGGCTTTTTTTCTTTTTTTTCGAAAGATGTTAAATCCAACCTATTATCTAAGGAAAAGTTTGATTATTATATAATGAGGATGCTAGTGAGGCCTCAAATGTAAGGGGTAGGACTAATGATCGGAAAAAGAATGGTAATAGAGAAAATTCTAAAACCATTCTAAGTCTACGAGTCGCCATGGAAATAAGAACAACAATTACGGTGGCAAGAACAGTTATGTTGAGAGTGCTTGTTGTGGGAAAAAGAGAAAGATAAGAAGCGGGTAATGAAGATAATCAATCTAAATCTTGTATCTTAAACTGTGTTTGGTCTAAGTAAGATGGAGAGGGGTTTATTTCCATGGATGATGCTCTAGTTGTACCAAACTTGGGTAGAGGAACAAGAGATGATGAGTTGTTGATTTTGGTTGTACCTACCATAAATGTCCTCACTATTGATTATGGTATCATTGTTATGGGTAATGACACTGCCTGTACAGTTGCAGGAACTGGTAGTTTGTTAGAACCTTGAAGAAGGTTCGACATATTCCTGACAAGTAATCTAATTTCTTTAGGTACTCTTTGAGCTAACGGATCTAGGTACACTAGTGAGAATGGTGCCATGATCATGAGCAAGGGAGCCATAGTGCTGATGAAGGAAATCAGACAGGGAAGTCTTTACATCTTATAGGGATCTACAATGATAGGAATTGCATCAACAATTTCTATTATTGATGAGGTTGACAACACAAAGTTATGGTATATGAGACTAGAAAGAAAGCAAAGTCTATTTTGAGCAAGAGGAGTTGCTCTGGGAGCATACCAGTTGGCAAGGTCGAGTTTTTGTGACCACTACATTTGTGGGAAATAGAAGAGCGTCAGTTTCTTTAAGGCTAAGCATACAACTGAAGTGTTCCTTGATTACATTCATTTAGACTAGTCGGGACCGACTAAAGTGCCATCTCTAGATGGAAAGCACTACATACTGAAATTCATTGATAGCTTCTCGAGGAAGACTTGGGTTTACTTTCTATGACGCAAGAATGAGACCTTCTTATACTTCAAGAAGGTCCAGGCTCCTTTTTGAGAACCAAACAGACATGAAGATGAAGAAGCTCAAGACACACAATGGTCTGGAATTTTTTTGATTCAGAGTTTATTAGATTTTCTGAGATCATGGCATTTCCAAATATAGAACTCTGGTGAATAAGCCACAACAGAAGGGGATAGCTAAAAGGATCAACAAGACCTAGTTAGATGGAGTAAATTACATTTACCCTACCTGACATTTGTTAATAATTTTTACACACTCGACATTTGTGTAATAATTTTTACCTTACCTGACATTAAGTGTTCATATATTTAAACCCTCTAATATATTCTATAATTGATTTTTGTTGGATTTTCCAACGAACATTAAAAAGATAAATATGAATTGACTTTTTTGCCCTTGATATTAATTCATATAACTTCCAATTAAATATGATTGACGTTTTTACCCTTAATATTAATTCATATAACATTTAAACCTCGACTTTTTCTCTACTTTATTTCTTCGAAAACCCACCCCTCCCCATTCTGAAAATGAAAAGGTCATTTAAGTCAATTTCTTCTCAATATTAGGGCCAACATGGTACATTCATATAGTCATATAGGGGCATTTTGGTATTTTTCACATTTCTGATAAGAAGTCATCGGATTCTGCCACTAAAAATTATTTTCACTTAATGTCAGGTAAGGTAAAAATTATTTCACAAATGTTGGGTGTGAAAATTATTACAGCAAATCTCAGGTAGTGTAAAAGTAATTTACTCTTGTTAGATTAAGATCAATGCATGCTCTCCAATACAGGGATTTCAAAGAGCAAGTCTTTCTCGGCAAAAAAGTATTACTACTGCCTCCTACTTGCTAAACAGATCACCTCACTCATTAAGCTCTTACATTCCAAAAGAAGTTGGGTCATGTAATCATGTTGATTATTGTTTTTAAGAGTTTTTGGATGTCATGTTTATGCCGATGTGAATGAGGGGAAGTTGTTCCCTAGGGTTATTAAATGCATGTTTCTAGGTTATGGTTCTTAGTCTAAAGGATACAAAATGTGTTTCCAGGACTTGAAGAAAATCATACAATCTAGGGAAATAACTTCTAATGAAACTACAATGTTATATGGAGTGGAATATGTAGTTTCTTCGGATGGTGCAAGCAATCGGAAGAATGCTAAGGAGAGATGAGAGTTCGAGGTGGAGTAGGTTGGAGCTTAAGATGGAGCTATTTAGACTTGTAGGCAGGAGCGGATTGTTGATACTATTCTTGAGACAATTAAGGTTGATGAGCCTTAGGTTGTGACTCAAGTTCCTCATGTGGAGAATGAACATTGCATAGCCTATATTGTCTCAGGAGGGAGATTAGGAAACCAACGCGATAAACTGAGGAGAATGATGCATTCATAGGTTATGTGTCGAATGTTGCAATAATACTCTTGAGGGTCCTGAGCCTTCTACATATCAGAAGGTTATCTCTTGCCCTAGTGCCTTTAATTAGATTGCAGTTATGCAGGAAAGAGGGAGAGTCCATAGAAGAACTAAATATAAGACTTGTGCAGGTTGCTAGAGGGGTGATAGGCTTTTACTACTAAGTGGGTATACAAGAGGAAAGACTGTATTCCTAGTGTTCAGAGTACAAGGTAGAAGGTCATATTGGTTGTTGGAGGTTGCAACCAGGGAGAAGGAAGTGACTACAACGAGTCCTATTATGAAGCATACGTCAATTCGTACCTTGCTTGCTTTTGTTGCTATGTTTGATTTGGAGTTAAAGCATCTAGATGGGAAGAGTACGTTCCTCCATGATGAGTTAGAGGAGGATATCTACATGAGACAACTAGAGCGATTTGTCGTTGCTGAAAGGAGGACATGTTTGTAGATTGAAGAAGTCTTTGTATGGACTTAACCAAGCATCCTGACACTGGTATAAAAGGTTTGATACCTTGTTGATTATATAGAGGTACACTAGAAGTAGATATGATAACTTTGTGTATTTCAGGCAGTTTGATGATGGGTCAATCGTTTACTTCTTTTTGGTTGATGACATGTTAATACCATCCATGGACATGTCAATAATTAGTAAGTTGAAGTCTCAACTTAGCCAGAAGTTTTGAATTGAAAGACCTTGGTGCATCAAAGTAGATTTTGGGGATGGAGATATAGAGAGATTGAAAGGTAGTAAAGTTGTTCCTTGTCTTAGAAGAGTTATCTGGAAAAGGTGTTGGATAGGTTCAACATGCGAAAGTGTAAGGCTATTTCTACTCCCTTGTTGCTAATTTATAATTGTATGGTGAGTGTTTTCCTACATCTGATTTGTAGATTAGAAAGATGTCTAATGTTCCTATGCTAGAGCAGTTGTTAGTTTCATGTATACTATGGTGTGCACTAAACCTAACTTGTCACATGTAGTTAGTGTGGTGAATAGGTAAATGCAAATCTAGGGAAGGAGTATTGGAAAGGTGTGAAGTGGATCCTTTGCTATGTGAATAGTATTTTGGATAAGGCCATAGTACATGATATAGGTAAAGTTGCAACGACTGATGTTGCAGGCTACGTTGATGTGGATTATACTGGAGATCTTGATAGGAGGCGCTCCATTTCATGATATGTGTTCATTTTGTATAGAGGTGCAATGTCTTGGAAGGTTTCACTTCAGTTTATAGCAGTCCTTTCTGGTATTGAGACAGAGTATATTGCTGCTATTGAGGGTGTAAAGGAAACTACTTGGTTGAGGGGTTTAGCCATGGAGCTTGGTGTGCTACATGGAGAGAATGTGATATATTCAAATAGCAAGAGTGATATCCATCTTGTAAAAAATGATGCTTATGACTCAAAGACCAAGCATATAAGTGTCATTTTGAGGTACCCCAATATTTGGGAAAACTATTTTTCGGTACCCCAACTTTTCAAAACTCATTTTAAGGTACCCTTACTTTTTTCGGTTAGTAATTATTTGGTACTTTTCCGGCCATTAATTTTATTAAATGACCGAAATACCCTTATTCTTCTTCTTTAAAGGTATTTCTTCAAGAATGGAAGAACAAGGGCATTTCGGTCACTTAATAAAATTGATGATCGGAGAAGCACCTAATAATTACTAATCCTAAAATTTAGGGTATCCAAAATGAGTTTTGAAAAGTTGGGGTATCAGAAAAACATTTCACCAAAAGTTAGGGTACCTCAGAGTAATTTTTTGCTTTACTAGAGATACAATTGTTACAAGGAAGATTATAGTCAAGAAGCTGGATACTTAAGATAACCTTGTAGATATTTATCTAAGCCACTTCCTATCACTAAGTTTAAGCATTTCATAGGCTTGGTGGGTATTCAAAGTATTCGAAACCGTTTGGGGCCACACTTTGGGGAGGGGCATGTTGATGGTTGTGGTCGATGTGTTGTTTTGGGTTGATAAGTCGGATCATGGTGCACGGTGGAGATTGGGGGTTTTATGGACCATTACACCCTCCTAAGGGTCCATCGACCATAAGCCATTCATTTTGGCCCGAAATCATACGACATAGGTCGTGTGAAGGTCACCATGGGTCATGGTGTCAACAAAAGGCAAGATCGGGCATTTTAGGCCAACACAGGTTGTATCCTTTATGACACAAACCATATCAACCACATATTATTTTCCGCGTTGTTTTCTGCCCAAAGTGGTTTAACTGTATTATTTCTTTTTGTTTTCCCTTTGAGCAATCAGTTGTGCTATTTCTTTTCGGATTTCAAGAAGAGAGAGTTCTCCCTCCTTGTAATCTTAAACTATTTTAGAGTGCGAGAGAGTTGTTGAGATTCGATTGTAATCTCTACCCGGTGATCGAATCACACATTGTGATTGTGATCATATTTTACTTCTCTTATCTCATTGTGGGTTATTTTCTGGCTTCCGTCATTCGTGTGTTTTTTTCCCATTTCTTGGGGTTCCCACGTAAATCTTAATATTTGTTTCATTGGTTTTATTTTTTGTTCTAATTTTGTCGTAATTTATGTCATCTCTTTTTCCGCTTCCACTCTATCTACAACATGTAGGTAGTACCCTAATTTCCTTTCATTCAACGTTTTCATTAACGCAAAGATTGAGGTCAAGCATTTGACCATGGATTCGTATGTTGCTCCTAGGACTTCTTGACCAAACATACTTTAAATAACAAGTACCAATCTGCTAACAATTTTGTTATGCTTCCTCTATGCAAAAACATGTATATTAATCAATTTTAACAATTTGGTTGGGAGTACAAGTGTCGTGCATATAACACACATATCCTAGTAGAAGAACCCTTACTTTTTTTAACAATTTGGTTAGGCGTTCAATACAGACTTTACATGGAACCTGCAATAGTGAGTTTGTATTTGACTCATTGGTTGAGATGGAATTTATAGAACCCCATCAAGAAAGTCAAAATTTGTCATTTTATTTAGCTTACTATTCAACAACGAGCATAGATTTGGCTCATATTAATTGAAAAAGTGTATAGACTCGACTCAATAATATAACTGATTTGGTTATATTCTTAAAAAACTGACAGAAAGAAGGAGAAAGAAAAATATTAATAATGACTAGCTTCCCATTTAAGTTATATGGTGAGCAAATCAACATTTACCTCGCAAATCTATTCATATCCTCACCACTGGAATAACCTACACTACCTTATTGTCTTACTCCAGCACCCTACGCCATGTCAACAACAAGCCATTTTGATTCACCATTACATATGGCCACAGGATTCATGGGACTTAGAGTACATAAAACTATTAGTATATTAGTAGAGCTCATTGCATTTGAAAAACTCCTGAGGTCCTACCTAGGAGATTTAATCACGTTAGTTTGTCTGATTGGCTTATTCAACAATTTGAGATAACTAATTGTTAAAAACTAAAATTAATCAAGAAAAATCATATTCAAAATGTTTAGAACAATCTTAGATGCATCGAATAGTTTTATTTATAGAAGATACATTGGATGGGGAATAATCTAGAAAGATGTATTCATTGAATATAATAAGGTGCACAAATGTACGTACATTGTATATTAGTTGAATATGATTTATTGTACTTAGTGAAGATGTCAATTGAAAATACCAACGTAATCCAATTCAATCAAGCAAATCAAAGAATAACAGCAATCCTATCATCCTTACCATCTTCTTCTTCTAGCAGTTCAATATAATAAAAAATGTTCTAATCCCTCCTTCTATAACCCAATAGCGGTGTCAAAGGCATCTCAAGTCATCGCCTCACCATCCATCCCAAAAAGTTATTCCATCACAAAGAAAGTTTCTCTTTCAAAAATTAAATGTGATCTCCATCCGATCTTCTATGACAACACTCATCTATCTTCAAATTACCCATCATTGATGGGTATAATTATCAAATGTGGAGTATTCAAATGAAAACCTTCGTAATGGCTCATGGTGTATGAAGTGTGGTGGAGGAGTACGAAAACCCTCCTAAGACTGGTGATGAAGATGTAAGAGAAAATGGAAGATAGTATCAGATGATAATAAGGAGGAGTATCGTGAAAATGAGATCAAAGATATTGTTGTGCTTGCAAATATCCACCAAATGGTCACTCCAATAAGTTTTTTCTCGAATAATGGCTACCACAACAATCAATGAAGCATAGACAACTCTAAGTGAAGCATATAGAGTCTCTGCAAAGGTCATATCTATCAAATTCCAAACTTTATGGAGAGAGTTTGACAAAATTTTAATGCTACAAGAAGAGATTGTTCGAGTACGTTTCACTCATGTCTCCAATCTAATTAATCAAATTAAATTATAGGGAGACATGGTTGAAAATAGAAAGCTGGAAAGACTTACCAAGAATCACTCTAATAGAGCTGATGGGTTCCCTTCAAGCACATGAAGAGAGGTTGACTAGATTTATTAAGCCACTAGACCAAACATTTCAAGCGAAATTAAAATATACTGCAAATGAAGAAAACAAGAAAGTGGCTTCAATCGAAATTTTAAAGAAAGAAAGGGGTTATCAAATAATCGAGGTTGTGGAAAATGAAATTATAAAACCAAAGCAACCATGATAAATTTCTAATTCGTATTGTAGATTGTTCAAAATGAGCAACCACAATACCAACAATTGTCGGTACAAGTGTAAAAAATGCAGTTGGCACACTAATCACGTCTGTGATTATTGAAACCAGCAACATGATGAAGCAAACCTCACAAAAAAAGGTGATTTTGTTGGATCAACCGAAGGCGTCTTCTACTCTAACCTTGAAAATCAGCAACAGAAAGAAGAAGTGTGGTATGTAGATAGCGGTTGGTCAAACCATACGACTGGAGATATGAACTTCTTTGTCCAACTAGATGAATGGGTGAAATCAATTATAACACATAGGGTGTGTTTGGACTACGGAAAAATGGGTGGAAAGACAAAAAAAATTGGAAAATGAGAATGTTTCCTTTGTTTGGATTAAAGAAAAATGAATGGAACAAAATAGTTGGAAAATTGCATGAAAAAATTGCGGTAGAAAGAGAATGAAAATTTTCCCTTCAAAAATGAAAGGAAAGTTGACATAAAGTTTTAAATATAAAGGTTAACACTTTTCTTCTTCATCTTTCGCGACTCTCTCTGTCTCTCGGTTTTTCCTCACTCGCTCCACTCCATCCCCTCCTCCCCCCTCGTCTCTCTCTCTCTCTCTCTCTCTCTCTCTCTCTCTCTCCCCCTCCCACCCTCCCTCCCTCCGTCTCCCTCTCCCTCTCCCTCTCCCTCTCCCTCACCCTCTCCCTCTCTGTCTTCTCTACTCTCTCTCTGAAACACCCATTTTAATCTCTCCCTCTTTTCTTTCTCTCTTTACACCACTCTCTCTCACCTACCTATTTTAATATTTTTCTCTCCCTCTCTCTACAACACCTATTTTAAAAATATTTCTCCCCCCATCCCTCTTCTCTCTCTCCAACACTCTCTTACTCACACCCACTTTAATATTTCTGTCACTCTTTCTTCACCACTCACTCTCTCTCACGCACTCATTTTAATCTCTCTCTCTCTCTCTCTCTCTCTCTCTTGATCTTGATCTTGATCTTGATCTGTCCCCCAAATGACATCGTATGATCTAGAAAATGGGAGCTTGATATTTACAAGTTTCCATGCAAATTTAGTTCTTTATGCATTTTTCCTTAAACCAAACAAGGAAAAATAAATTAAATGTAAAATCAATTTTTTACTTCAAAATTTTACTTAAACCAAATCACAGAAACTTTACCAAACTTTTTTTCCTCAAAATTTTTTTATCCATCAGATTTTTTTCCATCATATTTTCTACACCCTTGGTGATGGGAGCTACCACATAAGAGATCACTAGCAAAGGGACAATCATTGCCAAGGCTTGGAATGGGTCAACCAAATACATCCAAGGTGTCTTATATGTCCTGAGTCTAGCACAAAACCTTGTAAGTATATGTCGCCTCTTGGAGAAAGGATCTTCAATTCAGTGAAATTCAATTTATAATAAGTGCTTTGTATTTGATAAAAAGAATGACCAAGTGATTGCTTCAATTTCTATGCACTCTAATAGAATCTTTCCTTAAAAATGCCCATAGAGTAAAAGGAAAACTCGACATTATGGCATCAAAGATATAGCCATCTAAATTTTGCAAGTGTTGAAGTTTTGCAAAGGAAAAATATGTTGATTGGACTACCCTAAATGAATATTAAACAAAATATTTGTGAATGTTGTATTATGGACAAAATGCATAGATTTTCCTTCACTAATACCTTATGGATGACTAAGACTCCATTGCAACTTGTCTATGTAGACATTTGGGGAATTAACCCATATGGTGTAGGTATACTTTCTTGAGAAAAAGTCACGAGCATTCTCTTATTTTCTCCAATTCAATGCCCTTACTAAAAATTAAAGTGGGCATAATCTGAAAATTCTTCAAACGGATCATGGAAGTGAATTCAAATTGGATGAATTGATAATTTCTACAAACAACAAGGTATCAAAAGATATTAATAATGGGGTCAACACCACAACAAAATGGTGTTTGTTTAACGTTTTCCTAAGGTCTAGGACAACGGTCATATTGATTCGAGGAGCTGGGGCCCTAATGTTCAAGTTCAGTCTTTTGGTCTTAAGAAGGTTCTAAGGACACGAGTTTGGAACAAATTTTTGGTAAGGTTTTTAATCAATAAAGGGAAATAAGGGCTCGGGGGTAATTCCGGGCCAACCTAACGAAATACTAAACACAGATTTCGTGGTTTAAGAAGTGATAGATATTCGGTAATTAGATGTAAGGATTGCACCGATAGATAGCGTCAATTTCCCTCGCCAGAGTGGTAAATTGGCGCATACTTCCCAAGGCCCGTCATTATTCCCGTGTATGACGGTCCTTAATAATATACGAATGTAATCCTAAGTGATCAATTTCAAATTCTCTCGCCAGAGTTAGAGTTCAGAATCAATCACAACGCCCTAGAATTCCAATTCGATGTTTGGAAGGATTCATAACCTCCCGGCACCCAAAATCCTGCAGTTATCGAATGGAAAACTAGGGCGAAACACTAATTGCCTCATTAATAATCTTAATCCCACTAATCCATACCTAATCCCCCATTAGGGTCCCTAATCACCCTCTAACCCTTAAATGCTTAGCTACTTACAATTATAATGCACAAAAACTCATAGGTTGAAACTAGGTTTATCATGATTCTAGGATAACAGTCAAATACTAGCATAAAACCACTCATCAAAGCCATTAAGAACAACAACTAAAGCAATAACAATAAACAAGGGATGAAAATCTGAGAAAGGAGATATGAGTACTCACTATTAGGGTTTGGAGAGGAAGAATAATTCAAGAAATTCATATTGCAATCAAGAACTTCATAAATCCACAACAAATTGCATTAAACGTGATGAGAAAAGTGATTAACAACCTAATCTATGATTAAGAGAGAGCACAAACTCAAAAGTGTAAAGTATAAAACTAGAAAAGAAAAAGTGTTCTATAGAGATAAGGAAATTTACATTATATATTTGAGAAAAAATTGGCCATAACACAGTCGTTTTGGCCAAAAATAATGGGCAGAACAGGGTGGTCACAGACGTGACATAGGTCGTCACGGTCGTGACCCCTTGATAAATCCAAAGAAAATTGTTGGGTTTGCATCCCTCACGGGCATGACAAGTGGATGTCACGGTCGTGAGGCATCTTCTGGTGAGAGGCGATCTCTATGTTATGGACGTGAGGCCTGATTTTGCTGGAAGGTTCTTCGCCCCTCACGGGCGTGACAAGTGGTTGTCACAACCGTGAGGTTGCCGCTTCAAAAACCCAGAATTTGGGGATGTCACAACGTGTGAAATGGTTCGAGAGGCTTGACCTCTGTTCTGTCCATAACTCCTTTCCCGTCTCTTTAGCAGCCAAGGCACAATGACAAGTGGTTGTCACAACCGTGAGGTTGCTGCTTCAAAAACCTAGAATTTGCGGATGTCACAACGTGTAAAATGGTTCGAGAGGCTTGACCTATGTTCTGTCCATAACTCCTTTCCCGTCTCTTTAGCAGCCAAGGCACAATGGGGGTCACGACCGTGAGGTCATGTGTCAGGGTCGTAACTCCCCTGCTGAAGGCTTGTTCACTTGGTTCTTCTTCAGGATCCAAGCTTGGTTCTTCTTCATCTCGAGTCGGCTCTTCTTAGGATGTCCCGACCCCTCTACATTTTAGCCTAATTTGTCCTCGTTTTGCACTTTTCCTCCATAAGCATCTGAAAGCCGACAAATCTACAAAAGAAGGAAAATAGCATAAAAAATACTAATATTTACACACGGAACCGAGGAAAAACCTAAGGAAAAAGGACGCATTTAGGCTCAAAACCGGGCCTAAACAGTGTTGCCCAAAGGAAGAATAGAACAATTGTTGAAATAACCTGTAGCGTGTTGCAAAGTAAGGACCTACCTAAGCATTACTCAACACTATAGTTTACATACTCAATCGACCTCCTTCAAAGGTAGTCCCCAATGAAGCTCCATATGAAGCATGATTCAAAAAGAATGCCAAGGGTAGATAACTTCAAAGTATTTGGGTATGTAGCTGTAGACACAAAATTCAGTCGAGCGGAACAGACCGCACCAGTAGTCCCAAGCTCATACGGGCCCAGCAGAATTCACTCAGCGGAATTTTAAGCCCAATTTCGGAAAGGATGGCGCGGATTTTTGGACCCCAAATTCGGATGGAAGTCGCACGGATCCAAGCCCAGACTTAGGTGGGATGGCGCGGATTCTGGGGCCCCATTTCAGATGAAATCCGCGCGGATCTTGGCGGATCCGGGCCAAACCCAGCAAAAAGACTCACGCGGATCCAAGACGGGAACCGCGCGGATTTGGTAACTTGACCCGAAAACATCAGGAAATCCGCGCGGATTTCTTGACCTAGTACTGCCGGCCCTAGTACTGGAATTTGGAAAATCCGCGCGGATTTTGCAGCTTCTGGGCCAAACTGTCGGCCCTAGTACTGGGAAATCAGGGGAGCCGCGCGGATTTCCCTAAACCTAACCCTACCACTGCCTATAAAAGGATCCGCGCGGATCCTTTAGGGGAGAGGACGAAAAAAAAGAGTTTACGGAAAGGATTCTGACAAAAACTGAGAGAAACATCTTCGAGGGTCGACTGCAGGAAATCCGCGCGGATTTCCGTGTAATACTACCACAGTTCAAAACAATTTGGGTGAAGACGTCGGGAATCTCTCGAGGCTTGCCAAATCCGCGCGGATTTGGTAGGTTTCTACCTTAGTTTTTTTTTCTTTTTCAGTTTTCTCTTTCGGTTGTAACAATGTAGATTAATAATCCCCGCCCGATGTACCTTTTTGCTTTGTATCTTTGATTTTATTGAGTTTATGCATGCACTTTTTTTATTATTCCTTGTGACAACTTTTTTTTCTTTTTAATTTTTGCTTAAACCCGACCTAGTAAGGGCCGCTTTGGCGGACGATGCAAGGGCACCCCCCTACATCGATACCTTTACCCCCGGATCCGAATTTCGGTTCGAGACCGGAGTCAACCCTATTTTTGTTAATTTTTATAAAATTAACTGGCGACTCCTCCATTTTTGGTATTCACCTAAAAAATTGATTTTTATTTTCTTTTTATACATGTCAGATTACCAGCCTCATTCAAGCTTCGGGACGAAAACCACCGCAGCGCTACTGGAGGCTGTGGATCCGCGCGGATCCGCTTCTGGTAGGCCGACGGTGATTCTCGCCCCTGGCTCGAATGAACTGAAACAGAAAACCCTAAAATTTTGGCCCACGGTGGACTGGGATCCGCGCGGATCCCAGTATGTTCGACCGTTTTTTGCTTGTTTTTTGGGTTTTTTTTAAAAATCTGCATGTGTGTTTAAGATTATAAAGGTCAAGTTAAAGTGAAGTACCATCATCCGAAAATCTTCTTTAAAAGAGAAAAAGTACACCCTAGGTTCAATAAGCAACCCTACGTCGACTCGACACTCCGCGGGGGACCGCGCCCCTCCCGGGGGGCGGCGGGCCCTACAGTGGCGACTCCACTGGGGACTTATTAGTGGGTAAGACTTGAAAAGTCGGGTTTGTTTTTTTTTAAAAAAAAAAAGTTGTCACCCTTTTTTCTTTTTTAGGCATAATTGCATTCACGGGCCTTCCCCTTTGTTGGGCACACAAGGCACCGTTTAGGTTGTCCCTTACGTTTACCATTCCGGGAAAACATTAACCATTCAACTCAGGTGGGTCCACTTAGACCTTCACCGAGCCGGTGGTTGTTTTCCCACTCATGCACCACTCCCTAATCCATATGATAAAAGGGAGCAACCTGGGTACATTAACCTTACCATGCACCCCATGGAAGGCACAACACCCAGGACACGAGCTAGAGGTTAGGATAAACCAACCTAGAATCCACAAACTTAGACCCTTGGCTAGATTGGAACTCACTTGTATGCTATGTGCTTTGTGTAGCCTCTCGAACCCTAAACCATGCCTTAATGCTTAGACAAAAAAAAAATATAAAAAAAAATCAAGTAGAATCGTTGTGGGCCAAGATAATTACTTTGGTCTATACAAGTTCAGACCCGGGAGGTTCACGCGGATTCGGAGGTTGGGCTACCCAACAAATCCGCGCGGATCCCATGAGCAGGTCGGCCTTGTATAGCCCAAATTAATGTTCAGGCTTTTGGTCGTCAGTCTCGGTTTAGGCCTTGTAGCGCTTTTGAGCCTGAAATCCGCGCGGATTTTGGTGTGCTCGGGTACTACCGCGCCTAAGCCAAAAGTGTCTTCTAGGGTTTTGTGTCGGGTTGTGGAGGCTGACTTGGCCCATATGGAGTTTAAGCTCCTGAAATCCGCGCAGATCTCACTGGGCTTAAGCCCATGAAATCATGCGGATCCACTAAGCCCATATGGTCCAAGTCGATATTTCCGCTCCCTTTGTGTCGTGTCGTTTTTGGAATTTGGCCCATACATGCTCAAATCGCGCGGATTCGGGGCCAGGCGAACCATGTATGGTCCAAATTCTTGTTTTCTTCGTCTCTTGGGTCGACACGGATTTAGGCTCGATGGTGAGCTGAGCCCGAGAAAATCGCGCGGACCTCACTGGCCTAAGCCCGGAAATCCGCGCGGATCTCGGCGAGCTGCCGCCGCCTAAAATTTGGCGTCGTTAAGGTCTTTAGCTTGCATTTACATGCTGCATGAGTTTGAGTGCATTTTGTGTCGTGAGAACATTGGTGTACAGAGATGTTGGGCCTCATGGATCCTCGCGGATTTTGTGAAGCGGGCCCACTCCTGTGTGATCCAAATGGGCTCCTTGGTCTGTTTAGTCAGCTAGAAACGGTATGTTTAGCCCTTATGTGAGGCTTGCTTTGCTCATTGAACCCATGATCTGTTTTGGTATCGGCCCAAATGCTTTATTCACACCTTTGGATAAGTCGGGATTATATTGGTAAAAATCTCGGTGTCTACAGAGAGCCCCCACTTTGATCGAGTCCTAATAGGACGAAGGTCAAAGTAGACTTGATGTTTATCTCGATCTTGGTGGTGCTTTTTTATATAGCGACCAGGGGATGTTGCTGCTGATGGTGTCGTCGATAACCTTTAGGTGGCAACCGTTTTGACGACTGATGCTGAGGATGTTGTTTGGAGACCTTTAATTGAAATCCGTTTGAATGACTGCTGCTGGTGAAGAGATCGTCGGTACCTTTAGGTGATGACCGTTGGACGACCGATGCTAAGAATGTCGTTTGGAGACCTTTAAGTGGAATCCGTTTGTACGACTGTTGTTGCTAACATCGTCAGAGTCCTTTATGTGGAACCCGTTATACGACTGTTGTTGACGACATCGTTGGAGGCCTTTAGGTGGCAACCAGGGGACGACTGTCGTTGACGACATCGTTGGAGGCCTTTGGGTGGCAACCGTTGGACGGCTGTCGCTAATGGTGCTCTTTTATACGGCAATTTGACAATGGATGGTCCCTTTTTGCGGCGACCAAATGATGGTGTTGTTTTATGTGGTAACCTGAAAATCATCAAAAAAGTAAGTATTAGTTTTCGCAAAAATGCAAATGGTTCAGATTTTTACCTGAATTTTGGGGACCCTAGGGCCACAGTCTCTGAGCCGTTGAAAGATGCTGGGCCGCAGGATCTTGGGCCGCTGAATTTGGTTTTTGTTGGTATAAAACCCGTGCGGGTTTTATAACTTTTGCTGGGCCATTGAAAGGCGGCGCTGGGCCGCGAGAATGGGCCTGTAGGGTGCTCAAAACCCGCACGGGTTTTGGCTCCTTTTTGTTTTTTTTTCTTCCTTTTCCTCGTGAAGGGAATCAATGGTGGGCCCTGGTTCGTGTGTGAATAAGGATGTGCCACCCGACTTGGTCTCCTGTTTGAGTGGCAAAGGGATGACTCTTGGATTTTCAACCAATGAAATGCATTTGGCATCTCGAGGCAGGTCCTAGAAACGAGCGGTTCATATTCACTCAATACTTTAATAAATATCATGCCTCATTCTCCTCATTCATTCACATCTTCCATTCGCATCTTTAACTCTTCATTATCTCTCTAGCTTCTCCTTCTCTCTCTAGAAAATCTGCATTTTGGAGATAATTCGGGTTCTTTAGAAAATGCATCCTAGAGGTCTTAGAAATCCTCATCTTACTCATGCGGAGGCATGGCCCCACGAAATGTCCTCAAGGCGCAACTTCATTCCGGTTGCGAACGCCGACCCTTCAGACCTTAATATTCATTCATGGAAGCATGCGTGGTTCTACCGTTCCCATGGCAAGGTAACCTTCAAAACTTCTCTTTTGATGCTTAGTTTAATAATGAAAATGAGCAAGCACGATTTTTCTTTTTCATGTCTTGTCGATTTTTATTTTTTTATGCATGCCTTAAATTGATGTGTATGCATCTTCATGATGTCTCTTTATTTATTCACAACGATAACCCAGTTTGAGAGACGGACCAAACCCGACCCAAAAAAAATAGAATGGGTTTTATGCATGCTCAACCCAAAGAAAACAACGAGGAAAATGGCCCACTAGAACAGAGAAAACCCGCGCGGGTTTTCTGGCCCATAGACCACCAACAAGAAACCGGGCCTGGATGTGCGGCCCATCAAAGAACCAAAACCCGTGCAGATTTTAGTTCTGCTGGACCGGATTATTTTGGCCGACAGCTTCTTTTTTTTCTTCCTTTCTTATTTTATTTTATTTTTTGTTTTCTTCACTTTTCAATTTATTTAACTCGTGGGCCATGGCTGTGAACCGAGTGTTGGTGCGGGGTCCAGCTAGGGCCCGGAAGAATACGCCTTGGTCAATGTATTAGATGAGCCCCCGACTTTAACTTTGTCCTTCCTGTTTTGCCCTTAGGAGGATAACTTGAAAACTCCTGGCGTCCTAAAGGATCTCCTTAAGGTAGCCGACTCGATTCCTGGGGATTTCGTTAGCAACACCTTGACTGCGGCAGGTCTCATGCCGTTCTGGAAATGCCTTGTGGCCAGGAAAGGCCGTACGTTCCGTGTTATAGGTCGTGCTGTACCGGAAAGGTTTTGGGACACGACCAACTCCTTTCATCTGCCTGTGGGTAAGATGACAATTACCCCCACGGATTTTGTTATGATCACAGGCCAATGGTCTTGGATTTGCTGGGTACAGTGTCAGCGCGTTTAGGCCAAGGACAGGGTCTACCCAACCTTGCCTACACGTACTTCGAGGTGGCCATCCATGACGCCAGCTTCCAGAACTTACCAGGGGATCAACGCCACTTCATCCCCTGGGCCTATATTATCTCTGCCACTCTTTTCGCCAACCGGGGAGATAACATTACTTTGACCACGTTTCGGAATCTTCTGGACTTGAACGAGGTCCGGAACTTGAATTGGGGCAAAGCTGCGTATGCGAACTTCCTCCTCTGGCTTCGTCGCGGTGTTAGACTGTCGCTGGATAATGATCCAGTTTACCTCCACGAGTCTCACACTCGCTACCAGTATTGTCCTTCTTTATGGAAAGTGCTCGAGGTATGTACCCAAGACTCTTCTCTTTGTAGTTTTTTGCTGCTCTTTTGCTATTTCTTTGATTTTATATTCATGCAGTAATGGGCATATGAGTATATTTTGCCCTTGGGCATTCGCTCCAAGAAAAATAAGATTGTCCTAGCTGCTGAACGTTTGACTACTAAGGGCGTTCGAGGGAAGAAATTTCAGTCGGGCAGTCTCAACCGTATTCGTCGTGTGCTGGATGACCTCACCCCGGTATTTCCTTATGCCTGTCGTCTTTATCTTATTTTTGCCTCCATTCTTGAAATGACTCTCTTTCTTTCACAGGACCAAGTGAATTGGCGTCCATGAGCGGAGTTTGACTTGGGTGGATTGCCAACCCCTTTTCAACGTATGGAGCACGATACTCGCCTTCGTATCCTGATGGAGGGACCCTCGGGCTTCATATGGTATCTGAGAGAGAGAGAGCTAGGAGGAAAATCCTGGGGGGATATCCCAGCCTTATACCCCAGGATCTACCAGAGCACATGTTCGAGCCATGGCGCGTCGCTCCGGATGCCTTGGGAGATTGGATTCGTGGCCAAGATTTTGACGACTTTGTGCATGACGTCCCACAAGAGCAATTTGACGGGGAATTCCAACGCTACTTAAGCTGTTTAGCGCTCCGAGTGGTAGGTATCTCCTCCCTTTTTTTTCGTTACACTTTTGGCTGACTCCTAACCATAAAGTTTGCAGCTAGGGCCCTATGCTAGAGCTGCTGAGGTGGAGGCTCCACCAGCGAGGAGAAAGTTCGGCGGTTTCTTGGACGTTGAGACCAGTAGTCAATGCTCTGCACTCCAAGAATTCGATCGGAAACTAGTAATCCCTCATTTCTCGTTGCTTCCTTTTACCTCATATGTCTGCTTATATATGTATAACCTTTGTTCTCATTATCTTTCAGCCAAGATGGGCTTTTTCAGACAAATGACCAAAGAGTGGAGTACTATGTTGAAGCACATCAAGCGAGCATTCACTGGCTCAGGCAGGTACTGCGGGAATACCGCCGGAAGGGCTGGCATGGAGGCCGATGCGGAGTCTGTTCCTCGGGTACCACCTCGGCGTTCTACTGCTGGAGTCCCTCACACTAAGCCCCCACGTCGTTCTTCGGCAGGGGAATATTCTTCCCAAGGCCGATCTCGGGAGGAGGTTGGTGGGTCATCTTGTCCTCCCCTAGTAGTTGTGCCAGAGGGTCGTGGTAAACGCATCATGGTCGAGGGTCACCACTCAACGGGGTCCCATTGTAGCGGATCCGGTAGCAGAGGTCGTCGCCCTGTGGACGAGGACATGGCTCAAATGTCCTTAGAGGAGCAGCGTGGCCAAGGGGGATCGCATCATAGCGTTGGGTATGGTGGTGATACGCAGCCTCATTCATATTGGGTGGAGGATGCTTCAGAGTCGAGTGCTACCAACATGCCTTCTCGTTCTCGCCGCACTCCAGCTTCAGTGCGTTCTGCACACCGTGGTCGGGAGATTGTGGTGAGGGATCATGATTCAGGTGCATCCGTAGGGTATCCTGGCAGTCAGGCCCTAGTGGATGACGCTACCTCACGTCCTGCACCATACGACACCTCCTCCTTTGGCTCTGGTTCTTACTCTGCTGGATGGCTAGTCCCAGCTCCCGGAATGGGTCCTTCATGGCCTGTGGGTACGCAAGAGTGGTCTGCACCTCAACACCCTTGGCTAGGAGGATCTACCTCTTCTGGTTGGCCAGCCCCCGGCTAAGGAACTGGTCCTGTATGGCCTACCCCTTCTATTGAGTGGCGTGTTCCTGACCACTTGACCATTCATAGCTAGCCGGTTCACAAGAGCATTCCATATCATCACCATCGAGCGTGCATCCTTCTGAAGTTCCCTTGTCTGGGCCACCGCAGACAGCTCCTGGTTCTGACTACTATTCCTGGGATACCTATTTCGGCACAACTGCTGCTTCCAACGCTGGGACTTCTCATGCTGGTGCCGACCTGCTGGAAGACAGCGGCGATTCGGGCACCCTGTGGTGATCAAGCTGACAAGCAGGACTATGCATTTTTAGACTTTTGTTATGCAAGACTAATTTGTACTACTCCTTTTTTTATTTTAATGCAAGACTCATATGAATTTTATTTCTTATTTTATATGCAAGACTTGGTGAATGCATAATTTTATTCTATTAATGCATTTTTGAACGACTCTCTACATGATGGGATTAATCCCAATTTAATTCCGCTTCCCTAAAAGAAAAGAAATAAAAGGAAACGAAAACTTAAGTGTCAGAACCGAGCATCATTGGGTTAAGATCCAAAACATTAAAAAATACACGAACGGGCCAATTGGATTCCATGGCCCAAATACAATCGGAATCAGGTAGGCTGAGTTGCGGAGAGGCGGCCCATATCATAAGAAAACCCGCGCGGGCTTTCTCTTCAGCAGACCTTGGGCTTGGGCTCGGGCTCGGGCTCGGGCAGGCACACCCGTGGTCCTGGGCACATCAAAACCCGTGCGGGTTTGGATTTTTTTTTTTTTTAGTTTTTTGCTAGCCGTTGTTGATGGGCTGAAGTCATGCGAGCAACGACTATGTGATCGTTGCTATGCTAGTTGCCTTCTCCATTTTTGATCATGCATAAAGGTGTATAAATACCTCCTATAATCAACACTCCTCATCATCACTTCCTAGTCTTCTTCACGTATTCTTCACAAAACATACCCTCCCAATTCTCATGGCTTTCAAGAAGAAACTTGCAACTTGGATGAGCACCTTGTCCAAGGAAGAAAAGAAAGAGCTCGGAAGATATAAATTGACGAGCTTGTTGAGTCTCCGACAAGTGAGAGTCAATCACAACTTCCTTCGGGCGGCGGAGACTTTTTGGGATTCGAAAATGCATGTTTTCCGATTCACTTTGAAAGAGCTATGTCTGCTTCCGGAAGAATGGTCTTCAATCCTAGGGGCAAACCACTTTGGTCGGCCAACGTTGCCCGCAACGCCAACGGACATCCCTAAGCAATACAAAGAGCTCTTATGTCTTCCTTCTCGGGTCATCGGAAGTGCGATATTCGGCGAAAAGGTACAATTTCAAACCACCGTTGAATATTTTTCAATCGCCTGATACCTTGGAATATGGTCTCGTGATACGGGTGCGAGCGCTCGTATTATGTCTCCTTGGCGAGTTTTGTTTTTACTACGGCGGTAAAAGAATCGGGCCGACAAATTTGATCCAAATCGTTCAAGACATGTCCCGAGGCTACAATCCCCTACCTCTAATGCTAGTGGAGACCATGATGGGCCTAGATGACCCGAATCCAAAACATGATTTACGTGGAAGCCCCTTGCTACTTCAGGTATTTCCCTCGTTTTTTTCCTTTCTGCTTGATTTCTGCCCCTACTGTCAGTAAAACCCACTCGGGTTTTTTTTTTTTTTTTTTTAAGTGTGAGATAATAGGCATGCAATCTAACTCGGGCTAACTGTTGGACAAATCTGGTTAATGGAACACTTGGGCCTCATCGAAGAACCTCGTACTTCATCGGCGATGGCGAACTATTGTCAGAGAAAGAGGAAGTACACCGACCTCCGCTCTGTAACGGAATGGATCGCATTCTTGAAGGAGCCTCGGGAGATCTCATGGTGGATCAAATGATGGCACATTTTTGAATATGTGATCCATGACTTCCACAATGCCTATGTGTGTCTTGCCGGTTTGACGCACATGACTTTTTATTTTTCGGCGTGGGTGAAGCGCCAAATGGGTCGTAAGCAGGATATTCCCGAACTTCTGTGTGAAACTCCCAATCAGTCAAAGCTTCGAAGTTCGATTATTGAGTCATGGCTGAAGTATTGGGAAAGAAGGCCATGTTACCCGTTCTTCTGCTGTGAGTGAGCTACCTAACTTCAATTTCCGAGGTTGTTCTTCTGTGCCCACATTTATGGTGATAGTGTCTTCCAACACCGCCATTTTATGCTCATGTTCATCAGAAAATTCTTTTAAGGGTTAATTAAATTCCAGATTATTATTGGCACAGTAGCTCAGGGAAGAGGGGAAAGAAGAATCAGAGTAGGCAGAAAGATTCATCTTATTTAATGCAAAAAGGAATACATCGCCAACAGACTCAAGACTATACTCACTTGACTCTAAACCATTAAAACCTGACTCTATGCCCCTAAGAACAGACTCTCCTACACATAAAGCAAAATTATTCTCCTCAGCATCGACCCATGAGACCCGCGACAGCCGGACAAATCAAGGTCCCACCCGCGATCTAGGCGTAGCACCTGCGAAGTTCAACAAGAAAAGTAGCGCTGGAGCATAGCAAAGGGTCGCACCCGCTACAAAAATGTCGCACCCGCGACGTGCCGGCTAGAAGAGGGTCGCACCCGAGTCTGAAATTGTCACACCCCCGAGGACGGTGAGAAGAAATTCCGAGAAACCGTCACGCCTGCGTCGGATTTTTTAGCGACTGGGCAGACGAGGGTCGTGCCCACGACCCTATGTGTCGCGCCCGCGACAGTCGGCTGGAGTACGGAAATAAAAGTTGCGGTGGCTGCTAGTGTTTTAGGGTTTTCATTGTTTTCTTTTCCCTAATTCTTTTCTATATAAACCATATTATATTTCATTAAAGAGTATCTTAGTTTTATCTTTTCTTAGTCTTAATTAGTTTTATTTCTAGTTTTTACTTAGGTTTATTTTAATGGCTTAGTTCTTAGTTTCTTTAAGTTTTCTTTAAACCTTTGATTGTAAGCTACATTCTTCCAAGATCGATGCAATTCTTTTCTTCAAGTTCTTGTCTCCACTTTTTGTTTTTTAATTTCATTAGGGTAGTTCGACACAAAAAATCTGATTTTTAGTGAAGAGGACGATTAAGGTTCCTCAGCAATCATGAGACTTGGATCAAAGCTTGGGACTTCGTGGGATGACTTCTTGTCCAAACAGCATGCCAAATATGTTGCTCCCAGCAAGATGAGTCCATTCTAATGGAGGTTGTTTGTCCCGAGCGGGAACAAAAACAGTAGCCATATTAATGGAGCAATCATCGAAGACTTCTAGCCCAGCGACTTGAGTTCCCTTATTCTTTAGATAGAATGGCTCAGGAAACCCATAGTAGGGGAAGTCATCACCTTCCCTAACAAATTTTCCATTAAGAGTAAGTGGATAGGGCTTCATCTGGAATAAAGTGGGAGGATTGTCCATCCTCTTCTGTTCAACGATAGCCATCTTTGCGAGCCTGACCTCCTTCTCAATTGGTTTGTAGCCTTAGCCAAATCTTCCCTTTTGCTTAAAGGTTTTGAACATAGGAGGAATTTTGTTCTTTGGATTCCTTCCCAACGGCATTCTTGAGAAATATCCTTGTCTCTTGAGCATAGCATGTACCTTGGGATTTGAGTAGGGATCGAAGTCAAAAGGTGCTTCATCCTGGCTCATCATCGCCACAAGCTCAAAGTTGTGGAGTTCTTTGTCCATTGAGTTGTGGTCCACTTCGAGAGTTGACTGTTTAGGAGTGAAAACAGCATTGATAGATTCTCCCGAGATGGTAATCACCTGTCCTTGAACCAACATTTTTACTTTCTGATGTAGGGTGGATGCTATAGCATTACACTCGTGAAGCCACGACCTCCCTAGTAGCAAATTGAAGGAGGCTGGAATGTCTAGCACCACGAATTCCACATTCCGAGTGATGTTGCCGGTAGTAATGGGCAACACTACAGATCCGACTGATCTCTGGGGTGAATTGTCATAAGCCTGAGTTGCACCCCGTTTTGAGCCAAGTGTTGTTGTTGCACTCCCAATTTCTGTGCCGTCCTCCAAGGGCACACATTTACAGCTGAACCATTGTCAAACAGGACCAGTGGGATAGTTTTGTTGGAACATTGCACTGTAAGGTACAAGGCTTTGTTGTGAGATGCTCCTCCTTGAGGTAAATCTTAAATCCCAAAAGTAATCATCTTTTGTTGGGTGGTCACATGAGCAACCATGGATTCCGGAGTTGTTTTAGGTGATACCGTGAGTGCTGTAAGGACGTCCATGTAACGACCCGCCCTAAACCCGTATTAATTAAGGCCTTAATCACGGTGTTTAACTAAATTACGCTGTTAAAAAATTTTCTTTCTTTTACGTTAATATGGTTATTACTGTTATTATTATTATTTATTTTTATGCGCGACAGGTCTCGAGCAAGGCGATGGTTAAACGGGTTGATTTTATATTATCTCGAATCTAAAGTTATAATTATTATTACGAGTTTATGAATACTTTTACGATAAGTTTTATAATTTATTTTATCATTCTCAATTTTACACTTGTAACCGAAGAAGGTTATATTAATTTTAATTCCCATTCGATTACGATTTATGTTATCCAACCTTCCTAATTACATTTATGGTCCAATTTATTTTATTAGTGTTATCCTACCAACTTATTTTATGTGGTTTAATACAAGTTAATACTACCCAATTTATTCCCAAGTGATCTTATTTAATCATATACTAAATTAATTTACCAAGTTTATGTTCACAAATTTTATTTTAGTCAATACCAATTATTTTACCTAGCTAGTTTATATTACTAATTGTCTAAGTTCATTAAGGAGAGTTTTTATAAAGGAGGGGAAAGTACTAAGGCCTTAGTGTTAATTCATTTCAAAAAATTCACCAACACTCTTCACTCTACACTCCCCTCTCCCTCCCTCTTCTCTGCCCAGCCAGCCCAGCCGTGCCCCCATCTGTTCCGGCCAATTTCCGGCAGCCAGAGGTCACGCCGGCGACCACCGGGCGGTGGCCGTGCACCCCTTCCACCTCTCTCTTGTTTTTCTCCTTCAATTTCTTCTCCAAGTGGTATAATTCTCAAACTCTAACTCTACTCTTTATGTTTCAAATCTGATTTTCACTTCTAATTTATGTTGTTCTTGTTGTTCTTTATCTCCTTTATGATTTCTAAGCATGAATTTAAGTTGTGGTTAAGTTGGGTTAATTAGGGTTTGAGTTTGAGAAGGATGCATGTATAGTTTGATTGGATTTTGGATGAGTTCTTGCTAAGTTCTTGTTGAATGTTGAAATTCTTGCTTGCATGTGGTTTTAGAGGAGAAATATGATGATTAAGGGACTGTTTTAGGTTGTCTACTATGTTAATTAAGTGATTACACACATGGATGATATGAATTTAGTGTGGAAATGGGTGGAAGAGTGTTAATTCAAGTGTTAATTACAGTTGCTTGTGTAATCCATGGTTGCATGTGAGTTTCATGAGCTTATTTGGGTAATCTTTGAGTATTAAAATCTGAAAGAACCATAAGTAATAGTTAATTTGGGCTTTGGTTGTGAATTAGTACAAGTTAGAGGCCAAAGGAGGCACCAAAGTAAGAATCAAAGACATAAAAGGTTTCTGTCCAAGAATCTGATTTTTATAGAGGATGTAAAATGTGAGTTTTGCCTAGATTTTTACTGGAAATGATAGCCCAAGTGATTATCTAACTCTAGGCTTTGGAATTTCGAGAATCCGGTATGTGTAGCCCGAGATACGAGCAAAACCGTGAAAGGGTGCAATTATATACGATTCTGAGTCAGTATCTTCTTGCTAAGTTTTCGTCCATTTGGAGACTTTATGGGCTTAAGTGATAAACATAAAAGTTTTAGGTCGTTCTTCAAGCTTTCTGAAAACATAAAGTTTGCATCCATACGATATCAGGAGAGTGAGATATGAGGCTGTGTTTGAGGGCCGTCAACAAAGTTTCTGCCCAGAATTTTATTAATTAATTTCTATCTTTAAGGGTGCAAGGGGGTTTCTTAGGGAGCTCTCATGAGATGGTAACCATTCTGATTTTGTTAAGATGGGTGGGATAGGTATGCTAAGATGATTTAAGGCAATATAGTGGTTCGAGTTTACCTCCTAAAGGTTTAACAAACATTAGCAAAGCCATGAGTCAAATTGTAGAGGGTTAAAGTTCTATTGAGTGTTGTTGATGGCTAAGTCGTACTTTTGACTTCTTAACAAGTTTATGGGTTTCCTCGATGTCTAAATAGCCCAAGGACCATCTCTTCTATGTATTCAATTCACCGGTCATTGGTTCGTAAACTTTCCAAAATTCATAATCATGTCCTTTTTTAATTTCCGTCGCTTGGCAATGTTTCTTTCATGTTTTCATTAATCGAATAGCTTCTCTTCTTAAGCCTTCAAGGACTCCAAATTCTATGCTCATCTAAGCTGGTTGTTAAGGATGCTTTATACATCATAAGCTTTCTTTGATCCTATTCAAGTTTCACCATAAGTTTCGCTTAAATTTCCAAGCCGCATGATTAATTTCAAGTACTCTGCTTCTGTCCGGGCCTTTTTCCGAGCCCTTCCTTTCTTTTTTAGCCTTCGGGCCAGTCGACAAAGTTGTAGGGCGTGTTTTTCCCTTTCCCAAGAGTACTCGTGTGCAAAAATCCAAGTTTCCGAGCTCAAGTTATCACCAAATCTTTGATTGACTAAACAACTGAAATTTCTATTTTCTCAACCCTTTTAAGTTATCAAGTTTTAAATACTTTCATCCTAACTTGTAAATGCAAGGACTTTATTTAAGCTCTCAATTTTCGTATGCTCTCGTACTAGTTTCCAAGTCGCCCAAACCGTCCTAAGCTCGAGGCACGTCGCTAGACCTTTCTTCTACCCAAGGTACGCAAATTGTCCAACATTTAACTTTTACTTATCATTCAGTATATATATTATCATCATGTCAAAGCATTGACCTAATATTATTCATCACATTATTTTCAAAAGTGGTCCCGCCTTATTATATGCTAGCTAGTTACGTGATGTACTAGCCTTTTCTTTTAGATGCTCCTGATCAGAGTGTCCTAATGACCTGGCCAGTGTCGACTCCCTAACACTCACCCAATCCAAATCTAGATCGATTTGGGCATGCGCGTGTGTGAGGTGCTTTGCATCGATCCTAAGGGATACCACTCGTTTTCAATTATTACAAGTTTAACTCCTTTACGTATGTACATATTTATCTGTGCAACAATCTAGTTCATTCATGGTTATTTTCCCCTTCCCTGTTTTCAAAATGTTTTTAAAACGTCGGCACTAAAAACCGTTTTCGAACGGTTGACGTGTTGGAGGTTTGTGTACTGAGTGTTTCCCCACTCACTTTGCGTCTGTTTTCAATGTTTTGTTTTAGGAGGTCCGAGCTCACAGGATAAAGCCAAGGCTAAGCAAAAGTAGGTCATTCCGTTCGAGGTCGTTTCTAAGGTGGTTGCTAGTCGATCCTCAAGCGCTTTTATGGGATTTGGAGACTTTTCTTTTCTCATGTTGGGAAATCTTTATATAAATGTTTAAAGGGTTGTCTATGTTGTATTTCAAAGTTTGGTGATTGATTTGTATGGGGTTAAGTATATTTTTATGTTGGGTTACGTTTGGTGTTTGTGTTTGCCTTGTCCCGAGTGGAGACGGCGGTAATACCTCTACCCTGGTGTTCCGCTGCGCTAATCACAGGTTTAATTGATGGTTTAAATTAATCTTGTGGTTAAGGGTTTTGGGGTGTTACAGTCCAACATCTTATGTCTATGAGCGTGTGATGTGCATATGAGTTGCCATATGGTGACCTCAACCCTAGTCTTTTTGAGTTGAGAAAGAAGAGAATCTTCAGGAGAGGTCTGATTGTCACTACCAGTCATTGGTATGGGGTTAGGAATAGCCACTGGGATGGTGGTATTCCTGTTATTGTTGTGGCGGCAAGACCGAGTAAGGAATGCCACATCATTTGGTTCATCTTTCTCCATCCATTTTGTCCCAGAATGCTCGTGCTCATCATCCTCATCACTGTCCCAAATACCATGGATGAATAGACCTTCAAGGAACCCAACTACTTCGGGGACAGGTTGACCCGTTTCTACAATCAAAGCGGAGGGGTCGAAGCTGAAATCCCCATATACAATAGCATTTGCATGCTCTGGCATAGGATTACTTTGATTGTTTGGTTTCTTGGCAGCTTTTGGCATTGGTAGCGTCCCTGCCCTTATCATGACCTCGGCAACGGTGATAACGGCAAAATTGGTTGGAATCCCAATTTCTGCCTTTGATTTCTGGCTCTTCTTTCGGTAAGGGCAAAACCAGGATACCCTTCTTGACCAGACGGTCGAGAGCCTGAGAGCAAGGAACATCCAATGGCGTATAAGTCTCATATTTTGGTACGTAAGGTCCCTTGTGCTGGATAGAGTTTGTCTCCATAATGTTAGGAGGGTGGCTAGCTGCACTAGTAGCCCTCCTGTTGGAGCTGGACCCTTTCCATCTAGGCGATGTTGTCTTATCATTGTGCATAGCCTCTAATTGGACACAGATGTCCTTCAAGTAATCAAAGTCTTTGACGACATGATACCCCAAGCGCTTGGATAGGCTGCTCTAGAGTCCTTGCTTAAAGGTAGATAACTGTAGCGGAGGGGGATTGTCTCATTGATGTGGGAGAATTTTGTATGCTATCTCTCAAAGTAATCCATAAAGGACTCATCATCCCGCTGCTTTATGGCGGTTAAGTCATCCACTGTAGCATGTTTCTTCTAGATGCGTGTGTAATGATGGATGAAAGCTTTGAACAATTCAGTCCAGTTGACTTTGATTTGGGGTGACAGCGCGTGATACCATACCTTTGCCTCTCCATCTAGGGTGGATGGGAAGACGGTAGAGTATAAGTCAACATCAATTCGGTTTAAAGGTGCCAGCCTCATGAACTCCTCTACATGATGAATAGGGTTCTCAGAAGGTTTGAACCTAATATTTAGCACTTGAACTTTGTCAGCTATCTTCAAAGTTGGTTGAACTGGCAACGAAACCTCCAAGTACTTGTCAGCAAAAGCCGGCACAGAGCTCATTGCCTTGGTGAGGCTCTCTAACTTCTGCTTAAGGGCCTTAACAGTGGGATCCCTTGTAGGTTTTGACACTTCAGGCATGTTAACTTTATCCTTGGATACCCTTGTTCCTCCAGAATCTGGGGATGTCTTGATGATTTTGGGTTCAGATTCATATCCATGCATTTCTTCGTCATCCTCTTCAGCATTCAACCCTAACTTGGTGTTGATCTTAGTGATGGCTTGCAGCATGCCATCCATCACTTGTTGTTCATTCAGCCTTTTGCTCATCTTCTTCTACTGCTCTAGGGAGTTAGCGAATACAAGACCCCGCATCTTAGTGTAGAGCTCGTCCAAATGCTTCGTGATGTTAGTTTCGGTGCTTTGGACCGGGATTTCTTGGAACTGCTCTCCAGACATGACACTGACACTAGTTGCAGATGGATCGTAATGCCGGTTCGGAATCAAACGGCCAGTTCGCGGATCTCGGATGCGGGCTCGGAGTCGATCACCAATGATGCCTGCATGGAAATTTAAGGTTAGAATACTCGATGACATACTCTGACACATACTACCCAATGCATGCATGCCCTAAGAGACCTATATGATCCTAACTGTCTCGACACATATATGCTGACACAAGGGATTAACCCACTTTTTGAGAGTGCATGACCTAACTCTATATGGACCTATGGACAAAACATTATTAAGGGCCGCACAAAGCCAAACATAGCGAGCGGGGTATAAATTGTTAGGTTCAAGTCAGTGTTTCTCAATTCGGATGGGCCCAAACCATAGGCGACCGTTTTAAGAAGAATCCATAACTTGGCCCAACAAGTCAGATAACTCAAGCCATAATGACTATTATGCGGACTAGAATAATGTTCAACAAGACTGACGACCCATTTTTTTTTACCTCTTTTTATTTTATTGCATTTTTTTTAGTCGAGGAAAATGGATATTGTAAAGGATTGAACAAAAATCAACAATAGGCGAGTCGTAATTAATTTATGGGCCTAATCAACAAATCCAATATGGTTGGGCCTAACAACGGGCCGGCCATAAATGCGGTGAATTTATTAATTAAATCGACAAAGTAATTTACTCGAGCCCAGTGACTATTATGCAATCTAAAATGCTATCCATTAACTTTGTTGGACTTTTTAATTTATTCTTGGACCTTCGCTAAGAGAATTTTGTAAATGGCCATATAATATCATCAAAGGTGAGTCGATTTTTATTTGTTAATTAAAATAATCACCTTTTAAGCATAAATGGGCCCTTCCACTTGGGCTAACCATGATGCTTTTTGAGTCAATTATTCTAATGAATAAATAATCATTTTCTCAACCCAATGAATTTTCTATGGACTAATACAAAACTTCTAAACTAGGGTCGGCTCTAAAACAAAAGAAAAAGGGAAGGGGTAGCACATAGCACATAGCATACAACATGAGGGGATACCCTAAACCAAGGTTCTATGTTCATGGATTTTTTTATGGTTGGATTACATGGTCTACCGCACGTTTTCATCTCCGTGCTCCATACCCTTAGGTAAGGAGTGTGAGGTATTGCTCAAAGAACTTCAAGGAAGCCCTTTGAGTGTAACGCGGGGAGAGGAGAGACCAAATGCTTGGCGATGTAGGGTGCATCACACAAGTAGTGGTCTTCCCGCTCTCAAGGCAATCACCTAGGTATAACTTAACCGTCACATTTGTGCTAGCGTGTCAAAAGACTTTATTAGTGGTCCGGTATGCAAAGGATGCCTAAAAAGAATTATAAAATCACGAAATAAATCAACTTCTCCCTTTTACTATTTCAAATTAATTCGATTTTTTTCAAGTTTTACCCTCTTTTTAAATTTAAGTCCCCAGTGGAGTCGCCAATCTGTAGGACCCGGAAAATTCCCGTTCGGGGAAATCGTTCTCGGATGCGCTACTTAATGATCGGGACCCAACTAAGGTTGCTTAATCCCTAAATAAGGATATTTTTATTTTCGAAATTTATTTTCGGGGTGGTCAAATTTTATTTATTTTACAAATCCGTTTTTATTATTTAAATATTTGAAATTACACCAAAATATATTAATAATAACTTAAAATTGACCCAAACTATAAATTCAGGCCCAAAAGAAAAAAGCCGGGACGCCAAGAGCAGTCAAAACCCGCGCGGGTTTTGACCGAACTTGGGCTGGGCCGTCTGCTTTCCTGGGCCAAAGAAAAGGGGTTGGAAATAGTAAAACCCGTGCAAGTTTTATAGTTTTCTGGCCCACTTTCTCTTGGTTTTAGCTTCGAATATAATGAATGGGGGATGTTAAGCCATTTTTAATTATTTTAATGTAAATTCTAATGTTAAATATTTAAACGGATTGTAAAAAAGAATGAAAGAGTCGCCAGTCGATTTAAGGGAACCGACAAACCATGAAAATAACAAAAATAACTCCGGTCTACGAAACCCGATTCTAAGTCCAGGGGTAAGGTTACGAATTCAAGAAGTATAAAAATTCTCGAATTCGCCTGTTAGAAAACAAACTCTACTAAAATCGACATTAAAATGAAATAACGCGGGGAGAAGTTTAATTAATTTCGCAAATTTATAATCTAAACATGCAATATAAAAACAAGGTTTTCATTTACAAAATATGCACAAGTAACGGAAATGAAATACAAATTACATGATTAAATATTACAATGATAAGAAAATGAGAGCGAAACTCTTGGATTTATAAGCCCGAATGTGCCGTCCGAAGATCTTGACTTCCTTTGACTTGGTGGAATGGAATGATGAGTATGAGAATGGTAGTAGGATAGTATATGAGTGATGGTTTTGATGCATAATGGATCACAAGACAACCAAAATGCCAAGAAAGAACAAGGATCATATCACAAGTAAGAACTTGCACTAGTTGATTCAAAGAAGAACGATTTAAGGAACAATTTTAGGGAACTATGGCCGAATGATTTAGATGATTCAAAGGTTGATTCGTGAGCTCAAAACATGAAGTTCAAGACAATCAAGTGAATTCCCAAAATAGCAAAACAAACGAGAATCAAATGGACTTACAAATGACGAATCAAACGAGAACAATTTGATAGAATGAGCAACGAAACTCCTTGGATTGATACAGCCACGCCACAATCTTCAAGAGCTCCTACTCCTCCTTTCACCACCCAAGAATGCTCAATCTTGGATTAGAAGAGAAGATTTGAAACGAAATCCTAGAGTGGAAATCGTTGATCTAGCCAAAACTAGAGAGAAACTAAAACATCAACTTTAGACATTGTATTGAATGTATGAATATGAGGTATGTTTACAAGGCACCCCTAGGGGGGTATTTATAGTAGGAGACCTCCCCTTAGGCGTGACCCTTCTCCAAGATTAGGCCCCTTAAGGGCTTACATCATTCTTCCTAATGCTTACATCATAAAGAAAACAATGTACTAAGCTATATTACAAATATGAATAACTCCTTTGATTCTCATCCAAACTTAAAGATTTTTGAACCATATGAAAGCTCTTGGAATGTAGATTAATCCTCTCTAGGATGACTTCTATGATAGCTTCATGGTCCTTGAATTAAGGAGCAAAAATATACGATCACATGAGTTGATCCCTTCCAAGTAGAGAGATATATGAGAGACTTGAGCTCTTCTTTCTTCTAGGTGAGTATTAGATGTCTCCATGGTTGACCTTGATGCATAAGGCCATCAATTATGCATCATACACCCCCGGTTGAAAAAGTTTGCCCTCAAACTTGGAAAATCAACCCTTACTTGCCTTCTTCACAAAGACTTTCTTCTTGAAGGCTTTGAAGTCATTATAGATTCCTTTGATGAACTTCTTAAACTTTCTTCCGATCAATTCTCGAACACCATAAGACTTGGATTTGCGTTTCTTCACCGTGAACGTGGGTTATTCACGTTGCTTCTCACTTCCCAAGTCTATGCTTACCACTTTACCCTTGTCATTTAGCATGAAACAATGTACTTTGATGACTTGGGCTATTTCATCCTTTCGAATTTTCGGCCTTTCAACCAAGTGATCTAAGTAGATATCTTTTGGATGCTCATGGAAGATATGCTTCGTGGGAAGTTTCAAAATGTGATGGATACTTGGATCCGTTTCATTCTTCTCCCAATGTGTAAGAATAGGATCCTTATATTCTTCATGCCCTTGATACTCCATCTTCATAATTGACACAATATGACGTTTCTCCTTTTGCCGAGATGGTGGATCAAGAGGTGCCAAAGTGATCCTCTTTTGGTTGATGGTGAGAGTGTAAGTGTTGGCCCTCCCATCATGTATGACATGTCTATCATATAACCATGGCCTTCCCAATAAAACATGACAAGTATCCATGGGAACTATATCACACCACAATGAATCTTGATAATTCTTTCCAATTGAAAGACTCACCAAAACTCGTTGATCCACACGGATGCCTTGCCCAAGGTTTAGCCATTGTATTGTGTAGGGTGTGGGATGTGGGCTAATCTCCATTTGCAACTTCTTGACCATTGTTGTAGAGGTGGCATTGGTGCAACTTCCTTCATCTATGATCAAGGAGCATACTCTCCCTTGGATGGTACAATGAGAGCGAAAAATTCCTTCTCTTTGTAGTTGATCTTTCGGCACATTTTTGATATTCAAGGCCCTTTCTACCACAAGTAGTTCTCCTTCATCCGGCTCTTCCACATATTCTTCTACTACATCTTCCTCATCTTTGGCGTCAACCCTAACTTCTTCTTCTTTCTCATACTCCGGCTCTACATATAAAGCACTTTGGTATTCCACCAAAGACACTACTCGCTTGTTTGGACACTCCGAAGCATAATGTCCCAACCCTTGGCATCGAAAACACCTTCTTGGAGCTAATGTCCTTGGTTCTTGGACTTGGGTTTTGGATGGGGGATTTTGTGGCTGGTTTAATGTGGGTTTGGCGTAGGGTTTAAGGGAGGATGGGGGCTGATTTTATGGAGCTTTTGATTGTGTTTGAGAGTAAGGGAGTGGGGTATAGGGTTTGGATGGGTTTTGGTATGTTCTTTGAGGTTCCTTGGCCCTTTCCTTCCTTTGTCTTTCCACTTTCATAGCCAAGTTACTTAGCTCATCAAGGGATTCATATGAATGTAATTCAACTATATGACGTATCCAATCATTCAAACCAATCAAGTAACGTACGCAATTTGGTTCCTTCTCCTTGAGATCACAACGCCAAAGGAGGTGTTCAAACTCCCTTGTGTATTCTTCGACCGATTTAGAGCCTTGGACAAGCTTTTGCAGCTTGTAGTAGTTGTCGTGGACGTATGATTGGGGAAGAAACTTGGATTGCAACTTTGACTTCATCTTATCCCAAGAACGAATCTTTTCTTTCCCTTTTGCAACTCTCTTCTTTTGAAGGTTAGTCCACCAAATAGAAGCATGTTTTCTTAATTTCAAAGCAACGTACTTCACCTTGAGCTCATCACTACAATCTTTCAACTCAAAAACACGTTCAACCGTATGTATCCAATCAAGATAATCTTCTACATTTAAGCTACCATCAAATTCAGGAACTTCAACTTTAAAATCCAAACGTTCATGCCTTTTAGACTTCGAACTACTTTCACCATGTGACGAAACACCTTCACGTATGGACCCTTCACGTAGCATTTTGTTTTCTTCCATTTTTTTACCCAATTGTATACGCAAATATGCTACTTGTTGCCTTAGTTCATCAACCTCATTAGATTCATCGTCTGCCATTGGATTCAACTTGATGTCAATTGAACTCACGAGGGAATGGGACGGATTTTGGTTAGGTATGTGTTTAGGACGAGGGTTCTTTGTGGAGCTATGGGTTCTTTATGAGTTCTTGATGAGTTCTTGGAAGAACTATCAAAATGGCGTGTGGTTGGACAATGTTTATGTGATTATATGATGAAACAAGGTAAAAGATTCATGCAAGAAACAAAGGAGAATCAACTAAACATGGCTCTGATACCAAATTGATGCATAATGGATCACAAGACAACCAAAATGCCAAGAAAGAACAAGGATCATATCACAAGTAAGAACTTGCACTAGTTGATTCAAAGAAGAACGATTTAAGGAACAATTTTAGGGAACTATGGCCGAATGATTTAGATGATTCAAAGGCTGATTCGTGAGCTCAAAACATGAAGTTCAAGACAATCAAGTGAATTCCCAAAATAGCAAAACAAACGAGAATCAAATGGACTTACAAATGACGAATCAAACGAGAACAATTTGATAGAATGAGCAACGAAACTCCTTGGATTGATACAGCCACACCACAATCTTCAAGAGCTCCTACTCCTCCTTTCACCACCCAAGAATGCTCAATCTTGGATTAGAAGAGAAGATTTGAAACGAAATCCTAGAGTGGAAATCGTTGATCTAGCCAAAACTAGAGAGAAACTAAAGCATCAACTTTAGACATTGTATTGAATGTATGAATATGAGGTATGTTTACAAGGCACCCCTAGGGGGGTATTTATAGTAGGAGACCTCCCCTTAGGCGTGACCCCTCTCCAAGATTAGGCCCCTGAAGGGCTTACATCATTCTTCCTAATGCTTACATCATAAAGAAAACAATGTACTAAGCTATATTACAAATATGAATAACTCCTTTGATTCTCATCCAAACTTAAAGATTTTTGAACCATATGAAAGCTCTTGAAATGTAGATTAATCCTCTCTAGGATGATTTCTATGATAGCTTCATGGTCCTTGAATTAAGGAGCAAAAATATACGATCACATGAGTTGATCCCTTCCAAGTAGAGAGATATATGAGAGACTTGAGCTCTTCTTTCTTCTAGGTGAGTATTAGATGTCTCCATGGTTGACCTTGATGCATAAGGCCATCAATTATGCATCAGTTTTGATAGAGTTAGGGATGGTAATATGAGAATAGTGAGACTTCTAAGAGAGTATGAGAATGATGAGAGTTTGGGTAGAATGATGGTATTGGTTGATGGTAGTTGGTGGAAGTATGAAGTTTTGAGGGGAAATTTAAGTATAGTATGAGTGTTGTTGAGGATAGTTGATTAGATGAGTAGAAGAATGGAGGGGTATATATAGTTGGAGGAGGTGAGGTTTAGGAGGGAAAAGGAGGGAAAATCATGAGGGACACATCCCCATGATCATGCCATGCAATCACGTAGCATCCAAGTCAAGGGCCAAGGTCAAAGCATCAAGGGCTTTACATGGGATTTTGGCGCCGGATTCTGAAATGAAACCCCGCGCGGGTTTTAAAAGACCCACACACGGATCACTAACGTAGGCAAGCTGAACGACACATTTTGGCCAGGTGATAACCCGCGCGGGTTTTGAAGGTTGGGTTGGGGCGCGCCTTGGGCCTGACCTGGTTCTTGGCCGCTTTTCTTGATTAAAACCCGTGCGGGTGTTGTCCTTGGTACAGGGCCGTTTTTTATTGTTTTGCTTGCTTTGCTCATTGAACCCATGATCCCTTTTGGTATCGGCCCAAATGCTTTATTCACACCTTTGGATAAGTCGGGATTATAAAATTGGTGAAAATCTCGGTGTCTACAGTTATGTTGTTTTGAGGTGGTTTAAGTTAAGTTATGTCTTGATGATGCAGGTTCGAAGTTAGTGTATGTTTTGGTTGTTTTGTCAGGTGTAGTCTTAGGCTTGTCCACTTCCGTAGACGGCGATAATACTCCCAGGTGTTTATCCGCTGCTAATCATTGGGTTTGGTGTATCATTAGCTTAATCTAGTGGTTAGTAACCTGGGGGCATTACAGGATTGGAATTGGTGACTGCCTCATTGGGTAGTTAAGTGATGGTTTTATAGTAGTCTTTGATCTCAACAGATAATCTGTCATTCTCGGTAATTAAGAGGTCATTTCTAGAGTTCAAGCTTTCTATTGTCTCACTCAGATTGTGAACATGCTTTGTACGATGCTTGACTCTTTTTATTAAAGATCTAGAATATTTGAGGAGATGAAATAATTTATTACCAAGATTTACAAAAGGAAGAGTGAGGAGGTCATCTATATTTACCTCGTCTTGAGATGAGACCGTGTCTTGATCCTCATTGAATTGAGCCATGAGGCAAATGTTTGTAACCTCTTCAACATCACTGTTTCCTTCACTTAAGTCACTATCGCTCCAGGTGGCTAGCATTGCCCTATGATGTTGTTGTTTTGGCCTCATATTTCTTATATCCTTGTTTTTTCTAGCACGAGGATAGTCTTTAACCAAGTGCTCTGAGCTGCTGCAACCATAACAAGTAAACGGGTCAGGTTCCTCTTTCATTAGAGCCTTAGCTTTTGCTTTTCTGTTTTGCCGATCCTTGATGTAGCCTCCAAAGGCTGGATTTTTCTTGTATAATCTTCTGAACCCTCTTGCTAACATTGCTATTGTATCTTCTTCATTTTTATCTGATTCACTATCAGATTCACGTATTGCCTTGAGGGCAATTCCTTTGGGTTCTGAGAGGTTACTTAGTTGCATCTCATGAGCCAATAGTTTCCCAATGAGCTCTTCCAGCTTGAGGACCTTGAGATCATGGGCATCTTCAATGGCTGTAACGTTTGGGCCCCTTTTTCTTCTAGTCAGACATTTAAGGATCTTCCTAACTTGTTCCTCATTGGAGTAGTTCTTCCCAAGTGACATGAGGTGGTTAGCAATACTGCTAACTCTCTTCAACATCTGTTCAATAGACTCATATTCTTCCATTTTAAAGGGAGCCTCATACTTTTGGACGAGAATGTCCACTTTGATGCCTTTACTTGGCTTGTGCCTTCGTATGAGGTTGTCAAATAGTCCCAAACCTATTTGGCATTTTCAAAGTTAGAAACATGTTCAAATTCATTAGAATTTAATCTGGAATAGATTAGGATTAGAGCCCGAGTGTTTTTTTCTTCAATGGTTCAAGCTCTTCAGCCGACATCTCAGATCTCTTCTTAGGGACATTCTTGTTGTCACTGTCCTTTTTTGTGGGAGTAGGGAAATCTACCTCAGAGACTACTATCCATAAATCCTCATCTTAATCTTTGAGGAATATTTCCATCTTTTTCTTTCACATTATGTAATTTTCACCAGTGAGCAGTGGAGCTCTCGTCAACAAACGTCCTTGAGGAGCTTCATTTGCATTGATACCGGCCAGGATCTTTTTCACGAGTGGTTAAACCCTTGAATTTGTGGAATTGCTCTGATACCAATTGAAATAACCCTAGAAGGGGTTGAATAGGGTTATATAAATAATTCTGCACTTCCTTAAGTCAAGGAAGTTAATAGCACTTATATAATCTGAATAATTAGTTATTGATAAGCTTAAAGTGCAAAGAAAGTAAGGAGGTTACAAACTCGGCAAGGTCCTGGACGATGAGGTCCTCAAAAATTCTTACAAGGGAAGAATATTCAGACTAAATTTCTGCAGAGGAGGCCTCACTGTTGAGGCAAGAGGAAAGATTCAAACTCACTAAAGCGAGGTGACTCACTCACTTTAGCTACACGACCCTGAGGTCCTAGTGGTTACAACTGGTTACACAACTCACCACAAATATCCTAGTGGTTACAACTCAAAAATCTTTCTCAACAAGAATCTTACAACTCCGAATTTGCACTAGAAATTCTAACTCTCGATTTTCTTGCTTGGAAATCGTTACTTGAACAGAGGAGAGCTAGTGCATTTTATACTGTTGATCTTCAGCAGCAACGATCTTTGCATAGGTAGACTGCTTCCATGAGCAAGTTGATGCTTTCCATTTTGGAGTCTGACCCTCAATCTTCAATTATTAGGAAGTTTGAATCCGTTAGCCTTGATTTCAAAATCTGCAAGATATTGCATTATATTAGCGTAGGATAATTCAAGGAATAATCTAATAGATATGATGAGAGATTTTTGGATACGTCTCTGAATATTTCTGCAATTTTTTTCTTCTTTCAATCTAAATAGTATCCTGCGTTGGAGGTCCTTAGAAGGGAGCTGCATTTGCTTCTTCAAGAAAAAATGGGTTCACGCTTAGGGTCAAGTTATAATCAATTCTTATCTTTGATTAGATTACATAGCCATGAAAATAGGTGTTTAGTTTAATCATTGCAACTCACTTCGAATTCAAAATATTGTTGTGATAGACCTTAGAAAGATTATAGACCCTGAATACTTAACTCTACTTCACACCAGGATTTCTAATTAATTAGTCGACTGACTAGAGTGGACTCCCCCAAACTCCCTTAACTATTTGGTAAAACTCTAAATATTACTGCTTTCTTAGTTTATAGTTTTAATTCACTATTTCACAACTATTTGGTCGACCTAGCATCCTTTATAGTGAACTAGTTTAGTGCGTAGTTAACACAAGTCCTTGAGAGACGACCTTAATATACTACTCTGACCCATACACTTGCGGATCACGTATCAAGTATTTGCCGCCGTTGCTAAGGACTTGTTTATCCAGCTGCCATTAGACGAAAGCACTCTAATTGACTAAGTTTTTATTGTTATTCTTAAAACCTTAAAAAACCAAATAAAATTTAAAAATTCCAAAAATTTAAAAATTTTTCAATTCTTGTTCCTCAATTCGAACGTGAATTATTTTGGTGTTGTTTTGAGCGATTATATACTATTCCTGATTCAGGTGATGTCATGTTAGGAAAACCTGAACTTCTTGATATTGTTTTTGAATGTGTGAATATAAAAACTCATAACCTTTTGAATTATTTTGGGTTTTATGATAAATCTATTGATGAAGCTTGAATTTTACTTAAGTGGCTTGCACGTGATACGTGTGACTTTGAAAATTCTAATTGTGCATTTGAATATTTTAATCCTTGTGCATATCATGCTAATTTATACATCCAACCTTGTAATTCAGTTACTTGTGCTTTATGTCGTTCTTATGAACATGATGATTCGACCTACCCTGGTGTTGCTAGACTTGAATCTATAATGCGAGGGTGTGACTTGTTGCATGATATTGACCATTATTCTAATTCTTCCTATTTGAATTATTGATTATGTGATAGTGAGGCCAGCGTCCCATTGGAAGTTAGTCTAGATTATCCTTCTAATCCTAGTTTACCTGAAAATACTAATGATGATGTTTTTGATTTTTAAGATAATCCTTTACCTTTTTCTCATTCGATGGGGTTTGAGGTGAGTGAGACTTATGGGTTAGAGGCTAGGTATGAAGGGAGTATTCATCATGATTCAATTGATATTATTGGTGAGGGACCAAGTGGGAAAGCTAAATGTGAATTAAATTTGTCAAACAAGGGTCCTGCTGACATTTTACCCTCTGATCCAATGCATTATTAGATGCTTCTATTGCTTTTTCATCACCTTCAATTTTACAAGAAACCCTTGAGGAACCTGTACCTTATCAAAAGACCTTTGACGTTCATGTTAATGTAGGATGTGAGGTTAATTCTTGTGTTTCGATTGATTTAACAATATCAATGATGAGTTATCCTTAGGTAAACTTAGAGGTTATGACCGCTCCCTTGATCCATATTGGATATACCTAGAGGACATTCCTAGAAAATTCTTGTGAACCACATATTTTGTATCTTTTGATTTTTGTAGTGAATTTGATTTATTACAGAGAGCTTTACTAATGTTTTATTTTATAAGTTTTTAGCTGCTCTCTCATTTGCTAGTTGCAAACCATGTGAAGAAGAGTTTGACAAGCTACTAAGGGTTTTGACGGCATCCAGAATGAAGACCCGGATCTTAACCTTTCAACTAAATTTATTTTAATTTTTAGAGTTCTTATTTTCCCTTTGATTTTTATAAATTTCATTTTCAATTTTGATTGTTTCTTTGATAAGTGGAACTCTAATATTTTCTTCCTTGTGTTGATTTGTTTCACTTTAGGAAAGGAAGGAGAAAATAATTGAATTACTATGCTGAGCGTTTCAAAACCACGAGGATATGCCCAGGCACAAAAACGCTAGCCGCGCCTCACAGGGCGCTGGCCGCGTTTCACACAAAAAGCAAGAAAAATTGGTAATCTAATAACCGCGGGCAATGTCTCGGTGTTTTCTGAATTTTATTTCAGACTCTTCCCCTTTCTAAGCAAACTTTCACTGCCCTAATTTAATTTTCTCCTACTTTCTTTCTTCTTCTTCTACTACTTTTCTTCTTCTTCTTAAACCTGACCGCCCCATCCCCACTGAACGAGGATGATTGATCCTTTGCTCCACCCTTTCCTTTACCATCGTTGTCTTCAACATTGAGGATAATCCAGTGTTTAAGCATGGGGGGAGGCTCTATATACACTTTGTGTATATATATTTTTTTCTTGTTTATTATTTTCTCGATTTTTTCTTGTCTTTCTTTTATTTTCTTTTTTCTTTTTTATGTTTCATGCTTGCTTTTCATGCTTTAATGTGTTTCCCTTGTTTGAATTTTTATTTTGGGGAATTTGGCGTCAATAATACCAATTTTGGAGGCATTGAACACTAATAATATATATTATTCTCTTGGATGCTGGCATTACCAACTATAGATTTATTTTCCACCAACAATACACCCCAATTTTGTATGATTTTGACTCATGGAAGATGATGTAGGTCCATAATATGTGACGTGGAAGGCAAAGCTTGTGTAGAAAATGTTGACGGTGACACTAATCCGCTTTCCACGTCATACATTATGGAGCCACATCATCTTTCCGATAAGTTAAAACCATAACAATTCGGCGGTGTATTGTTGGAGGAAAATAAGTTGATAGTTAGTACGGCTACTGTCCAAGAAAATAGTTTGTATTCTTAGTATCTAGTACCCCAAAGTTAGTATTATTGACGTCCAAAATTTTTTTTTTTTCATTTTTAGTGTGTCTTTTATAGTTTTTTTTAGTTTTCCTTTCTAAGTTTTCTTCTTAGTTTTTCTTTTAAGTTTTTCTAAAATCTTGCATTCACCTAGTTGCATTAGTTAATGCATGCTAGATTTTCATTTTCTTTTCTTTTCCTAGTCCTTTTCAGTTTGTCTTTTTCTTTTGTTTTGCATCCACAATTAGAAAAAAAAAACAGAAAATAGGAAAAAAACCAATTTTTTTTTTTCAAAAGACAAGAAAATAAAAAAAAAGGATAGGATTATGATTAATAATCCGGAACACCTTCGGTGATTATTTATAAACCAATTAAACTTTTAGTTTGTCTTGCATTATCTTGAGAAGTTTGGTTGAGAACTAAAAAGTTTTTGAAACTTAATTTGCAAATCTTCCTGATTTTGAGACAAGTTATGAAAGGTGTGTTTAACTGCTTTGATTATCTTAGTAGGCGTAAATATGTGTGCCGCAAATCTTGGGTTAGGTTTAGTTGTTTGAGCCTTATCCCGTGAATCCACATAACCAAAAAGTATGGATTGATCATTTATATCAATCCTTTTATTCCTTGGTTGACTCCACCATTAGTTGCACCTCTAGAACTTGTTTTGCATCTTGTTTGAAATTGCATCTTTGCATTGCACGCTGTGACAAAGTGATTGAGGCATTCATTTTTATTTTGTTGAATTACATAGCCAAATAACCTCCCTAACAATATAATTACTGTTCTTTAGGCCGCCTAGTCTTTGATTACCTTTCTTTTTGTGATGAGACCCTGGCGATACAAGCCTTGACCTGCGATAATTCATACCCATTGCCTTGCTTGGATGTGTAAGAGTTCGTTGTTTTGGGAGCGTAATATTGGTTTGGTGTTGTTGCGAATGGAATTGAGATGATGGGATGTGAAGTTGATTTTGATTGAATTGGGACACACTATATTTCCCAATTATTACGAGTTAGTTGTTTGGTTATGAAGTGTTTGTTCTTGATGAGGGAGTAAAGTGAGTTCCTTACCTTCTTTTGTAAGTGTGCGAGCTAAGAGTGATATATTATGAGAGTAATTCCAAGCATGGCTCTTAAGCTCCTCATACCCAAATTTCACCGCTCCTTTCCCCTAACCTAAGCCTCGTTACAACCCTAAAAGTCCTCTTGATTGTCACTTGTGCATTTGCATCTTACTAGTGGAGACTGAGATTCTTACCAAGCCTATGGTAGGTCGCTTCTTTTGGTATGAGTAAGTGAATACCCACTTGAATAAATAAAAATAGAGAGTTAGAGTGTTTCCACTTTATCCTAAAGTGAGGTTTCCTCTTCGACTTGCCTACGTCCATAACCAACCGCGCATATTTGCATTCATCGTAAGACTGTTGGCGGCTTTTCGCATATAAGAAACTTGTTCTCTTGCTTGATTTCGAAAACTTCTTTCTCTCTATTTTGCACTGGTTTTTGTTCTCTCCCAAATTAACCTTGGTGTTGCTTGGCGAACTGTTATATTTAATTTGTGTTAGCCTGAGGGGGTGTTTCATTGAATTTTTAACCCTAATGTTAATCCCCGTCATTTCTCTTTCTTCTCGAGTCCTCTTCCTACTTGAGCCTTTTCCCTCTTCCTGTTGTTTTTGAGTCAGACTTGCTTGAGGGCAAACAAGAGCTAAGCATGGGGGGATTTGATAAGTGAATATTTTATAGTAATTATTAGGACTCAAACATGTGTATTCCGTACAATTAACACCCTAAATTCCACAATTTTGTACCGAATTTTGTGATTTCTTCACTTGGTTTTGGAGATCAGTATGTTTTGCAGGGTTTAATGAGAATCAAATTAAAAGCATGAAGGATTGATGGAAAAGTGGTGAAAAATAAGAAAAATTGAGAAAGAGATTTGAGAGAAGAAAGAATTGAAGTGAGGAAACCAGCCCAACTGTGCAACACAACACAATTTTGGGCGGAGAAGCCAAACGCTGCCAGCGCCCATCCAAGCGCTGCCAACGTCCAACCAAGGAAAGCAAGGGCGGAAGGACCAGACGCGCCCAACGCCTCATGGAACGCTGCCAGCTTCTGGTGCCCTAGCCGAATATTATATAAGGGCCCTCGCCCTGCCGCTGCAAAAAACAACTTTTGTTAATAATTAACTCATCATTTCTCTACAGTTTTTCTTAGTTTTAGTTTTAGATTTAGTTTTTCCACTGCTATTAGTTTAGATTTTTGTAAGAGTGATTGAAGAGGAGAAGAAGATCGAATCGGGTGACACGAAGAGATCCACTCCACCGCCGCGAATACTTGGTTATATCTATTTACATTATGTCTTTCGATTTGAATGCAGTTGTTATGTTGTTAGTTTCTGTTATCATGAGTAGCTAAATCACTTTGTTTGGGGGATAAACATAATGTCTTTTGATTAATTATGAATGCGATCTCGGTGTGAAGTTATATTTAATCGTTTAACCTTCGTATATTGCATGTCATGGTAATTGGTTGATCACCTTTTGCTTGGTCTAGATTCTTAATATCGGAACGACAATTTGTTATTTTGAATTGGAAAGACGAAGATTGAATAGGTGTAGAAAACAATTAGAAATAATGGGTTCATGCTTAGGGTCAAGTTATAATCAGTTCTTATCTGTGATTAGATTAAATAGCCATGAAAATAGGTGTTTAGTTTAATCACTGCAACTCTTCGGATTCACAAGATTGTTGTGACAAGCCTTAGATAGATTATAAACCCCGAATTCTTAACACTACTTTGCACCGAGATTGCTAATTAATTAGTCGACTGACTGGAGGGGACTCCGCCTAACTCCCTTCACAGTTTGGTAAAACTCTAAATATTAATGCATTCTTAGTTTATAGTTTTAATTCGCTATTTCACAACTATTTGGTCGACCTAGCATCCTTTGTAATGAACTAGTTTAGTGCATAGTTGACACAAGTCCCTGAGAGACGACCTTGATATACTACTCTGACTCGTACACTTGCGAAGCACGTATCAGATGCTGAATTTTCCCCTTAAATTCATTACGGCGATGTTGAACTCTTATCTTTAACGCTTCTTTATTTTCAGTTCTCTATCAAATTGATATCAGAGCAAGTTCTCGATTATGAGTTTCACCGAAGTTTTTTTTCTTTTCCGCTGTCACGCAATTTTCTGAGAAGACCAATAAAAATTGGTCCAATAAAAAACCCTAAATAGTTGTTGCCCTACTTCCTGGAATCACGCCTATCACTTTCCTACCCGATTTCTCCCACAAACCCTCATCTGATTGGGTCAAACAACCCCATATTGCTTCGAGTTTTTATGCCCTAATTCTGCAAAACCATAGATCGTGAAATTTGTCGTGTTGTCGTGTTGTGCCTGCTTTTAGTGGATCTCCTTAAGACGGTAGATTGTTTTCGGTGTTCGCCCGTCGTCCTCGGGAACTCTGATTGCTAGTTTTCTCGCTAGATTACTGTTTGTTGGGTTGTTAGTGCTATTTTGTCATCATGATGCTGCCCTGTTCTGGTGGCATATTGGTCTAGTCGGTGCCTACTAAGGTTGTTATCTTCCTGCGCCTTCTCGCTTCTTCAATGAGTTTCAGAATGTTTCATAAAACAAATATTGTTTTGGACAGAATCGAGGCACGTGAGGCAAACATTGACGACTGTGACAAAGGTCAAAAGATGCACACTTTCAAGAAAGAGATTGAGGAAGATTTCTTCAAACATGGAAAAAGAATTACCCCTAGGCTAAATGATCGTCGGGAGACCGTTAAGGAAGAAATTCATGGGATTGTGAGTCAATTCAAGAGTCATGGAAGTTCTAATAATGAAGAAGGAAACGAAGCGAGTCCTCCATCTCCTATAAGTTATTTTCAATCTTGAACTCATAGTGAGGCTGAACAAGTTTATTCCAATGCGGACATACTTGAGTTATGTCCTAATTTATCTATTCATCCTATATCCAATGTTGAGGATTTGACACTATCTGAAGGTACTTTTGAGCCTCCTATGTTTTCGGCTTGTGCCTTGGGTGGTTCTACAACTTTAGAGATTATAGTACCTAGATTGCCTCCTATGATGCCCTTTGTTGTTGTTGTTGAAGATGTGGAAGCTCTTCTTGAAGACAAGTACTTAGACCCTACACGGGACTACAAGATCTTGGCTATTTCTAGATATTTTCTATTTTGGCATCCCCAGTGGAGATGTTACGACAAAAATTTGACTATGTGGATTTATTTCTCCATGATGAATTTTTCACTGGAGAGAAGCATCATCCCCTCCTCCAACTGCTACTTTTTCTGGAGAAGCTCCAAGTTGTGCACTATTTTTGTATGTGTGTTGAAGTGTATATGTTGTTCCTTGGTTGGATTTTTGTCTTCCTACGCTTCTACAAAACTAAACGTCGTGTTTTTAGCAACTAGGCGATCTGTCGCCTTGATTTTCTTGCTGCATTTATTTAGGAATAATAATTAGATATTTTATATGTTTTAGTTTCCTATTCTTATTAGGAATATTATAGTTTCCTAAGGCCCCATTCTTTTATACGGTTGGTCGCATTTCGGTGTGAAGGAAATGTGGTGGATTGGAAAAAGTTGATGTGGATTGTGGTAGGATGGAGAAAGTTGTGGTTGGTTGTGGTGGAATATGGAAAAAGATACTCCCTCTGTTCCATATTTTTTGTCATCTTTGGAAATTGTGCAATCAAATTTCAAGTTTTATGACCATAAATTTCTCAATATATATAATGAATTGCTATACAAAATTACCACCATTAAATTTGGTACAAAAAATACTAGGGAAATTGGATTCTAATAATACAAACTTTTGGCCATATAAGACCTAATTATATGAACTTTCGATTGGGTTCTGAATAATATGAACTTTGACCCCTTATTGCCGCTAGTAACACGCCACCAAGTTAGCCTTATTTTGACTCGTCGAGAAATCTAGGTGGCGGTGGCGGCACGTTTTTTTTTTATGTTTGACCATGCCATGTCACCTATTGACTTAAAAAAATTGCCACATCAGCACCCTCTCTCTTTCTCTCTCCTCTCTCTTTCCCCTTTCTCTCTCTCTCTCTCTCTCTTTCTCTCTCCTCTCTTCGTCATTCTCATCTTTTTCCAGATCTTCTTCTTCTTCTTCTTCTTCTTCTTCTTCTTCTTCTTCTTCTTCTTCTTCTTCTTCTTCTTCCCACTTCGCTCTCTCAAAATTGAAATTAGTTGCCTCTTAATGTCGTCCACATCGTGGAAAAACTGGAAGTTATCAAGGTATTCATCTAATTGCTCCCTAATTGAACTAAACCCATTATCAACTTTGGCCTGTGACAATTCTGAGTAATTTTGTCTTCCATTAAGTAGATCCAAATTTGATGGCTTTTAAACATGAAACTTTTGCAGCTCTTTTTTCTCCCGTCACTTCACTGCTTTCCCATCCCCTTTGCAAATCAAATGTAATAATTTACGTCTCTTATCCTATTTTCATACTTATTCCTCATTTTTCAATTTTCATAGCCCTTTCAATTTTCTTGTGCCTGCACTCTCTGTTTCATCTTTTGGGGATCTTGGGGTTGGGTTTTCTTCCATTGAGGGCAAAAAGAAGTTCATGAAAGACACCCACAAGATTGTTCTTCCCTAAATGGAGGTCCCAAGAAGGTAGAGTTAACACACACCAACTGTTTGTGGAAATTCCTTTGTGGTTTTGCTAGACGGTGATGGTGGTGGTGAATTGGTCGATTTTGGTCGTTTAGGTATGGCTGCACTGAGTTTCAACCTTCAATGGTTCTAAGAGGTAAAATTCGTTTCTTCCCTAGTTCATTTAGGTTTTCCATGTCTAAATTCGTTTCTTCCAGTTTTTCCATAGATTTCCAGTTTTTCCATATCTACTTAATGGACTTCAGTTTTAATTTACAGAAGAAGAAGAAGAAGATGATGATCTGGAAAAAGATGAGAATGACGAAGAGAAGAGAGAGAAAGAGAAAGAGAGAGAGAGAGAGAGAGAGAGAGAGAGAGAGAGAGGAAAGAGAGAGGGTGCTGACGTGGCAATTTTTTTAAGTCAATGGGTGACATGGCATGGTCAAACATCAAAAAAACGTGCCGCCACCGCCACCTAGATTTCCCGACGAGTCAAAATAAAGCTAACTCAGTGGCGTGTTACTGGGGGCAACAAGGGGTCAAAATTCATATTATTCATAACCTAATCGAAAGTTCGTATTATTAAGTCTTATATGACCAAAAGTTCGTATTATTAGAATCCAATTTCCCAAAATAATATCATAAAAGTATAATATTGCAATTTTTAATAACATATTATATAAGAAATTATCAATCAAAAAGTGATATTGAAGACTATGAAAGTCAAAACAACGACAATTAATATCAAACGGAGGGAGTAAATTAAATTAGAAAAAGTAGATTGTGCTGGGTTGTGGTTGATTGTGGTGAATTGTGGCGAGTTGTGGTGGAATATGGAAAGTTTTGGTGCGGTGTGGCGCCGCAACCTGCCAGCTCCATAAAAGAATGGGGCCTAAGTTGTTTATGATTATTATTCTTGTTTCCTATTTCAATTAGGTTTAGTATTAGACAAGCTATCTTCCTATAAATAATGTATTTGATAGTTTTTATGAAACACATTACATTACACTGATATTAAAAAGGGAAATTCCAAATGGTAGGCACCAAGTATTGGCTATTCCAAATGGTGAACACCTTTTTAATATATTCCAAATGGTAAACACCTTTTTAATATATCCCATCGGTAAATTTTAACCCATCGGTTATGAATTAAAATAAAGGTGTTCACCATTTGGAATAGCCAATACTTGGTGTCTACCATTTCGAATTGACCTATTTTTTTTTTTTTATAATTAGCGGCCATACGAGCCCTTTTATTCACCAAGCAGATAAAGTGCAAACGAGCACAAATCCAACCAAAACTTACAAAAGCCACAGCACATGATTATCATGTTGATCAAAGCAAACATAACCTTGACAAACAATCTTTCAGAATGAATAGAACCCAGCGCAAATCAGATGCACACCCTGACTGACAGAATATCAATTAAAGATGGCAGGAATTTGATGAAAATTGACAGCTAGCTGTTCCACAGAGTAGCTGTGAGCCTCCTTCCAACCTGATGACCATAGACACACCCTCCACTTTATATTATGCAGTACCAAGTTTTTATTTCTCTCCACTTGATCAAAGATGACAGCATTCCTGTGATTCCAAATGGACCATATTCCAGCAAAGAAGGTTGCCAGCCAAAGGTGTGTCCTCATTTTACAATGAAATTTCACTTGAACCCATCTGTCAAAGAAATCCTTGAGCGAATGATGCTGCTGTACCAAGACATGTCCTAAGCACTGCATTAAATCTGACCAGATGAATTGAGCAAATGAGTAGGAGATGAATAAGTGATGATCATTTTCTGGCATTTTATCACACAGGGGGCATATATTTGTTGCAGCTTGAATGATCCCCTTTCTTTGAAGCATTGCTCGAGTATTCAGTCTCCCCAAGAGAGCAATCCACACCATGATTTCTACTTTGAGGGGTGCAAGTTTTTGCCAGATTGAACCCATCACTGAGTCATATTGAGCATTCCCAAACACAATTACTTCTGCTTGCTGCACCACTACTTTAACAGAGAATGAAGCAGCCCCAACCCAGCTTATATTGTCTCTGGCATTTCTTTGAGGTAAAACAGTCTGAAGGAGTGATTTCAATTCTTGCTCTGCAACCAATTCAGTCTCAGAGAGCTCTCTTTGCCATGCTAAAATCCATCTCTACAGTTCCCCTTCAAACCAACCATGATCCTTGATGAAACCCTTTTTATCTGTTGCTAATTGAAATAGCAATGGAAAACTTTCCCTCAAGTTACAGCTACTGTTGCTCAGCCAACCATCCTCCCAAAATCTGACTTGTGAACCATCACCAACATTGACACGAAGTTGCTGCTTTATCACATACTGCATGCCTTTGTCTTCAGTAATTGCTTTCTTGATGTCATTCCAAGGACCTGTTAGCTATGGTTTCCACTTGGATGGAAGTAATGCAAAGTCTTCTGCATGAATTGACCTCACAACTTCTTTCCACGGCATACCCTCTTCTGAAATATACCGCTACCACCACTTGAAGAGGAGTGCCATGTTCTTCAATTGTAAGTTTCCAACACCTAGGCCCCCTCTATCTTTTGGCCTTTGCATAATTTCCCATCTGACCAAGGCACAACTTCTACTGTCACTACTACCTCCTTTAGCCCAAAAGAATTTGGCTTGAATTCGATTAATTGTTGTAGCCACTGACTTGGGCATTTTGAATAGTGAGAGATAGTATAGTGGAAGACTATTTAGGACTGATTTGATAATCACCAATCGCCCAGCTTTTGACAAACAACAGGCCTTCCAACTTGAGAGTTTTGACTGGATTTTGTTCAGGATAGGAGCCCATGAGCTTTTCTTCTTCATATTTGCACCCAAAGGAATGCCCAGATATGTGATTGGCAGATTGGATAACATACACCCTAGTTTTTTGGCCAATTTCTTGCCCCACATTTCATCCTTTCCCAGCACAATCAGTGCTGATTTCTCGTAATTGATACTTAGTCCAGCAAACTCCTCAAAAGATTAGAGAATGGCCTTGAGTTTCAGCAGTTCAGATTCACAAGCCTTAGAAAATACAATGGTTTCATCAGCAAACTGTAGATGTGTTACTCTCACTTTCTTGGCCCCTATTTCCAGCCCATGCAGATCGCCACAACTAACACCCACTGCCATCAAGTAGTTAAGAACTTCTGCCATCAGAGCAAATAATAGCGGTGAAAGTGGGTCTCCTTGTTTAAGACCTCGACCAATTTTGAAAGGTTTGGTAGGTGATCCATTGACAATAATCGAGATTCTAGTTGTGGTAACACACTTCATAATCCAGGCGATCCATCTCTGTCCAAAGCCCATTTGAACTAAGACCTCTTCTAGTGCATCACAGTCTACTGAATCATAAGCTTTTTGGAAGTCAAGCTTTAATAGAACTCCTTCTTTCTTCTTTCTTTTTAACCAATGCACCGCTTCAGCTGCTACCATCACTCCATCAAGAATTTGTCGCCCAGGAACATAAGCCGATTGAGCCACACCGACCAATGAATGAATAACAGATTTTAACCTCTGGCTAAGGATTTTAGTAATGACTTTGTATATACAACCAATCATGCTAATTGGTCTAAAGTCTTTGATGTCAATTGCCTCAGCTTTTTTTGGGATCAATGCGACCCAGGTGGTATTAATGACATCTGGAAGAATACCATCATTAAAGAAGTGAAAGATACACCTGCAAAAGTCTTCTTCAATCACATTCCAGATTGCTTTGATACATTTAAAGTTAAAGCCATCATAACGCGGGGCACTTGAAGCATTGCAACTCTCACTGCAAGAAATATGATTATTTGTGGCATCAAGTTTTTGCCACAAAATATAAAAAAATTGCTACAATAGGCTTTTGTAGCATTTTTTGAAAATGCCACAAAGATGCCACAAATGCCTTGTTACAAAAGGCTTTTGTGGCAATTTTAAAATTGCCACAAATTGTAAGGCTTTTGTGACATATTTTGAATTGCTACAAATGTTAAAATGCTACAATATCATACAATTTGTAGCAATTTCACTATGCCACAAAACTAACTTTGCCACAAATATACATTATTTGTGGCATATATGATTTGCTAAAAATCATAGTTTAATTCTAAAAGAGCATTTGTGGCAACTTACATTTGTACAATATGTATCTTTAATTATTGAATAATTGTAATATAATTTATAACATTGCTTGTAATAATGCATGTAACAAAAAAATACTAGATTTCAATGATATATAAATATTTATTATATATATTGTAGACAATGTATACTAAGTATGGAAATTAGATTTTGTTCATAATTTCTACCTATCTAATTCCTAGAATAAATATAAAAATCGTTCTAGCTTTGTTTCTTGGAGCGATTGAAACACCTATATTGTTCTAAACTAATTAGAAAAATAAAAATAACATCATGAATATCCTAAACTAACATCTTCCTTCTTAGGAGCCTCAACGAATTTTGCGTGTGCAACGTCATCTTTGTTTGCATTACATATCATGCAAGTCCCTCATTGAATTTGTAACTGCAAAGAGAAAACAATTTTATTAGAAGTATTCTTGAAAATACACTACAAAAACTCCGGCAAAATTTCCCCTAAAAGTTTGTAATATCCTAGGCAAAGTGCCTTATATATCAAATTCACATAAAATTAATAACTCAATGGCCACACGCCGAAGTACTTCACGAGCTACAAGCCCGGAGTCCAACCATATATATATACATAAAAAATAAAAATAAAAATCTATACATGGCAATGTAGTCACCATGCCTTTAGTACTGTCTATCAACACTTGGGACTTGACTCATAAAAGGACGGAGATGTTGAGTACAACCACTTGGATGTAACTATCCACATTATTAGCTACATATATTTAAATTGTTTTTTTTTTTAAATTATGGCAATCCAATCCATAGAAAACCTACAGAAATAAAAGATCTAAAAGATGAGTTCCTCATGCAGGTCCCTATCTTCACTCATTACCCCGGAAAAAAAAAAGGCAACCTAAAACTTGCACGGGAGGAAATGGGAGATGAGCCCTTGTTACTGTAGTGTGTTTGTCCTCTCTTTCTCTACATTCTACCCGACTTTTCTTCTCCTCTTTTCACTAAAAACATGGAAGAACTACTGTACTACTCAAGTAGAAATAGAACCCCTCCGCCCTTACCAGTAACCCTCCTACTGCCCCCCCCCCCCCTCTTTCCTCCACACTCCATCATCACAATCATTACAAAAACAGGGGCAACAATTGGACAGATCAAGTACTATCATTGGCTATGTAGATGTTGCCTGCTTGGCTGACAATTTTCCGTTACATTCTCAAGTGTTTGCTGGAATGCTGGTTCTTACAATCTAGTAAATACAGAATAAGTTACTTATATAAAATGGAAATTACAAGATGAAATGAACAAAATTGTTCTCCCCGGTGGAAATGGAGCAATGTTTTAAAATACAATGGTACGAGGGTGTATATGACATTTAACAAGCAGGGCATACACAAAGGAACAAACGAGAAGCATAAATTTAAGCGGATAATAAAAGAATTTGGATTCGATTTTGTAAGATGTAGCATACCTGAAGATATTGATGCACCTACAAGAGCACTATCTGCAACATCAGATGTGATTCCAACACTGCAAAACATAGAGGTCGAATAATATACCACCCTGTATTGATCTTGGAAAGCTGCTAAAATAGGAATAGTGCAGCACATTGCAATACTTACCTCCTGGCAAGCCCAAAAGTTTATAGGAATTTTTTTTGAGGCATTCATATATGTCAATAAAAACAGTCTACATTTTACTTACCTCCATAAAAGTAGTATTACTGACAGAATCAAATTTTCTATCTTTGTTCCTCTAAATAATGATAAGTCTCTTCTTCGATTGAAAAGCAAATGATAAGCAAGCACAAACATCAGAGGAATCACATGATGAACTTATGATTAGCTTTTATGATTTGGTTTTGATGGATAAATATTAGCTTTTATGATCTTATGAGGCCCAAGGATCAACAAACTAGTAAGGGGAGCAATTACATTCCTTAAAACCACCTGTGAAACTCAAAATGGTCGTATTGCATCAGTGATTTGCATGATCAATAACAGGTATAAATTGATCAAAATCCAACCAAACTGATTCAAACCCCCTAGAAATGGTGACAATACCATAAGTTGTTGACTTAAAATAGCTTTACGCCAAAGGACTCCAACTTGCAAGCATTTCCTACATAAAACGTACTGATTTCAAGCATCAAAATACCTCAAGTGTTGATTTTTGTCACTCGTTAAACGTTTTTAGCGCTTGAAACTTGCACAATAAGGCAACACAGAACAATAAGTAGGAGATTCAACACCTGAATATAATGTCCTAATGATGGGAATAATAGTGCAAGTTCAACCTGGCGCTGAGAGTCATAGTTTCTTGCCCTGAATTACAGCAACAATATACAGTAGGATTCCAACGTACAAGGGCAGCTTCCAGCCACAAAGACCATAGCAGACAAGTGAAAGTTAGCGCTGGAAAGTAGCAAGGCACGCAAGGCAAACCAACAATAGGTGCATCAATAGATTTTAGGCAGTAGAATCCTTCTTGACACTCACCAAGTTCAACAGCAAAAAAATGCCAAATCAGATCAGCAACTCATCACAGGAAGTTTGATTTTTTTTATAAAAAAAATCCAAAACACAACCCTATCTACTCTATCAGGATTGTAAACACAACGTAAAGTTGAATTGAAGGACATCTAGCACCCTTGACACCCTATGACCCCAAGCATTCAAAGCCAGGTTCATGACCTGAATAAGCATGAAAACAAAAAGAAAAGAAATGAAACAAATCCTTTGATTTCATTAAAACTTAACCAATGGTAAAGTCAATTAACTTCCGTAAATCTGAAATATCAAACAACTCTTTCTTGATCGTGTAACTATTGACCAAATACGTAGATTCATCATCGTCTGCGTGTGCAATTCACCAGAAGAATGGGAGACAGATGAAATAAAAATCAACAAAACATATTGCTTATTGAAGTGAATCAAAATCAAACACTCCCACCAACAAGAATTATGAATCATGATGAAAAGAAAAAAACCCTAGAAAAGAGGGAAAGAAGTGAAATTTACTGCTTTCAATTACAGTTCTCTACAGAGAGCAACCATCGATGGGCATGCGACCAATCTTCGTTGTGCGGCCCATGGAGAACGAAAGTAGGCTTCCGGTGATGAGATTGTCAGTTTGTGAACTGGGTAGCGGGTAGTGAACATATTTGAGACATCATTAGTCGAACTCGATCGAGTTTCAGGTTCAAATAAAGGGGGGACGATGTCGTCCAAGGAGATGGTCGACGACGCGGCTAAGAAGCGAAGCAAACCAGAGAAGCAGTGAAGTGGAACATGTTTAATCGTTTTTGTTTACTAAAACAGCCTGCGCTTCCACTCCCAATTGCCCAATATTGTATATTAATTAGGTTAACTCCATAGAAATATATGGGATTAAAATTTGAAGATTGAAGAGAGGGAATTTTTTTTATTTTATTTGAGTAGCTTTTCCCTCCTAATTAACATCAATTGTGGCAATTTTCAACAATTGCTACTATAGACCAACTATTTTGTGGCAATATTTATATTGCCACAATTAATTCACTAACTTGATCTTTTTGTAGCAATTTTAATTATGCCACAAAAGAATTGCTACAAAAGGACAAGTTTGTTGTAGTGTCTTAACAGCTGCCACTATTTCTTCTTTGGTGACATTCCTTTCCAACCATTCTGCATCTTGCTGAGAGAGTTTCTTCAAATTCATGAGGCTTAGGTCAAAAACAAAGTTTCTGACTCTTTTTTGGAATTGCTTCTGGAAGGATTATCTGATGGCTTTTTTGATGAGGTTCAAATCTTCAAGCATGACCCCATTGACTTGGATCCTGTGGATAGCTTTCTGCCTTCTGCGAATTGACACCAATGTGTGAAAAAACTTAGTGTTTCTATCACCGCATTTTAAATGCATGAACCTTGACTTTTGAATCCACAATCGCTCCTGTTGAATTGCAGTCGCTCTTAAGTGGGAAAGCACTGCATCTCTTCTGAGGCTATCACATTCATCTGGCACACTGATCAAAGCTTTCTGATCTAATTTGTCAAGTTCAACTTCCAACGATCGCATCTTTGTTTCAATAAGACCAAAGACATCAGTGTTCCATTGCTTAAGTGGTTGTTTGATCAGCTTGAATTTATCAAAAACAGCTCTCTCACCAGGCTTGTTCCACTCATTTTCGATCATTTCTTTAAAATTAGGGTGATCTATCCACACGTCAAGGGTTCGGAATGAGCTTGGACCCCACTATATGTCTGATGTCTTGAGCACAACTGGAAAATGATCAGACAACTTTCTAGGCCTGCAATACACCTCAACATGCGGGAAGAAGGTAAGTAGACTAACATCAATAAGAATACGATCCAACCTGCTAGCTGCATTAGCTCTTATATAGGTAAACTATTGTTTAGGAGGAATGTCTTATAAATGCATGTCCTGAATAAAGCTCGTAAAATTCCAGCATTGAACTTGAGAGACTTGTGCATCCTCTTCTTTCACTAGGAGACAGCACCTCATTGAAATCTCCCATTAACAAGAAAGGCTTTTGTAGTCTGTGCTTTAACTTCAGCAATTGATCCCATTGAATCCTCTTTTCAGCAATCGACTGTGCACCATATATCACACCCACTACACACTCAAGCTTAGTTTGGGTGTGAAGCCCATGAACACAAATCCACCCACTTCCTTTGCAGATTTCTGTCAGTTCAAATGCTTCTTTCAGCCAAAGCAATATAACTCCACCTGATCTACCTTCTGCAGCAATATGAGAGAATTGAACATCCTGTAATCCCCAGATTTGTCTCACTCCCCATTCAGTAAAATTCTGATGTTTAGTTTCAACTAAACCCAACAAGACAAATCTTTCCTGCCTCACTAGGGATTTAATGTATTTTTTCTTTTCTTAGGCACCAATCCCCCTGACATTCCAAGCTCCGATTTGCATTTTCAAAATGATTCACTAACCGTGGATTGAGTGACAGCTAGAGTTGAGTTTTTTCCCCGCCTCCTTGAACTTTCAATCTTTTTCTTCTTATTTCTTCGGATGGACAGCTTTTTCTCAAAGTGCTTTTTTGGGTTTGTGTTCTTCTTAGGCTTCATAAAGCCAGTCACCTTTCCAAAATCAATTGCTTTTTCAGCAATGAAAATTCTAGCATTAATTACTGAATCACAGCTAGATGTGGGTGATGGATTATTCTCTAAGCCTTGATCTTTGGAAAGGTCATCTTGATTTGGTTGGGGTGCCGCCTCAACTCCTCTACTTTGGCTGATTTCATTCAAAACCTCCACTGATTTCTCCAGAACCATGTTGATATCATTTCCCAAAGCTCTAGTTGCATTGATTAATTGCTCGTCATTAATGACAGGAACAGCTGCAAGGGGGTTGCTAAGAGCCACTTCAGAACCCAATACTAGATGTAGGCTGTTCAAATCTCCTCCTCGAATCTGCACACCAACAGCATTCAATGTGCTTCCTTCCTCGATACTGTCATGGCTCATTGCTTGCTTGCTCAAGGCATCAGAACCTTCCGGCTGGTCTCTTTGACTTCTACCTCCATTGGAATGACAAAGATTCATGTCTAAAGTTGCATGGACTCGGCTTGGACTAATTGAATTTAGCAATTTATTTGGTGTGCCAATATTGCTATCATGACAGCTTTCATCATCATTCTCATCTTCATCCTTGATACTGTCACTCTCGTTTGCATACTGTTCTCTGGATTCTGTAGTGGGAGGAATGAGAAGAGAACCGATCTCCCTAACAAAGACCTTAAAAGAGCAGTTCTGAATGTCTAGCAACAATTCACCATCAATTCTTCTGAGTGTATCCGTAAGAATGAGTACTCTCATAGTTTCAAACTGGTTGGTGGATGAGATGCATCTTGCAAGAGATAAAAGCCTGCCCCAAGGGTTGATACAACTTTCAAAATTCTCCCACGACCAGCCATGTGGAGGAACACCAATAATATCAACCCAGACCCGACGCGTGTCAGCATATTCATACACTGTCCAAGGTTTAATGTCACAGAACCAATCATTTAACTCCCTTGGGTTTTCCAGAGCTTCATCCATCTCTTGCCTTCTAGCAAATGTGAGGATGTACTTAACACCACTCAATGCAGTGACCTTCTCAATGGGGCCATAATTGTAAAATTGAATATATGAATTCTTACTGATTATGCATGAGGATGTTAATCTTTTCCTTAATCTAGCACGTGGATGTTGAATTGTTCTCTTGGATTCAACACAGCGATGTTGAATTCTTATCTTTAACCATTCTTTATTTCCAGTTCTTTATCACCTCCAAGCAGTAATATTGATTTGTGCAAATTGGAGATACATGAATGATCTATTTCTTGGAAAAGATACAAATGAATCCAGAAAGTAGTACACAATTATATGTTGAAGAAAACACGAACTGATCAAATAGATAAAAACAAATACAAAATCTGAAAGGAAATTGACAACATAAATAATGCAATAATTAAGACAAGTCCATCACTAGCTAATTACTCAACAACTTTTCTTAGGAAGTGCATAAGAAGAGATGATTTGCGATGCCTCGTTGAATAAGAAGGCGATGAGGACAAGACTCGCGACAGCAGCTCCTTTGTCAAAGTAACCAGAAAGGCTGGAAACGTCATTACCATCCTTAAGATCGATGGTAACTCCAAATCCTGCACCTGCTCCCGTTGCTAGAAGTCCGCTTACAACCTTACCAACATCACAAGGGTTTTATCATCAAAGGATCATGTCATGCAAAACTGAGATTTATAGTCCTGTGATTCATTTAGTATACTTATTGTGTTTAATCTTTCGAAGAGTATTTTCTATATTAGGTATACAAATAATTCAGGTTCAGGTGATCAATTTGAGCTCAAATGGACATTCGGACAAAAACTTCAAACTCAAACCCTGCCCAAATTCGAGACACTTTGTCATGTCCAAACTTAGACCCGAATTATTTATTTGTCCAAATGTTTGAATTATGTTTGTGACAATTTGACCATAATTGAACGAGTATGTCAATTTGACTAAATGTCCAAATTTTTTTTGACATGACCCAAATTTTTGGATTCTTGTTTGAGCATTGTCCATAATTTTTCCGAATATGTTTGAGCTCATATATGACACAAAATTTGGCCAATCTAAATTTATGACCCAAACCTGAACGCAAGCATATTTTACATTTTAACATGTCCAAATTCTCCAAATTTAAAATTCAAACCAAAAAATGATGACAATACTCGTTTGATTCAGGTCAAACGCATTCGAATATTTAGGTGGGATAGATTTTTACAAGCACAATCCTAATTTCTTCAAGGGTATGTTTGATCAAGGAATTGGGGGAAATAGATGTTCCTTGAAAAATTTTCCTCATCTCGCTTTTTCTGTTGTTTACCTCAATTTGGGACAGATGTTTACAAGCACTATTCTAATTTCGCTATGGTCTGTGAAATTCATGGGTAACCACAATTTACCAAAGCTTATTAGTTTTTGCTAAAATTTGACGAAACTTACCAAAAATTACCAAAGTTAAAAAATTAAAGAAAAATTAATTTTGATAATTAAGCATAAATTTACCAAAATTTAACAAAATTTATCAAAAAATTATCAAAAATTACCAAAATTTAACGTTTACCCAATTGCTTTTTATACATGAATTTGACACAAGGGAAATTCATTTTTAAGAAAATAATGATATAAGTTATATAATTAATGAATAAGAAAATAGTGCTTAAAGTTTGTTCACATTTAATTTCTTTTATGTTAATAGAAGATTAATCGAAAACATTCAGGCTCTGTTCGGCAAAAATAGCGGATTGAGTAGCTGATAGTTGTTTATATAGCGGATAGCGTTTTCGGTAGCGGATAGCTGATGTACATTAGCGAATAGCTGATAGCTGTTAAAGTAGTTGTTTGTAAAAAATGTGTTCGGTAAAATCAGAGGTTGAATAGCTTATCAGTGTGAAATGACCAAAAAGGACATGTACGTTGTTGTTGTTATTATTATTATTATTATTATTATTATTACTTTATCAAATTATATATCGAACTACCATTATTCAATTTGTAACGCAAAAGATTTTTATTTCAATATATTTTACAAATCTTGCTAAGATAAAACCTAAAAAGTTAATGGCCAAAATGTTATATTGAAGACTGTCAAAATAAATTGAGACAATTTTTTTGAACAGAACGATTATTATTATTGTTATTATTATTATTATTATTATTATTATTATTATTATTATAGTGGGTTACACTTGTCAAGTTTGCATTGGTTCAAACTAAAAAAATCTCCATTGAGACATACAAATCCCCATTATTATTACTATTAAACGCTCCCTTCAAGTCTTGACGTTACAATTGGTAACGTCAACCAAATTCACTTTTTCCGCTAGTCTAAACGCTATACGCTAATTCTATACGCTTCCGTACCGAACACCTAAAATTTGATAAAATAGCGTTTTGATAAGTCAAAACGCTATAAGCTATTAAAAACGTTGTTGCCGAACAGGGCCTCAATTTAAATTTTACTATTAAATTTCAGCTTATTAATAATAATGTGTCCTACGAAGCCAGTTATGTAAGAATAAGAGAAGATAGAGGAAACCAAATATCCAAACCTTGTCAGCATAGAAGTCGAAGAAGGGCATGGCTTGGCCAGTGAAGAGACGTTTCCCTCTGATTGCTTGGGAGATTACAAATCCAGTTTGCACCAATGTGTACACAAGTCCAATCACAATAGTCGCCATCACGTACCTATATATTCATAAACGGCCTTATCATCACTGAAATTAAGAAGTATGCATGATTTATGCATGCCATAATTATGTAATAAATATATGGGAGGAGGTCATGAAGTTAATTTATATACTAACCGGTAAGCAATTAGACTTTGGAAGTGAAAGTTGATGTCCCCGTAGTCCAGTGCAATGGTCGCAGTTAGGGTAGCCAAGACAATGAGCGCAACTAAGAGGAAAATAGCAGTCAAGATCCTTGAGATTAGATTGACAATCAGCATAATCTTGGTACATGAAATATGCTTGGTGGCTTGTTTAGGTGTAGCCTCATCAGCATGTGCATTAGCCTGAGCCACAGCTTGTGGTTGTTTTTGGGCTTCCACATTCTCCATCTTCGATCTCTCAACACCTCACTTTGTAACTTTTGAGTTGGGTATAATTAATACGTGTTTTGAGGTGTGTATATGTAGTAGTCAAATGTTACAAAGTCAACAATATGGGACGCAAGCTAAGCTAGCCAATAATGGAGTGGGATAATGGCATGTTAATTGACATGTCATTGACCCTAACATTGCGGGTCTTTAATTTCTGTGTGCTCAAATCTCTCCCCTTGAGGTGTCTTCCGCATTTGTACAGTTGTAACATACATAATCATAATTGATATCCCCTACCAAACTTTCAATCTGTGTTGGGAGGGAGACTTCTTGAATTATACACAAATAAAATTGTTTTGGGATTCATCCGTGAATTTCATGTCCCATATCGAAAAAGTAAATAGAAAGGACATGGTATATAAGTCAAATGGGTTACTCCTCTTAACACCAATTGGTCTTAAGATGGAACCTCACTTAACTTGTGTACAATGGGTCTTATTTGAAGTGGGTCCCCCCCTTTGGATCTCCCCAACAAGTGGTATCAGAGCTGATGGTTCGTTCGGCTGGGTGCGCGCAAGGTACGGGAAGATCACCATTGACAGAAGCTGGGACCATAGCGCGTGCGCGGCTGGGTCTCCTGAATGCGTAGAGTGGTGGCCTGAGACTCGAATTAAGTAGGTTGCGGCTCTGTGTAGTAAGGTGCAGCTGGAACTCTTGAGGTAGAGCGGTGACATGAGGCTCAGGTGGAGACGGGAGCGAGTTTTATGTCCCACATCGAAAAGGTAATGAGAAAGGACATGGTATATAAGTCAAATGGGTTACTCCTCTTAACACCAATTAGTTTTAAGATGAAACCACACTTAACTTGTGTACCATGTGCCTTGTTTGAAGTGGGCTCCCCCCCCCCCGGATCTCCCTAACAAAAATTACTTCAATAATGTAGTGGAACCAAGATATTATGTCATTAGTATATCTTAATTAATTTGCATTTTGGACCTCGAAGTATAGGGGAATTTATTTTCTAGACCCTTGTTTTTCATATTTATTTTTGGGACCCTAACGTTTATGGGTTAAATAAATTGACATTAAAGTTTGTAGGTTGAAAAGAAAACACATGTACTGTTTTTCTTTTTCATTCAATGTTTTAGTTTATCTCACGATTAGCGCCAAATTTCATGAGTAAGATTAAAACTAATATTAAAGATGTAATATACCTCTCTTATTCATGCCGGAACTATTTAGACCATAGGTACTTCAGGGTCTAATTAGTTCCGACATGAATAAGAGAGGTGTATTATAGCTTCAATATCAGTTTTAACCTTACTTGTGAAATCTGACGGCAATCGGGAGATAATTTCAAAAACGGAATGAAAAAGAAAAATAGTACACGGGTCTTCTTTACAACCTACAAACTTTAAGGCTTTTTTTTTAATTTAACCCAAAAACTTTAGGGTCCCAAAAATAGATATGAAAATTAAGGGTCTAACAAATAAATACCCCTATATTGCATGGTCCAAAGTACAAAAAAGGATGAATACGCGATGGTAATCCATATTGGTTGTTCAGAAATTATTTCAATCAGAAGTTCAGACATTATATTTGTAAGGTTTGAATAATTTAAGGGGTTTGACGTGCAATAAGAGTTCGTTTTGAGGTGTTGATTGAAAATAAGCAACATTGATATTTTGTCCGCCAAAATTATTGCGTGACGAATTGTTTACATGTTGACATTTTTAATTGGATGCTAATATAAACTTTTGGGGTAATGTACAATAACACATTGAATTTTAATATTGGATAATGATACATTATACAGTCTATATTTTGAGGAGTGTTGGACAATAATGCACTCAAAACGATTTCAGTAGTAACTGACTCATTGGCGATCTTACACCGCAAGTAGAAGTGATTAGCGATCCTATACGGTAGGTGGAGGAGATAATTGGCTAATAAATATTTAAATTTATAATATGTGATCTAATCCACATGAGCATAGGTAATTCTATACGACAACAATCTTCCGTGGGAACACGTTTAATCAATGATGATTTTATGTTTTTTTACTTTTCTTAAAATTGACTCCCTTTGCTTATGTGGAGTAATTGATATGTCATAAATTTAAATATATTTTGACCAATTCATCTCCTTCCCCCTACTGTGTAGTATCGACATCAAGTCAGTCACCGCTGAAATTGTTTTCGGTGTGTTATTATCCAACATCCCTCAAACTTTAGTACATTTTAGTCCAATAACCTAAACTTCAGTGTATTAACATCCTAAACTCCTATTTTATTATGATTAATAAGTAATATTATAATGATTTTTTTGATACGAATGAGACATATAGTTTATCAACGAATGACTTTTATCAAAGACACCCAATAAATTATTGTCACCCTATATTCGTAACAAGTCACCAGAAACTCATATGTCGCATTGTAAATTGATGGGATTTTTTCGAATATATATTACCCGAGGGTTGTGTCATTAATTTTTTATCCTTGAAATATTTGAAATTTGAAATTTTTGCTATGTGATATTTGGAACCCTTATTATTTTTTAACCTCGCCCGTAGTTGTGCTTGTATTGTTTAACCATCTATTATGGTGAAAGACATTGTAGGGGTAGATTTTTTATTTTTGTATTTGTTTTACATTTTTTTGTGAGCAATATAATTAAATGGCTTTTGAATGGTATAGAAATATTGAAGAAAGAGAATATTGTAACTACCTAACCCTTTTTTTTAGGGATGACAGTCAGGTCTGAATTTGAAATGAATCCAATTCGTTCTGAAGCAAAAACTCCAAATTTGAATCCGACTAAAAAAATCTGACTCTGAATCTGATTAAAAAAATCCAAATCATATAATGATTGGGGCGGGTATGGAGGTAACCACCTCCGATTCGTTTAATCTGATTACGTTCGATTACAGTAATTAATATAAATTTCATTCACAAAAATAAAAAATTAGAAATTGGAGTTTAATTTTAACAAGTGTGATATATTAACCGAAGATAAGCGGAGATAGAAGTGATCGGAGTCGGATGAAATCATTTTACGAAAACGTATAAACATTAACCAGAGTCCAAGGTTATTGAAGTTGGAGGTAATCGGGTTAGAGTTGGAATTGGGTACCTCCAATTAAGTTCGGATTTGGAGGTCCACCCACCTCCGAAGAGGTGACCTCCTCCACCGCCGATTATTAATTGGAGCGAAGGTGGAGGTGGGTACCTCTGGTCCATCTCCGACCCCTTGCCACCCCTACTCTTTCTTCAGTCTTCTATCCACGTTCTCCCTCTCCACTCAATATATATTAGATGCACCCGGAGCATGTGCTCCAAATATTTGTGAGTAAACCATCGTATGAATCAGAGTGAACAATTATAATAATAACAGTGAACAACCTAATATACATGGGTGAACAATTGTAGAATTTGGAGCACATGCTCCGAGAGCACCTAATAAATTGCACTCTCCACTCAACGAAGAAAAAGGTATATGTGTTAGTTTTGTTAATTATTTTTCAGTCAAACTTAAAATTAAGTGTTTTTATTCCGTCATGTTTATCTTCAGAATACATACGCCTATAATAAAATAGACCCATTTTGATTAATTATATTTAGCCACGAATGATATTGTTCATAAATAAAGATGAGATGTTATCCACATAAAAAGATGGGGTTGTGATTATTATTAAGATTAGGGCGGTTCATAGTTCAGTCCAGATCGAAAAAGGGGTTGGACCGGATTGGACCGAGGCCTGGACCGGACTGGATCGAAGGAAGTTCGGTCCAGTCCTCGGTCCAGTAAAATTTGATGTTCGGTTCAACCGATCTGAAGGACTGAAGTTGCTAAAATTATAGGGTTCGTTTATGTATAGTCCAATCCGGACTGGACCGAACAAAGTTCGGTTGGTCCAGTCCCGGACCGAATTTTTTTCGGTCCAGTCTTCGTCCAACTTAGTCCTCTAGTTCGGTCCTCGGTCCATTTAGTCCAGTCCAATTCAGTCCAGTCCGAGACCGATGAACAACCCTAATTAAGATTGCAGGTAACTGCTTCATAAAAATAAAAAAACTACATAACTAAATTAAACAATAACAATAAATTAATAAGTTAAAAGTTTAATTTTTCCTATGGATACTGGTTTTCGAATTGCAAATTTTTATTTATTGGTACTTTTTGTTTTTTTGTTTTAAAATTTTATTAAAATATAAACTTATGAGTTTTTTCAAAAAAAAAAAAATCTCAAAAAAAGGTATTAAATAACAGAAAATTGGAATTAAACAAAATTTTTGAACTCTCCTACTAGTTTCCCCTGCTGATGAAGGACGAGGGGGACGCCTTGATGAGCTTCACGAACGTGGTAAACTCACATAATAATGTGTTTCACCAGCTTCATCCTCAGTAAATTGTATAGAGCTCTGTTACTAGCCATTCACGAAGTTCCGGTCGATAAACTCCCAAGCAGTGATGCCTTCCCTCAGCAAAACACGGATGTGAGCATATGCTTGCTGCAAGAAAAGAGGATCAAGGAGAATCCATGCGAAACGAAAGGACAAGATAAATGTGGTATTTACCGGATTAGAGTTAAAGTACTGCAAAACATCATGATCGTTGGGCACAAGCGGAATGAAGCCGAACAACATGTTTTTACCCTCGGTCTGCTCAGGCTCTTCTGCATGCTGGTCCAGGAGAGGAATATAATATCCTCCTGTAGACACCGGGATTTGCACCCGACTTATCAATAAATCATTTGGGCCGATACCAAAGTGGATTATTGTTTCAATAAGCAAAGCAAGCAAAACAACAAAAAAGAAGCGGCCCAGCCCAGTAACAAAACCCGCACGGGTTTTATTTGAAGAAGACGGCCCAGAACCAAGGCAGGCCCAAGGCGCGCCCCAGCCCATGCAACATAAAACCTGCGCGGGTTTTTTATCCCTGAGACGCGTCGTTTTGCTTTGGTTACGTCAGCAATCCGTGTATAGGATTGATAAAACCCGCGCGGGTTTATATATTTTAAATCCGGCGCCAAAGTTTGATCATTATCCCATGATATTAGCCCCATGTGGGTTGACCCTAAGGCTTGACTTATGATTGCATAGGGATAGGGGCATGATTGTGGGGATGTGTCTCCCTCCACTTCCATCTTAAACACTACCCTCACCACCTATAAATACCCCCCTCCATTTCACCTTCATCATCAAGGATTCTCATGATCCACCACCATTACTCTACCCTCATTTCACCAACTGTCATCATAATCCTACTTACACTCTCTTAAACTCTCTCTATTATACTCATTCTCATATTACCATTACCTTCACTCTACCAAATTCCAACCAAATCACTACCCATATATCACCTTTCATCACCCTCATACTCACCTTTTCCCATCCACCAAGTCAAGGCAAAGTCGAGGTTCTCGATCGGCGCATTCGGGCTCCTAAATCAAAGAGGTTCGCTTTTATGTTTCTTTTCGTTCTTATGATTTAATCATGTAATTCTTACTTTATTCTACATTATATGCGCATATTTTGTAAATCAAAAACCTCATTTTATATTGCATGATGAGAATATAATTTCGTGAAATTAATTAAACTTCCCCGCTCTTTTTCATTTTAATGTCGATTTTAGTAGAGTCTGTTTTCTAACAGGTGAATTCGAGAGTTCTCATAATTCTCGAATTTGTAGCCTTATCCCCTAACTTAGAATCGGGTTTCGTAGACCAGAGTTATTTTTATTGTTTTTACAGTTTGTCGGTTTCCTTAAATCGGTTGGCGACTCTTAATTCTTTTATAATCCGTTTTTTTATTTTAAACATGCGAATTTACACCAAAATATTTAAAAATGGTTTAATATTTTCCACACACTCTCCAAGGTTAAAACCGAGAGAAAATGGGCCAGAAGATGATAAAAACCCCCGCGGGTTTTATCAATTTTAACCATCTTCTCTGGCCCACAAAAGCGCACGGTCCGGCCCACGGAGTATTAAAACCCGCGCGGGTTTTAACCCTCTATGGCGGCCCGTTTGCCTTCTGTTGGGCCTGGATCTGGTATTTGGGCCAATATTGAATTATTTTTAAAGTATTTCGATGTAATTTTGAATGGTTAAGTAATAAAAATGGATTTATAAATAAATAAAGTTTCATCACCCCGAAAATGAATTTCGAAAATAAAAATATCCTTATTTAAGGATTAAGCAACCTTAGTCGGCTCCCGATCATTAAGTAGCGCATCCGAAAATCGACAACCCTAAACGGGGGCAATTTTCCGGGTCATACAGATTGGCGACTCCACTGGGGGCTTAAACTTAAAAAGAGGGTAAAACTTAGAAAAATCGAATTAAATTGAAATTGTAAAAGGGAGAAATTGATTTATTTAACGATTTTATAATTCTTTTTAGGCATCATTTGCATACTGGGTCAGTAATCGCGTCTTTTGACACGTTAGCACAAAGGTGACGATTAAGTTATACCAAGGTGATTCCCTCGAGAGCGGGTAGGTCACTACTTGTGTGATGCACTCTACATCGGCAAGCATTTGGTCTCTCCTCTCCCCGAGTTACACTCAAAGAGCTTCCTTGAAATTCTTTGAGCAATACCTCACACTCCTTACCAAAAGGTATGGGGTACGGAGATGAAAATGTGCGGTAGGCCATGTAATCCGACCATAGAAAAATCTGTGAACATAGAACCTTGGTTTAGGGTATCCCCTCATGTTGTATGCTATATGCTATGTGCTACCCCTTCCTCTTTTGTCTTCTTTCGTTTTAGAGTTGACTCTAGTTTAGAGGTTTTGTTCTAGTCCATATAAAGTTCATTGGGTTGAGAAAATGATTATTCATTAATTAGAATAATTAACCCAAAAGGCATCATGGTTAGCCCAAGTGGAAGGGCCCATTTATGTTTGAAGTATGATTATGTTAATTAATAAATAAAAATCGACTCACCTTTGATGATATTATATGACCCTTTACAAAATTCTCTTAACGAAGGTAAAAAAAAATAATTAAAAAGTCCAACAAAGTTAATGGATATCGTTTTAGACTGTATAATAGTCACTAGGCTTGAGTAAATTAATTTATCGATTTAATTAATAAATTCATCATATTTATGGTCGGCCCGTTGTTTGGCCCAACCATATTGGATTTGTCAATTAAGCTCATAAATTAATTATGACTCACTTATTGTTAGCTTTATTCAGTCCTTTACAATATCCGTTTTCCTTGAGTAAATAAATAAAGCTTGTTGTACGATGTGTGTAAATACGAGTTTGTATGTTGGGTCTTTATTAGTGTCGGACCTAATTTTGAGATATTGTTTTAGTCCGCGTAATAATCGTTGGGTTGAGAAGAAATAAATTTATAAGCTCGATTAATTAACCTTAAATTTTACGTTCCGCCCGGTGGTGAGGCCCATCCGTTTTAAAGGTTAATTATCCTTGTTTATCGGTTCATTTTAACTCACCTTTGAAGATTTTATTCGGCCCTTCTCAATATTCTCTTACTCATGGTCCAAAGAAAATTGATAAATAATAAACAAAGTCAGTGTGTGTTGTTCTAGCCCGCGTAATAGTCTCAAGGTTAGAGAAAATAATTTCATAAACTCGATCATTAAGTCTAACAAATCCATGGTCGGCCATCCATAGTGGAATTAATAATTGAGTTTATAAGTCTGTTTTGACTCACCTTTTGACGGCTTTATTCGGTCCTTTACAACATTCACTTTCCATGAGTTAAATAAATAAATGTGTTGGGTCACAATTAAAAAAAAAAAGGGAGTGTCAATGTGTTAAGCATTATTCTAGTCCGCATAATCACCAACATAGCTTGAGCTGTCTGAGTTGTGGGCTGAGTTACGGATTCTCCTTAAAACGGTCGGTCTGTGGATTGGGCCCATCCGAATTGAGAAACACTGACTTAAGTCTATCAACTTGTGATCCGCTCGCTATGTTTGACTTTATTCGGCCCTTTATAATGCTCTTGTTGTAAAAAAGTGTTGTTGAGTTGCTTCATGAGTCAGTGTATAGGTGTCTTACATGTTAGGAGGTATCATATATGGTCTAGTAAACCCATGTCATAGATTAGTCTTTTTTTTAGAGTCTACATGTAAATATCTTTCAGTCTTTAGAAAGTCTCATACAAGGTCGTGTCGTATGTGAATCTTTTCTTAAGTCAATGTGTGTGTTTTGAAAGTCCAAACCCGGGTCATGGGTGAGTCTTTGGTTTAGGTCATAAGTAAGCATTTTCCTGGGTTAATGTGTGTTTGTCTCTTTTAGAAAGTCGAGTGTAAACCCATGTCATGGGTGAGTCTTTGTCAGGATATGAGTGTCTTTTTCTTTAGAAAGCATCATATAAGGTCTAGGATGAGTCTTTGTGTTAGTACCTGCATGTAAGCGTCTTGCATTCTTTAGAAAAAGTGTCATATAGGTTCATAGGGTGAGTTTGTGTCTAGAGTCATCATGTAAATATCTGTCTTTTTATTAAGAAGTCCTGTGTAAACCCATGTCACAGGTTAATCTTTCCAGGTCAGCATATAGGCTTTTGCACTTTAGGAGGTCTCATGTAGACCCATGTCGTGGGTAAGTCCTTTCCTTAAGTCAACATGTAGAGGTCTTGCATCCTAGGAAGTCTCATGTAGATCAGTTAGCACTTTCAAACCCATGTCCTGGGTGACTATCTCCCGAGTCAGCATATAGGCGTTTTTCATCTTAGGAAGTCCATATAGGTCATTTAGGTCATGCATGCATTGGGATGGGTTTTTCTTCATTTGTCTAGTGTCAGGGTCAAGGCCTGAGCTAACCATAAAGGGAATATTTGGATGATAAGAAATTCTGCAACTACCATAAATCCCGAGGGAACAACATGGAAAATTGTTAGACTTTGAAGCACATTCAGGGAAACTGTCTCCACCGAAAGCAGCACAGAGGACCAGACATAACATGGATTCCCCATAAGAGGACAAGGAGGGCATATCATCAAAGGAGCTTTAGAAGTAGCTACAGTACTTACTAGTTGTCAAGCATTTCATGCTCAGAGTATGTTATAGTCAGTTCTTCATTCATTTCTTTGCTCTTGTTGTTATGTGATCAAACAGAATTTTGTGCTTGTGCTTTTGACTTGAGTTGAGAAGTTCTCTCATCTATCCATCATCCGTACAAACCAAGTCTGACAAATTTCATTTTCCTTCCATCTTTGTTGTATACCTCATTCCCATCTTTTATTTTATCGAATCCAGGGTTAAAAAAAAAAAGAGAGAAGCCAGTCTGCATTCATCAAGCAGGCTGGGCAAAAGGAGAGAAGACCCAAATCACCAGTTTCTTGAAAATGGACATCTCTATGCTCCTAGATCAGCAGCTTAAACAAAATGTGCCGAGGACAGGGAGCTACCGCCTCATCACACACATCACCATCTAGTCACCTGTTACCTTCCCATTCGCCCCAACATCTATCCTTACTTACCATCTACATCTCCATCTCCATCCCTAGTTCCCATTCACCAAATCATCCCTCTTTGCATCACTAATAATCGGCATCGTTCAAAAAAACCTTAGCCTTGTCCAACCCAATCATTCTCCTCATGACTAATCCATATCTACCCCAAAGCCAAAAGGTGTGTTGTGACTAATGTCATCAAAAGGAGAATAGGAGTCAACCCATGAAGATGGAGTTTGAAAAAGAAAAAAAAAGGTGAAAAAAGTGACAGCAAAAAAAAAAAGGGCAAAGCTGAGATAGTTAGCATAAAAAAAAGAGTTGAGAATAAAAAAAAGGAAAAAAAAGGAGCAAAGGGAGGAAAGGAAAGAGAAATGAAAGAAGAATAGGGGATTAGAAAAGGACAAAGAAGGCGAAAATAAGAGTCACGCAAACCTCAGAAAATCTCGTCTCAAACCTTCACCTCATCATCCATACACTTCAGCCTTCTATAACCTTCACAAACCTTTTATATGAATCCTCAAACCTTCATGACCATCTTTTCGAATCGTTAAGCCTTCCTCGAGGCATTATCCATCAAAGTTAGGCTTAAAGAACTACGACTGGCCTGATTCCACCTCGGATACGTAGGAAAACCTCTTTGAGGCCCGACCGCTACAAAGAGCATCCTTTGTCCTCAAAATGTTGGTCTTTGAGAGAAGAAAAAAGGATAGGCTAGCTTGGAATCTCAGGAGAATAAGAGAGGCTAGCTTGAAAACCCGTTAGGGCAGGTTAGGCAAAATGAGAGTAAACCCTGGATTTCATCATCATCATCAACCCTCCATTCATCATCATCAACAACCCTCCATCTTCCTTTCGTCATACTTGGACATCATTCCATAACTATGTTCCAACCTTTTTCTAAGAGATGATGTCTATCCCTTTGACCATCTCTTCAAGACACGATCATTCTTGAGTGTCTCCCTATCTCATTCATCAATAAACTCTCATCTACCATCCCTTTCAACCCTTTCGTAAGAGATGATGTCTATCCCATTTGACCATCTCTTCAAGACACGGTCATTCTTGAGTGTCTCCCTGTCTCATTCGTCAATAAAGTCTCATCTACCATCCCTTTCTCTAGAGATGATGTCTATCCCATTTGACCATCTCTTCCCCCCTTCAAAATACGATCATTCTTAAGTGGCTCCACATCCCATTCACCATCGTCCACCGTCTCTTTCCCCAAACATCTTCCAACCCTTTTTAGTCTTTTCATCCTATCTCACCCTTTGAAGACTTTTCAGCTCAGTCATTAGTGCAAGTATGAGGCTTTGTTCTTAATGTCCACTCTTAAGCACGCCTAAGTGTGGCTTACTTCTTAGCAAGAGCAAGAGCCATCCACATTAGATCAGCGGCTAATTGTTAACCACATGATCATGAACAGACTCATAAACAAGCTACTCTAAACAGGGGGCTCATGCTATCTTTGTGACATCGTTCAATACATAGCTTCGAAGAGGGACATTTACTCTCTATCCTACAAGGTCCTGCATCTTTATTCTCATAGATGTCCTAATAGTGGTCTCATCAAGAAAAAAAAAGAGAGAAGAAAAAAAAGAAAAAAAGAAAAAAAAAGAAAAACAAAGAAAAAAAAAGAAAAAAAAAGAGGGGCTAACTTGAAAACCCTTTGGGCAAGTTAGGCAAAAGGAGAGTTTGAGACTCACTACTAAGGACTATGCCTCCTCCTATGGTCCCCATGCATCATCTCGCCAATCCACATCAAAATTGGGGGCTTGTAAATCTCCAAGGTGCTCTCCAAAGCAGGACAGTGTCATCAAGAGTATACGCAAACCGGGGGCTTGTCATACATCAGCATACATTTGCAAGCAATCAAGGTCATCTACATGGTCCTTCAAGAAACGCGTCCTTCAGGCTTGCTGCCTCCATCATTGTTCCTCATTCCCTGGATCGAAACATTACTCATTCTGAATTTTCCTGAAATTCCCCACGAGTGACCTTAACCCTTAGAAAGCATTGTTTTAGGGAGTCATGGTTTTAGGAAAGCATTGTCTTAGAGAATCTTTGTCTAAATTCGGAGGGTTGCCTGCATGTAGAATAACATAAAGCATCATACGTGTGTCCTGTCTAAGCATTAATAGGTTTGCATCGCGTCCATATGTCATGTCAAAGTCACATAGAGTCACTTTGTCTTGCATAGAATCGGTCTGTCGTGCATGAAGTTAATAGTCATTGCATGTATAGAGGTATGAAGCATCACGTGTGTCATGTCTAAGCATAATAGGTTTGCATTGCATCCACATGCCATGTCAGAGTCATGCATCAAGTCAATTTGTTATGGATCAAGTCAGTCTATCATGCGCATTGAGTCAGTTTTTCAGTCTGTTGGGTATTGAGTCGGTCTCTCATGCATTGAGTTAGTCTGTCATGCATCAAGTTAGTCTGTTGTGTATCAAGTTAGTCTGTTGTATATCGAGTGCAATTTGTCATACATAAAGTCGATGCATGAGTGCATGAATGCTTGTGTTAAAAAAAAAAAAGAGAAATGCATTGTTTGTGCAAAAGTTTAGTAGACTAGTTGCATGCATACCCGCATATATGAAAATAAAAAAAAAAAGAGAAAGAAAGAAGAAGAAGCAAGGAAGTGTCACATCATATCTCCAAAACGCAACACAGGGGGGCTGTTCAAGCCCAATCAGACCAGTCCACATGGTTTCCAGTCACTAAGAGCAAGATTAGAGCAATCTCTAATCCAACTCTTGCTGGACAAGTTAGCATCCAGTCAAGTGCATGCATACTCATCGAGAAAAGAAGGACAATCAAAGGCTCAGACTTGACTACTAATCATCAAGGGCAAGATTTGAGAAATCTCTAATCACACTCCAGATGACTTCTATCCATCATCCGAAGCTCATCCTCATGACGATCTTCCAGTCTGCCAGGGACGCCACTGACACAATCATCCGCATCGGGAAAATCCGTTGGGCACCGCCAACAACATCGAGAAAATCCGATCTGCCTCGGGAAAAGCCGTTGGGCATCTTCAACATCGGGAAAATTCGATCGCCCCCGGGAAAATCTGTTGGGCACCACCATCAACATCAGGAAAATCCGATCCGCCTCGGGAAAAGCCGTTGGGCATCTTCAACATCGGGAAAATCCGATCCGCCTCGAGAAAATCCGCTGGGCAACGCTAACAATATCGGGAAAATCCGATCCGCCTCGGGAAAATCCGTTGGGCACCACCAACTGCTTCGGGAAAATCCAACCATCCTCGGGAAAATCCATTGGGCATCGTCATCAATATGCCAGACAGGTAATTCTCTATATCTCTAGTCATTGTTCAAAATGACCAGACATTCTGCTTTGGTTTCTGTGCAGGGAGCCATCACTGACATTAGGTCGCCGCTAAAAGGCGCCATCATCATCCATCATCCGGCCGCCACATAAAAGAGCGCCGACAGTATCCATCTTGCGGTTGGCACATAAAAGAGCACCGACATCATCCATCCACACAACCCAAAACCGATTGCCCTAAGACTGCGGCCCGGAGATTTCCAAAGCTCAGGTAAAAATCTGAACCCGTTTGCATTTCCGAAAACTAATACTTAATTTTCTTATGATTTTCAGGTTGCCACATAAAAAAGCACTATCATTCGGTTGCCCAATAAAAGAGCACCATGATCTGGTCGCCACATCAAAGAGCACCACCATTTGGTAGTCACATAAAAGAGCACCACCATCTGGTAGTCACATAAAAGAGCACCACCATCCGGTTTCCACATAAAAGAGCACCACCATCCGGTAGCCACATAAAAGAGCACCATCAGCGACAGTCGTCCAATGGTTGCCACCTAAAGACCTCCAACGATGTCGTCAGCGACAATCGTCCAACGGTTACCACCTAAAGGTCTCCAACAATGTCATCAGCAACAGTCGTCCGACGGATTCCACATAAAGGTCTCTAACGATGTTAGCAACAGCAGTCGTTCAACGGATGCCAATTAAAGGTCTCCAACGACATCCTCAGCATCAGTCGTCCAACGGTTGCCACCTAAAGGTTACCGACGACCTCATCATCAGCATCTCCAGTCGTCCAACGGTTGCCATCTAAAGGTTTTCGCAACATCATCATCATCAACATCTTCAGTCGTCTAACGGTTACCACCTAAAGGCCTCTGACGATATCACCATCATCTTCAGTTGTCCAACAGTTGCCACCTAAAGGCCTCCGGCGACACCATCATCGGCATCAGTCATCCAACGGTTGCCACCTAAAGGCCTCGGACGACATCACTAGCATCTTCAGTCGTCCAATGGTTGCCACCTAAAGGCCTCCGGCGACACCATCATCAACATCAGTCATCTAACGGTTGCCACCTAAAGGTTTCCGATGACGTCATCGACATCTCCAATCATTGCCATCTAAAGGCCTCCGACGACATGAGAGCGACCATCTTCATTTAGGACGCCGTTGAACGGCATCATCTTCGCAGAAGACCACTGACAGCATCAATCTTCAAGTCAGACGTCAAGCAGTCAACATCTCACGCTACTTTGACCTTCGTCCTATTCGGACTCGATCAAAGTGGGGGCTCTCTGTAGACACAGGGATTTGCACCCGACTTATCAATAAAACATTTGGGCCGATACCAAAGAGGATTATTGTTTCAATAAGGAAAGCAAGAAAAACAACAAAAAAGAAGTGGCCAAGCCCAGTAACAAAACCCGCATGGGTTTTATTTGAAGAAGACGGCCCAGAACCAAGCCAGGCCCAAGGCGCGCCCCAACCCAGGCAACATAAAACCCACGCGGGTTTTCTATCCCTGAGACGCATCGTTTTGCTTTGCTTACGTCAGCAATCCGTGTATAGGATTGATAAAACCCGCGCGGGTTTATATTTTTTAAATCCGGCGCCAAAGTTTCATCATTATCCCATTATATTAGCCCCATGTGGGTTGACCCTAAGGCTTGACTTATGATTGCATAGGGATAGAGGCATGATTGTGGGGATGTGTCTCCCTCCACTTCCATCTTAAACACTACCCTCACCACCTATAAATACCCCCCTCAATTTCACCTTCATCATCAAGGATTCTCATCATCCACCACTATTACTCTACCCTCATTTCATCAACTATCATCATAATCCTACTTACACTCTCTTACACTCTCTCTATTATACTCAGTCTCATATTACCATTACCTTCACTCTACCAAATTCCCACCAAATCACTATCCATATATCACCTTTCCATCACCCTCATACTCACCTTTTCCCATCCACCAAGTCAAGCCAAAGTCAAGGTTCTCGATCGGCGCATTCGGGGTCCTAAATCAAAGAGGTTCGTTTTTATGTTTCTTTTCGTTCTTATGATTTAATCATGTAATTCGTACTTTATTCTACATTATATGCGCATATTTTGTAAATCAAAAACCTCATTTTATATTCCATGATGAGAATATAATTTCGTGAAATTAATTAAACTTCTCCCCGCTCTTTTTCATTTTAATATCGATTCTAGTAGAGTCTGTTTTCTAACAGGCGAATTCGAGAGTTCTCATAATTCTCGAATTCGTAACCTTACCCCCGAACTTAGAATTGGGTTTCGTAGACCGGAGTTATTTTTATTGTTTTTACGGTTTGTCGGTTTCCTTAAATCGGTCGGCGACTCTTAATTCTTTTATAATCTGTTTAATTATTTTAAACATACGAATTTCCACCAAAATATTTAAAAATGGTTTAATATTTTCCACACACTAATCCAAGGTTAAAACCGAGAAAAAATGGGCCAGAAGTTGATAAAAACCCCAGCGGGTTTTATCAATTATAACCCATCTTCTCTGGCCCACAAAAGCGCACTGTCCGGCCCATGGAGTATTAAAACCCGCGCTAAACCAAGGCTTGCCTTCTGTTAGGACTGGATCTGGTATTTGGGCCAATATTGAATTATTTTTAAAGTATTTCGGTGTAATTTCGAATGGTTAAATAATAAAAATGGATTTATAAATAAATAAAGTTTTATCACCCCGAAAATGAATTTCGAAAATAAAAATATCCTTATTTAAGGATTAAGCAACCTTAGTCGGCTCCCGATCTTTAAGTAGCGCATCCGAAAACCGACACTCCTAAACGGGGCAATTTTCCGGGTCCTACACCTCCCAGCTACAAGAGGATGAATTATCAGCAAGGAAAGCAAAAACATCAATGCATAGACAGGAAGAATTCATACCCGAGCAAAAGCCAGGTGTTCTTTGTGCTGAGTAGCCGCTTCCTCCAAATTATCCGTTGGAACAACGAAGTTGTCAGCAGGCTCCTCGGTCATCAACCGAGTCATCTCATCTGTCGTTAAAGCCAATCTGTCAAAGATAAACTTTGGAGGATCTACAGGCACCCTCGAGGGCCATTCCCCACTGTGCTGAAAGAAGAAGCTCTCTCCTAGATAGAAAACGAGACCCGAACGACCTTCCAATAGCAAGCGATGTTCACTTGCTTCCCTCGTAAAATGGATGTCAAAATGGAGGCCCTCCAAGTGAAAGTCGTCCCATGGAGACCGGACGATGTCCTCCTACGGGAATCATTATCACAGTAACCTCAAGTGTAAAAAGGAGAAAAGGAGTGAAAGAAACAAATGATACCAATCAAATGTTGTTGATAATTCCCCTAAGACCATTCAGGTCCTTGAAACGATACTTTGGACGACGATAGTCGGACGACTCTGCCCATCGTCGAGCAGCCGGGTCACGCAAGTTACCATTGTTGATTCCACCAACCACAAGGAGAAAATATGCTGAAACCCACACATGCACATCAGGAAAGGTCTTAGTAAAATTGAAAAGGAATTTTGCACGGTTCAAAATTTCTACGACTCAAAATTTCTAAGAAGAGATGTCTCGGAGCATACCTCGAAAACCCGCCAAAGATTGCTACCCAAGTTGAGTAACTTTGACTCCGTAGTCCTTGGGCGTCCCACTGTGTCACAGCCAGTAGGACGACAGGCGACCCGCATCCCTCTCACCAAGTGAGCGTAGGCAACAACTACCTAGTTGAAAGTCCTCACCTCGCCATACTCTAAGGGGTGGTGCATCCAGGAAAGCGCAATCGTGTCCCCACGATTTGCAAATATTGTTACGTTGACAAAATGCACCAAAACAAGAAACTGACGCTGAAGAAGAGGAAGGCTCTCTAAACCCTCACTTTGTAAGACGACCACCAGATGGGTGTATCGCAAAACACCAATATGCCCTGCCAGTGCAATGGCAGGTTGTAAAAGCTCATGACAAAATCAACATGAGTGATCATGACAAAATCAACACGAGTGGCCATCAATTCACCAATAGGGAGGTGAAACGAATTAGTTGTATCCCGAAAACGTTCCACAATAGCCCGATCGAATATCCTCCTGCTACGAGATTTCTAAGCATCCAAGCAAGTCAGGAAAGGGCCAAAACCTGCATTATTTACAGTGGTTGTGTAGAATGTCGCCACCTTTCATGTTTGGACAAATTTAGTACACTTTGCATGCTCCCGCATGTTTTGAAAGAGTCGTCCTATGGCAAAAGCAGCGAAAGAGCCTAAATGTTGGTTCTAGAACATAAGGAACTTAAAGCAAAATTTAAAGTATTCATTAGAGCCATCCAAGCAAGTAAGCAAAATTTAAAGTGGTAAAGTAAGCAACAGCGTGCAAGACAACTTCAAAGATAATATATTATGAAAATAAGCTTGAATGAGTGCATATCGAGCCATGGGAACGGAAGAATCATGCATGCTTGTCCCGACGAAAGACCAACTGAGCTGGAGTAAATTCTCTATTGGGGTATTCCCTCTGCACTGTCCTCGCATAAGGACGCTCTTGGACTGCTGGCTGTGTAGCACGTAGGCGCCCTCTCAACAAAAAAATCATCCTTTTGCAATAAATTTCAAAATACCCAAAAGAATTTATAGAGATAGGATAAGAGGCAAGCTAAATAAAGAGCTCGGATTTGAGCCAATAAAGAATGCAAAAGCTCAAGCCTCATTTATAGACAATTTGAGTGGGCTCATGCAGCCACGTGTCGGCATGCAATTGGCTGGAAGTCAAGGTCGATCGGACTTCAGGATTACCACAATAATTGTGTTTGAACGATCTCCTGTATGGCTGGCAAAAGTTGAATGGTACGAGCTAAAAGGTTCCTTCCCAAGCTAGAGGTCGACCGGCCTAGAAAAGGAAGAGTTTTGTCCTCTTTCTCCTTGCCCATGTCCAAAAACCAAACATGCATGTTTTCAAGAAAGGAGCACGGCTAAGTGTGACTAATAAGATGGAGTTGATCTTCTCAAGATTGAAGCATCAAGTCCCTAAATAAGAGGATTCTCCAACGATCATGCTACCGCATTCCGAGGTAAGTAATCTGGACCATAATTTAAATTTCACGAAACTAACCAAAACAAATTCGCATTTTACAGGGAAATAAGAATCGTCCACATCAGGTTCGATGAAATCTCAGGAATAAGAGCCACCGACATTGCGTCTGATGAAGGCTCCTGGCATTGAATCTCCATGAAAACCAAATCCAAGGCCATCGATTAGGGCATCGATGAAATCCCTCAGCATTGAATTGCAACAAAAAAAAATCAGAACCCTGAGCCATCGACATCGCGATCGGTGTAGTCTCAACCCGCAGGGCCATCGAACAAAGCATCGGTGAAGTCCCTCGGCATTGAACTACCATCAACATCAAATTCCAGAGCCACCGGCATCGTGTCTGGTAAAGTCTCCCCAACAAGTAGGGCGTCATTCTTGCCTGAAATCATCATTCCGGCGCAAGTTTGTCAACCGCAACACAGAACCTAGCTTCCAAGTGTCAGCCCACAACTTCAAGTAGAAACACCTTCAGCGCCCGAGATCATGTCAATTAGGGACGCCTTCAGCACCCGAGATCACTTCAAGTAGGGTGTCATTCTTACCTAAGATCATCCATCATTTCAAGTAAGGCGTCATTCTCGCCTGATATCAGTCGCAAACGACACCAAAACTCATTAGCGATCAAGTGGAGCATCATTCTTGCTCAAGATCACCCCCAAATAGGCGTACGCCGGCCACAACCAGATGCAGGACTCAGCTTCTAGACGTCACCTCAGGCTTTGTACTCCACAAAGTCATATCCTAGCCAGTGTCCGTCAAATCAGTTCTACTTTGATTTTCATCCTATCCAGGAATCAATCAAAGTGGGCGCTATTTGTAGACCCCGGATATTTGAACATAAATGTATAGCATATCTATATAAGTATGAAGCAGAAATAAAGAAGAAGAAGAAGATAAATAAAGCTTGAATACATGCACTTACATGTACATTACTCGCCTAAAGCCACATGCATGATCACATGTGAGGTTAGCTAGTTGCATGCACATTTTTTACGTAAAGAATCAAGCCATGCAGAGGTACATAAACATAAGCCAAGAGGTCACAAGTTCGAAGCCTCACAAAATCACTCAAAAGAACCTCAAGGAATAGTATTACCATCTAATGTGAAACACCACTTTCCATGGTAGATGTTTTCATACATCACCGTCCAAAGGGTGCATGGACAAGCTCAAATACATCCCTCTCCCTGTGACGGCTGTCTGACCTTGAGCACCATCCACACATGGGTTCATTCACCACAAGCCACGTCCACTCAAGAAATTCTCCCTTTTGCCTAGTGTTCTATGCTAGTTGAACATCGAGTGCATATGATCATGAATGTGATTGTATGTTCATGTATCCTAAGCCTATCCTTCACTTATAAATACTACTCCTCTCAAAGCCAAAATCACAACTCAATTCACTACCTTATTCATTCCATCACTCATTCTCTTTCACTTATTCTTCCTCTCACTTTAATTCTACAATCTCTCATTCTAATCTTCTTTATATCACTTTTCTTATCATCATCATCCTCATTTCTTCACCATTGTAAGCTTCTAATCCTATCCTATCCATCCTTATTCTCATGAAAACCCACAAAAAGTCTATCCTAAACCCGTCAAAACTTCACAAAGTATCCTTTTCCCTACCCTTTCCATACTCTTTCTTCCATACCATTTTGGCATCTTGAGAGGAGTCATCTAAGGTCACTACAAGATGGAATTTTCTAGCAACTTCGAGGCTAGGCAAGGCTTCTTCTTCAATAATCACAATGTAAGCTTTAAGTGTTTTTCCTTTCATGTGAATAAGTGTTGTATATATGAGTCTTCGTAGATTACTCACTGAGTTGGATTGGCTAACTCGTCTATTCAATGAGCTTCAAGTTGAATATATAACTCATGTTCCCGTGATATGTGTCAATCAAGCGACAATATATATTGCAAGGAATCCAGATTTTCACGAGAGGACCAAACATATCGAGATAAACTGTCATTACATCCGGCAAAAGTTAGCTGATGATTTGATCACATTGCAACATACTCCCAGGAAGTCTCAATTGTCTCATATTCTCACAAAACCTCTTCCAGGCACACAACATCACTCGCTACTGTATAAATTGGGTGTTCATCCACCTCCAATTTGAGGGGGCGGAGGGGGGGTGATAGAGGATTTCTAGTTAGTTATGTTAGTTATTAGTGTTTCTTTAGGTTCTTTATCTGTCTTTCTTTAGGTTCCTTTATTTTCTTTTTCTTCTTATAGGTTTGTGTTCCTTTAAGTACTGTTAATCTCCCTGGGCTTCACACATCGAATAATAATAGCAAGGCATCAGTCCTTTGTCATTGATTTGCATCTCTCCATTCTCTCCCAGTTTTTGTCTATTGAATCACAACTATTTACAACATTTCTAGACTTTTGACCCTAATTGTGCTTTGATATTTTGCTGCTCAACCGACTAGTTAAAATATGACAATGAACATGAATACTAACTCCAAAGGAGTGTAAAAATGGCTAATCATAATGCTTATCCTCTTAGACTGAGAGATGGTCAAGTGATCCATATAGAAGATATTCAATGCTAGTTTTTTTTTTTTTTTTTTTTTTTTTTTTTTTTTATAAGAGATATTCAATCCTAGGTAAGGAAGTACACATAAAGATAAAGTGAATAATACATTTTTGAAATTCACAAGACATAATTACAATGTTTAAGAACATGGCCTAGTTGGCATGACTCCATGGCCTGCTCAGTACGTATAAGCATATTGAAAGTTTGAAATACAGCGATCGTCAACTTCATCCTACAGTAAGTATTGACAATTCCACTTATATAAACACTTACCTCAAATATTAAGCATTGACAATCATAATTTGGAGGAAGTTTTACTGATCAATCGCAACTTTGAACATCTCGTAAATAGACAGTAGACATGTAGGCACGACACCAAATTGTCAAAAAAAAAAAAATTCATGTAAACGGTGCACAAATTATTTTCTAGACATGCTTCAAACTACTTTCTTTGCTATTATTTGGTCATGACTATGGCTTCATAGAAACAAGGTTGTGCACCAAGGATTGCAGAAGAATTTTGAGGAGCTTGTGAGGGGAGTCAAATGGAGGCTAGGTGTGTGTGGTGGTCTTCAATGGGGAAAGATGCAATAAGTTATAGCCCTGAGATGTTGGTGACAAACTTTGAAGCTATACCCATCATTTTCCAATAATTGCAGTGCAAATGGAGAGATGAGGGTGCACGTGGAGCTGATAATTTTTCAATGCCCCTGTGTTTTTTCTTTGATTCCTAGGATTGTACATAAGTACATAACGTCCAAGTGTTTCATTCAATGGATTTTTCATAATGGGAAACCCTCGTAGGCGTTTTTCTACTGAAGTTTTGTGGGGCTTTGGAAGTTTGTATCTGGTGCTCCGATGGCACCCATTTTCTGTTGCTTTGAATAAATTGGGCTATCGCCCCAAATTATTCAAAATATAAAATACATGCTCCAAACTGCTAAGGATAAAATAGAGATTACCATTCAATCGAAGCATTGGTCATAAAAGCTCGATAGTTTAAAAGATCCATGATTCTAACATTCACTTGACATAATCAAAATGTAATGGAGCTTTGTTACGGTACACATCAAAACTCAAACTGCTATATTTGTGATGTGCAAAACCATTGGCCAGCACCATATATTGCCCCAACCTCTGCACTGTTGAGATGGTGAGCAAAAAGGATTTAGTTTTTTGAGAATCCTAGCATTGAAACATACTATTGGTGGGCAGGACAGTTTATGTTGCAAGTTTGACGCTGTTTCATTTAATTTGCTTTGAGTTACGGTCATAAAGCGAATCTTTGTTGTTGTTGTTGATGTTATTTTTTGAATTTTTTTTTATCGATATGAGTTTAAAGAGGAATTGATTTGGCCCTTTCATCCTATTTCAATTCGTAGGTACTTGCGGAAGTTGCGATTGTCTGTTGTGGTTGCAAGAAGGTTGTTGTGATCAATTTGGACCATGCGAATGATGTCATGTCGTATCCTCCTTCATTGCAAGTCCTTTGTTTAATCTCGCTGGCCTACTTGCCAAGTTCTCATTTGTAATGTGTAAACTCAATTGAATTCAGAAATCTTATTAGTCAATTTTATTTACTTATTCATCGGTCTTGCTTGCTTTTCAAGATTGCCTTTTGGGTAGCTATTTCATGGGCCTTGCTTAGTTCCCATTTAGGAGACGAATATTCGGACTTGTATGTAGAGGTGTGCTTCTGATAGTACAAACAACAACCATTTTAGGTGATTCTATTGTGCCGGCAATTCACAACATATGAAGGTTTGAATATAAGATATATTGCGACAGTGGCAGAAGTGTAGCATGTTAACTGTTATTAGGGTCTTAACTCTTAACCTAATTCTTAGAATCCATTTAAAAATCATGGTTATATTGCGTATCAATTTTGGTGTCCCCATCTTCCTTTGTACATTAACAGAATACATGGAATATGGGGTGGGTATCACAACAATTTTAGCAAAGAAGAAATTTATTATGTTGATGAGTTTGTTTTCTGGGTAGCAGAAATACTCAACCTTGAGCAAGTCGAGCATGTGGACCTTGCACTCACTATCTCTTGTTTCACAATGGAAGGCCAATTGTGTGCACTATGCCATGGCCCCTAGCTTGAAGCCAACACTGATGAGTGATGGGTGTTGCTATTGGTGTACAAGAAGATTTATAGCTGATGAAGAATCAAGATTCAAGAAGCAAGATGAGTTGCAAAATTTGGCTCACTAGACATTTTCTTACATCGGATACTAACTATTTTTTATTATTTTTTTGGCTTATGGGCGATCGTGTTGAGTTGGGTTGTAAATTGATAATTAACAAACCCTTTATTTTTTGCTAGACGCGAAGCATTTAGCACATAATTTTTGGGAAATTACGAATTATTTTGAAAATTTTTGCATTTTTTATTTTCTAGATTTTGTTTAGTTTGAATTTATATTAATTACTGGATAAATATATGGTATTTAGTGTTGTCCAAGTATACGACTTTTAGCTTAATTTAAATAGACCTATCGAGCAAATGCAGTAAATGTTGTCCAAAGCTACGACAACACTGTCTCTAGCAACATTTATTCATTTGTTTGGGTAGACTATTGCAATATTTATAAATGCTGCTAGAGGCAAAAGTAAATGTCGCCGCAACCCTACTTTCTGGTAGTGTGATCAATCATACTAAAAAATACATATTTTATCCACAGTATTACATTTACAAAAATAATATCAACAAATAAATATTTTTATATAATTCATGAGTAAGACTATTTCTCAAAGTACTACTTTTTTTGTTTAACTCGTAGACTTTCTCTCTTTGATTTGCACATGTATCCACCATTCCAACTTCATAGGAAAGAGCGCAAGAAGGTATGTTTTGTGTTGCAAAAGCTGAGGCAGCCCTACTATTATGACGGACAGCCCTCTTTTGTCCGCTGCATGTCCCCCCAAATCGATCGATGGCTATTTAGTGTCCGATTATAAAACTTAATCCCCATTACTTGGTGATTGACTTGTTACATATTCAGTAATTTCTCACAGGAAGCAGTGAAAAATTCCCTGTATCTAGGTGTGAGCATGGGGCAAAGTGAGGAAAAAAGAGGTACCAAATTGCTTGCATTTGTGAGCACAACAGTTATTGTATTTGGGTTTGGGAGCGGCAGTATAGGTGGGCAAGGAGAGTGGCAGCTGTTAAGGAACACTACAGGTGTGGTGGCAATGCATATGGCGTTGACGTATGAAAACACGGTCCTGATGTTCGACCAGACGGGGTTGGGGCCGTCTGGGTACCGGCTGTCGAAGAGGGCCAACGGTGAGCGATGTCGGTCGTCAGACGTGAGGGACTCAGGGTGCTATGCTCACTCAGTGGAGTACCACATATCCAGCAACACCCTTAGACCTCTAAGGATGCTATCTGACCCGTTTTGCTCCTCCGGCACCTTCCTAAGCAATGGGACCCTCCTTGAAACCGGGGGCTATGCTGACGGCTACAGGAGGATCCGCTACTTCCACCCCTGCAAGGATGACACATGTGATTGGAAGCTCTCACGTGCTAAGCTATCCGACAACAGATGGTATGCTTCCAATCTACTACTCCCCGGCTCTGGCGCCGGCCAAATTGACCGGGTCATAGTCGTTGGTGGCCAAAAGGTTTTCTCCTACGAGTTTGTACCCAAATTAACCCCCAAAGAAACCGTCTTCACTCTCCCATTCCTACGTCAAACATACAACAAAACACAAGGGGGAAACAATCTCTACCCTTTCCTCCACCTCTCATCCGACGGCCACCTCTTTATCTTTGCAAACCGAGACTCCATCCTCTTGGACTACAAGAGGAACAGAGTGGTCAAGACCTTCCCTCGTATCCCCGGGAATGGATCTAGAAACTACCCAGGCGCCGGCTCATCAGTCATCCTACCACTGACCCACAACGATCGGTTCCAAAAAGTGGAAGTCATGGTGTGTGGAGGTGGGGCAGAGGGGGCACGAACAGCCGCCCAGTCAGGCCGGTTCCTGGACGGGCTAAGGACCTGTGGGAGGATGGTTATAACAGGGAACAAGCATCAGTGGAGCATGGAATTGATGCCTCATCCAAGGTTACTGATGGACATGATCATCCTCCCCACGGGAAATATCCTGCTCATAAATGGGGCGACCCGTGGGTCAGGCGGGTGGGAATATGCAGACGGGCCTGCCCAGAGCCCGTTCCTATATAGCCCTAAAAAGCCCTTAGGGAGGCGGTTTACAACCCTAAAGCCCACAAAAATAGCCCGAATGTACCACTCAGCGGCTGTGCTTTTACCGGACGGAAAAGTGCTGGTAGGAGGAAGCAACCCTCACAGAAGGTACACCTACCACAACGTGACGTACCCCACGGAGCTGAGGCTACAGGCATTTGGTCCCCAATACACGGACAAGAAACTCGACCATTTGAGGCCTAGAAACGTTTCGGTGGAGGATAGTGATGGTGTGAACGTCAAGTATGGGCAGACGTTTCTAGTGAGATTCACCTTGGCAGTAGCTCCAAATAGGATGGAGTTTAATATTTACGCACCAACGTTTACAACACACTCTGTGGCCATGAACCAGCGGATGTTGAAGCTGAGGAGCACGCGTGTGGTGAGGTCCGCTGGAAGGATCTCCGCCATACTCGAGGCTCCTCCTTCACCCAATGTTGCTCCTCCTGGCTATTATTTGCTCTTTATTCTCAATGCTGGGATTCCTAGTGCAGGCCAGTGGATAAGAATCTCTCGTAATGGGTAGGTTGCCCCACTACGGATCCAGTCTATACATATCATAACATCATGTAACTAAATTATTGTGTGACAGATAGATGACTGTTGGAATTTGGAAAGTCATGTGTATTACTCAACAACTAAGGTGCGCGCATGGTTCTTTGGTTATCAAAGTAGATGCTCGTAGCAATTCAATAACACATCAAATTATTCTTTTTTTCTTTTTTGGTGTTAAATGTTGGTTTGAAACCCTTTTGATTTAATTCAACAACAGGTGAAATAATAAATACTCATAGGAAAATTTGATTTAATAGCTGCAACTATAGGAGTTGGGACAATTATAAGTTGAATCTTAAAAACCGATCTATCATGATTGACGCTTGAATTTCACTACACCGCTACCGCGTCCGTCAAGCTTACCGATATATGTTTTGGACTATATATTCCAGTATATGACAGTTGTAAATACTATAATCATATATAATACAATATATTTGGAATACTAAAACGCAATATATGACAGTTCGAAGTTCTACAATCTAGCATGAATTTGAGATTACTATAGTACAATTGCTACTTTGTAAAAAACAATCCCCCTTCAGTACAACATACACCACAAGAAATATGGTTATTTGTGGTATTTTATTTTGCCACAAAATATACTAATATTACTACAATAGGCTTTTGTAGCATTTTTTGGAAATGCCACAAATGCCTTGTTACAAAAGGCTTTTGTGGCAATTTTAAAATTGCCATAAACTATGAGGCTTTTGTGGCATATTTTGAATTGTTACAAATGTTAAAATGCTACAATATCATACAATTTGTAGCAATTTCACTTTGCCACAAAACAAACTTTGCCACAAGTGTACATTATTTGTGGCATATATGATTTGCTACAAATAATATTTTAATTTTAAAGGAGCATTTGTGGCAACTTATATTTGCCACAATATGTATATTTAATTATTGAATAATTGTAATATAATTTACAATATCGCTTGTAATGATGTATATAGGAGATAATCATGGTGTGTATATGCTACTATATAATGATAAACTCTAGTTAAAACGAAAATACTAGACTTTAAATGGTTTATATATAGCAGGCAATGTATATGGAACACGAAAAGGAGACATTCATTCATGAATCATAATTTATATCTACCTTAAGTGCCTGCAACAGACACAAAAATTGGTTTGATTTTGTTTCTCAATACGGTCAAACACCTCTATTATTCAAAACTAATTACAAAAAATAAAAATAATATCACACTTGGTCTAAAATAAAATCTTCATGCTTGGACGTCCTAATGAACTTTGCATCTACAACAGATTCCTTGTCTGCATCGCATATTGCACAGGAAGCCGGTAAATGAATATGTGAATGCAAAAAGAGAAGAAAAAAAAAACTGTTAAAAATACTGGAAAAGAAGAAAACTAAAAAAATGGGTAGCATAGCCTTAAAAATTGATAATCTCTGCCTTGCATATTTATCAAAAAATTACTTATAGGTACCCTAACTTTTGAAAAAACAATTTTTTGGTACCCTAACTTTTTAAAACTAATTTTGGGGTACCCTTACTTTTAGGATTAGAAATTACTAGGTGAGTTTTCGGTGAAACTCCGATTGATTCAAGTCATTTTCATCCACAAAAACACATAATCAATTTCCCGCCTAAAACTCACCGCTGAATTCAAATCATTGGCCGGAAATTCACCTAATTATTTCTAATTCTAAAAGTTAGGGTACCCCAAAATTAGTTTTTAAAAGTTGCGATACCAGAAAAACATTTCACCAAAAATTAGGGTACCCCTTAGTAATTTTTTGCATATTTATAATACCCCTAACACCATAGTAGTAAACTACTTGGCATCTGCTTGCATGTACGTGAATTCTATACCCCTACCAAGAAGGGGGGGGGGGGGGGAGAAAAAGAATTGAAAATTTTGTATGACAGTTAGATCCGACTTCACACCCTCGTGTCTATTAGGTAATGATGGAGTTGGTGTTACAACTGACCAATCCATAAATCCATCAAGTGGGTCATGAGTCATGGCTATAGAACAAAGGCAACATATAAGCATTCTCACAAATGGAAAATTTGGGTTCACTGATTTCAGTAATAAATATGACTAAACAAACCAGCCAGATCTGGGGAGTTAAGAAAAAAAAAGTATAATTATGGTAGGATAATCGATCAACTTGCAATGAATACTGAGGCTGCGCATTGACATGGGAAAAGTGTTCTTTGAGTACATGCCTGGAAAGAAGATTCAAGATGGGCACATTAATACATCAATATTTAGTTCAAGTTATGATCGATACAAGAAGATAAGGAAACTGTATACTACCATATCCATCACCATATGTTTGCATGGCATCACTAATAGAGTACATCAGCTAGATGTCGAGGAAGTGGGTCTGTAACATGCCTTTGATCGGTTTGTAATTATGAATCAAAATAAGAGGCAGAAAACCCCAATAAAAGTGTGTATGGATAGGGTAGAACAGTGGGTAGAAGCTGATATAGTTGCATCATAGACTATAGCTACACTATCCCAAGTGTGTTTAGCTAGATCTAGGGAGATGCTCTTGTTGGCAACTTCACCGAGATGCTAATTCTGTAGTGAATGACTATTAGTACTCTACGTGACTAAGAAAATCAAACTAAATTAATTCATTATTGAGAGTCCTACATATGTATGTGTGTGTATGTGTTGTAGGTGTGTTCCTAGTAGGAGCTTGGTCTGTCCTATAACTTTGTTGGGAGATAGTATCCAATGGCTCTTGGACTTGAACGACATGTATATATCTATTTCTTTACTTCACAGCAAAGTATAGCAGTATTTAGTAAGATGTGCTTTAGACTATATAACTACTTAGTATCTACTTGCATGTATATGAATTCTGCACCCCTGGCCCAGTTAAGACAAAAGAACAATGACATTGGATGTAGCATGTCCAGCTCTTGGTATGCCTATGGAGGAAAATTTGCCATTGCCCCTCGTCAATTGATAATTTTATATGTTGTAGCTCCTTACTTGATATAGATTTTTCAACAAATATAGAAATCGGCTAAATTATTAGCGTTACAAAACTGACACAACCAAGCAAGACTTATAATGGTTATTGGCTAAGTCCCCTCCCAAACACTACGAGAAGCCTTTCACTAACAATGTAATAGATACCTAATTCCCTCTAATTTCATCAATCATATTTAGTCAAACAAGTAAATAGGTGGGAGAAATGCCTTCTTACCAACCCAACGACCTCTTCAGTCTTCCTGCCTATTAATCGTGGTAGGGCTGGGAGAGAAAGCGAGATAACAGTGAAACCATTAATTAACACAAGCAAACACTAGCAGGTCAGAGGCTGCAAAAAATCCTACCTTTACCGTTATTGATAACATCCCGAAACAATTTCCTATTCTAGAATTTTACCAGAAAAGGCCTTGTCCAAAGTTGGGACTGTGGTTGACATTTGACGAGTACCCAGACCATAAGTTGTGTGAGTTTCAGCTATAATTTTCGCCGCATTTTCACAAGCAGCTGCTATCATATCAATTCTAGACTGCAAAAATAAAAAAGGGACAGTTACGAAAGACAAAAGTACCAGTATGATTATCTTTGTTAGGTATTATTATTTCAATATGATTAATTATAATTATACTAAATTCATCCCAATTATTAACATTTATGCATAAAAAGGAGAAAATAATAGATTTTGTGATTCTTCTCCAATTTTTTCTTCTTTATTGCTAGACTATTGAAGATGGTAATGATAAAAATATCTTCTAGTTAAATAATTAAAAACAAAAGGAGTAACTGGGTCTCTTGTCAGCAGATCAAGCAGTGTATTTCAGACACATGAACTTTCCTTATTTCGCTTCTCTACTTCCTCAAGAAACAAATCCATGGATTCTAGAAGCCTACAAAAATTTTACATGTCACATTTCAGCCAGATAGCCAAATCTTAGCATTTTATTCACAAAAATTCATCAATCAACCCAAATCAGACTAATAAGATATAGCTTTTCAAACAGCCATAAAGCAAATATAAGAGAATCACTTTAGTAGAAAAGGAAATAAACTAACTAGTTTTTCGGACCCATGAGATTGTTGGCTATAGTTGAGCTATAGGTCAAGTGACCAATACCATCGTATAGTTACGTATGTGAAGGAACTTTGATCGGCTTAATTATATAATTTCATTCGTAATGACATCAAAATCTATCTTAAGCATCCACCACACTGATGCGAGGAGAGCTTCATTAGCAAGCTTTCTTTGACCATCTCTTTCCCTAATCTTTTCCAATGCCAATCATATTAGTTACTATCATGATTGCAAAGAAACAAGCAGAAATACAAGATAAATTAAGCAAAGGCAACATCAATGACTCCATCCCACTACAAGGTGGAGGCTCAGATGCGATCGTCCGTTGTGACCGTTCAATGAACGGTCGCATTTTTTTTCGGGCGCCCGTTCATTTGCGACCGTTTAATGAACGGTCGCATTTTTTTCGGGCGACCGTTCAATTAAACGGTCACAAATTTTGAATCGAAAAATTTTATGACCGTTCAATGAACGGTCACAAATTTTGAGACCGTTCAATTGAACGGTCACAAATTTTGCGACCGTTCAATGAACGGAACGGTCACAAATTTTGCGACCGTTCAATTAAACGGTCGCGCGTTTGTTGTTAAATATCAGAACGAAACTCGCCCTCCCTATTCCCTAATTTCCTCATCTTTCTCTTTCTCGATTCTACCTCATCTCACCGATTCCCCCTCATCTCACCGATTCCCTCTCTTTCTCACTCTTCTCTTCTCCATTCCCCTAAACACTCAAACTGATCTCCATTACATTCTCTTTCTCGTCACATGAAGGCCGACATGCAATTCAAAAGTAGCAAGATCGAGAGCCTCCATCTAAGTGTTCAAGGGAAGAGATCGAACAGTTGAGCTTTGTGGAAGAATTGAGCAATTCAAGTATAAAAAGGGAGTAGAGAAGCCGAAGAAAATGTAGACGGTGTGAAAGATTTCGTTTTTAGGTTTAGGGTTTAGATTAAATTTAATTTTGCATGTTTAATTAAGATTTTTTTGTTTAACATATTGTAATCTCGGATCTTAAGTTCATGTAATTAGATCTGAATTTTGATACTTTCAAAATTTTAATACGTTCTCTGGGTTGATTGTTCCTCGTTTCTTGTTTCTTATTTGTTTAATTTATGGGTTTGTCTTGATTTTCTACAAATGTTTTATTCGATTTTTTATGTTCATGTTCAAGTTTCTGGGTTTAATATGTTGGGTTGCTTGATTCATGTTCATTTTTCCCTTCTCCCTTGTTCTGCATCTAGTTTCAATTTCTGGGTTGGATTGTAATTGGATTATTTTTCTGAGTAATTTTGATTAAAAAAAAAGATTCGAAAATTTTGTGACCGTTTAATTGAACGGTCGCAAATTTGTGACCGTTGAATTGAACGGTTGCTCCGTTTTGTGACCGTTCATGAACGGTCGCCCCTTTTTGTGACCGTTCATGAACAGTCGCAAATTAGCGACCGTTCATTTGAACGGTCGCCCGGCCCCTCAAACGATCAATTAGACGCGACCGTCGTGAACGTTCGCAAATGAACAGTCGCGCGCCCTCTGGCGCGACCGTTCAAGCCTAACTAAGACCATTCACAACAGTCTTATTTTTTAGACCTTCTTGTAGTGTCCACATGGCCTTCTTGCCCTTTTATCTCCTGCTTCTACACACATTCAAGGTTGCCGTAACCCTTTTGTATTTTATTCACTTGTCCTTTTTAACAAAAAAATCTTACCATAATTAATTTCGAAGGATCTCTAAATTTTCTTTTAATCTTTGAAGTTATGAATTGTAAAAGTTTTCTTCACATATCACAGTATTTGAGCTGTTGAACAATTCATATCTCAACTTTCCAACAAGCTCTTAACCTCCTTATTAGTCACTTGCCCTCCAAACACCACCTTGCTGATCCCATATGACGGCGGCCTAGTTCCAAATTTCGTAAAAGAAGCATACCCAAATAACAAAAACCCAAATAAATTGAATCTTTGTCAGTAAAACAACTACTTTCTTTAAAACTTAGATTAAACAAAAAGAATAATTGAAGTAAGCAGAAGAAAGAACGGGGAACCTGAACATTGTGAACAGGGCAAGGGGCTGAGGCTAAATCGGCGGTTGGATTTTCTGGCCAAGAAAGCAGACCAGAAATTGCGTCAGAGAGAGAAGAACGATCGGGGATAATGTGAGAGCTCATGGTGGAGCCATTGCTTGGGCGATAGAGAATGACGAAGAGGGCAGGCCGAACTTAATTAGTAATAGTCCCTCGCTTTCTCTCTCCGGCTGCTATGGTTTCCCTCGCCGCCCAGAGAGGACTGTAGGGTTCCGGCAAGTCGGCTTCGTGCACGTATCAGAGTCAGTCCCGGATAGGGTATCGAAGTCCTGGTGATCAGGTTATGGCGGAGTCAGCGCAGGGGTCTTTAGGAGAGTTGGAGGAGGCATGGCAGAAACACACATTGACGGAAGAAGAAGAACGGGTGGTAGGGCAAGAGAACGGGACGGAACAGGACGGAGGCTTTGACAAGTCCGAACTGATCCTCGCAGGCAAACTTTGTACGGATCGTCCATTCTCGTTTGAAGCCCTCAAAAAAACCCTAACCCTAATATGGAGAGTAAAGAAAGGGGTTTCCATAAGGTCAGTAGAACAAAACTTGATTCTATTCCAGTTCTTTGACCCCGATGATACGGAGAGGGTTCTTGACGGCGCACCGTGGTCCTTCGACAACAATCTGCTGATCTTAAAAAATGTACCAAAGGATGCACAACCGTCAGAATTGTCTCTAGACCACTACCCTTTCTGGGTTTGGGTCTATGATGCGCCCTTAAACAAACGAACGGAGGCGATAGCCAAAGAAATAGGGGAAGGGCTCGGAGGTTTCTTGAAGTTTGATGACTCGGACCCCCTTGGCCTGGAAAAAACGATGCGAATCAGAGCAGATAAAAATGTGGAGAAGCCCCTCCAACGGGGCATAATGATAGCAGTGGGAAAGGGGAAAAGATGGATTGATTTTAAGTATGAGAGACTCCCTACATTCTGCTACTATTGTGGGAGAATCGGACACACCGATAAGGATTGTCGGAGGTTACAGGAAGAAGAGGATGATAAAGTAGTTTACAGATATGGAGAATGGCTAAGAGCGAGCCCGAGGAAAAGAATCACTCGCGCTACTATGGAGGAAAGGGAGAAGGAAAAAACTAAATTAGAGGAGCTGAGGAGGGGACAGGCTGTACCAACTGCAATGAGAAAAAAGGAAGCAAGGAGCATGGGACCAGTGAGCGAAGTAAGAAGAGCCTTGTTCCGCGCTAACGAAAAAGCGCAAAAAGAGTGCAATGTACATACAGGAGAACATGGGCGGAGCAGTACAAAGACGTTGTACCAACAGCAAGATGAGATGGTGAGTGACAAAGGGATGACACAGGGGGGCTACGGCAATGAACAAGAGAAGACAAGAAAGCAGAGTACCACACCAATGGAGCTTGGAGAAGGAATGGATGTGTTGCATGACACTGTTGTGGATGACATGCAATCCCAGAATGAGACACAGGGACGTGGAGGAACAGATGGGGAAGAAAGAACAAGTCAAGGAGAGTATGAGATGGGTACGGGCCAAAATGTAAACATAATAAAAACAAGCCTGGGCAACGTGGGATTTGGCCCAGATGAAACAGGCCCAACTAATAACATAGAAGACCAAAGTGGGAAAAGTAAGGGTGGAAGGTGGAGGAGAATGGGTAGAGAAGGTGATTTTAATATCAAAGGTCCCAACAAGCAACATCCAATGAAGAGGAAAAGTGAAGAAGCCCAGGTAGCAAAAGATGACCAAGCGAAGGAGGAGCGCGATCAAAAAATGAGAAGAATGGAAGCAGAAAAGCAAGTAGCGGTGTCAGGTGCAAACTGGCACCGCGAAGAGCCATGAAACTCATATGTTGGAACTGTCGGGGAGCGGGCAAACCCCGAGCAGTTCAGTTGCTCCAGAAATGGAGCCGGAACAATGGCCCAGACATAGTGTTTCTTTCAGAGACACTACGAGATGCAGCGGAGATGGATCGGATAAAGAAAAACACGATGTTCGAAAATGGTTTCTATGTGGATTGTAGGGGACGGAGTGGAGGTTTGGCGATGCTCTGGAGAGAGGGAGTGGATTTCAGACTACTATCTTTCAACTCCCACCACATTAGGGGAGACATATGGGAGGAAGGAAGGATAATGATGAGGTTGATCGGGATTTACGGGTGGCCAGAGGGACATAACAAGCGTCGCACTTGGATTCTAATGAGGGAAATTGCAAATGACATATCAATCCCTACAATCATCGGAGGTGACTTCAACGAGATCCTAACCAATGAGGAGAAAGATGGGGGAGCGGTAAGAGACCAACGAGTGATGGAGGATTTTCGTAGGGTCTTGGACGAACTTGAACTACGGGACTTAGGATGTGAGGGTGGATGGTTCACATGGCAGAGAGGAAAACAACCCAGTAGCTGTGTGCGAGAAAGACTCGACCGTTATGTGGCCAACTCAATATGGTGCTCTGAATACTCGCTCCACAGGGTTGAGGCCCACGTCAGGTGGATATCGAACCACGCCCCAATTGAACTGAACACAAGATGGAGAGCATGGAAGAGGGGTAGAAATGATAAAAAATTTAAATTTGAAAACATGTGGTTGGACCACCCTGATATTGAAGCAGTGATTCGAGGAGCATGGAGTAGAATGACAAATGGGGATGCGATTACAAGGGTACAAGCATGTGGAGTAGCATTGGATGCATGGAATAACAAAGTATTTGGACGAATGGAGCACCAAATTAATCATGCAGAAAAAAGGCTGAAGGAGGTACAGGGATGCCAAATAACTGATGGTAATATCCAAGAATATGTCATTCTAGAGAAAGAGTTGCAAGACCTATACAAAAAGAAGGAGGCTTATTGGTTTATGAGAGCAAGAAGTGCGGAACTGAAGGACGGGGACCAAAACACAGCATATTTTCACCATAAAGCGAGATCGAGAAGGAGGAGAAACAACATTCGAGCCCTGATTGATGAAGACGGAAGGGAGGTAACGGGGAGCGGGGAGTTAGAAAAGCTGTTTGTCAGACATTATTCTGACCTGTTCGCATCTACACATAACGAAGGCGGGGATATGACTTTAGAAGGGATTGACTCACGTGTAACAGCAGAGATGAATGCCTCCCTATAAAAACCTTTCACAGGGGAGGAAATCCAAGTAGCGCTTTTCCAAATGCACCCATACAAAGCCCCAGGTAACGATGGTATGCATGCTGTGTTTTATCAAAAGTTTTGGCACATTGTGGGAGATGATGTAATTAATTTTGTCAAAGGGCTTCTGGAGGGCCACATTGATCCCCACCCCATTAATAAAACCCTCATTACCTTGATCCCAAAAATCCATGCCCCAACCAAGGTAACCGATTACCGGCCCATTAGCCTATGCAATGTCCTGTACAAAATTGCATCAAAGACCCTCGCGAACAGAATAAAGCCTTTTCTACACCAAATAATTTCAGAGAATCAAAGTGCGTTTGTCCCTTCTAGACTTATTACTGACAATGTTCTCATTGCTCATGAATTATTCCACACCATGAAAAACGCTCGAACTGTAAAAAGGGAATATGGCGATCAAATTGGACATGAGTAAGGCCTATGACAGAATTGAGTGGGGTTTTGTTGAGAGGGTCCTTCGAAAACTGGGATTCCACGAAGGGTGGGTGCAGTCGGTTATGAGATGCATTAGTAGCGTGTCCTTTTCATTTGTGATCAATGGGCAGGTTCGGGGAAACATCACCCCAGAAAGAGGTCTCCGTCAAGGAGACCCCATCTCACCTTATATCTTTATTATGGTAGCGGAAGCTCTTTCAGGCATGATAACAAAAGCTGCTGAGAGGAAGGAGATTCACGGGGCCCGTGCGAGTAGAGGCGTGCCCACAATTACCCACCTTTTCTTCGCAGATGATAGCCTGCTCTTTGTCAGAGCGACCCGAAAGGAGTGCTTGAAAGTGATGGAAATTCTCAACGAATACGAAAAAGCGTCCGGGCAAAAGGTAAATCTGGAGAAGTCGGAGGTAGCTTTTAGCCGAAGGGTAGAGGAGGGTAAGCAAGAAGAACTAGCTAGCATGTTGGGGATGAAAAGAGTGGACAAACACAACAAGTATCTCGGCGCCCCAACTCTAGTGGGGAGGTAAAAAAAGGAGATATTTCAAGGAGTAAGGGAGAGATTGTTGAAACGTATGCAAGGATGGAAAGGAAAGCTTCTCTCAAGGGCGGGCAAAGAAGTACTCATCAAGGCGGTTCTACAAGCAATACCCACGTATTTGATGAGTTTCTTCAAACTACCACAAACTTTGATAGACGATCTGCACAGAATGTTGGCCAAGTTCTGGTGGGGTAGTGATGAAAACGGGAAGAAAATGCATGGATGGAACACACTGTGTAAACCGCGGTGTTTTGGGGGACTCAATTTCAGAAGATTGGACGCCTTCAATGACGCCTTACTATCAAAACAAGCATGGCGTTTACTGTCCAGCCCCGACTCGCTTGTTGCTAGGGTCTTGAAAGCAAAATATTACCCAAGATGCCAAATTATTCAGGCGGGAGTAGGATACAATCCGAGCTATACATGGCGGAGTATCCAAGGAGCGATCAATCTGCTTCAAAAAGGGTTGTGTTGGCGAATAGGTGACGGGCGGAATGTAAAGGTTTGTGGAGAACCATGGCTTATTGATGAGATGGGAAAAGAAGCGACAACACCGAGGGGGGAGGAAGTCGAGGAGCTGTATGTGTGCAACTTGATGAATGAGGAAGGGACTGAGTGGGATGAAGACAAATTAAGTAGAACGCTTAATGAAAGAGACAAAAAGCTCGTGCTAGCAATCCCTATTAGTGAGCAACATCCAAGAGATAAATTGGTATGGTGTTATTCAAATAACGGTGCATTCACAGTAGCCTCAGCTTATTGGCTGGGCATCTCCGTCAAAGAAGAAGAATTCGACGAGTTCCTCCCGAGTATTTGGAAGGCTCAAGTGACTCCCAAAGTGAAGCACATGATTTGGAGAATGTACACGAAGACCCTTCCTACAAAAGGGGCGCTTCTGCACAGACATATCAGTGAAAATGGGGATTGTCCAAGATGTAAACAGAGTTGCGAAACCATGCTACATGCAATCATAAAATGCGAGGAGGTAGCGGAAGTATGGAACTCTCTTGCCAAGGAGCCTAGAACAGTAGCCATGGGGCGAGTAGAAACAAAAGAAACACTTAGGCAATGGTGGCAAGAGCTCCCAGCTGCTGAATTACAAAAGGCACTATTCCTAGCATGGATTTTGTGGCAAGTGAGGAACGAAGCTGTGTTTCAGAGCAAGAAAACACCCATAGAGGTTATACAAGGGCGACTAGAATCAACACTCAAGCACTTCAATGAGACCGTCAAGGCGAATGTAATGATGAATGCACCTGCAACAAGCCTTAGTACCAGATGGAAGCCCCCATGCGAAGGCTTTGTTAAAATTAACACAGATGCGGCTTGTGACAAGGAAGGCCTCGTGGGAATGGGAGCGGTTATACGTAATGCGAATGGTGATGTGCTGGTGGCGGCAACGAAGACGGTGAAGGCTCGATGGGCAGCGAACATAGCGGAGGCGAAGGCGTGTGCATATGGCATGAAGTCGGCGATGGGTTTCATTATCAGAATGTGGTAATTGAATCTGATTGTCTCCAACTAGTGCAGAAGGCAAAGCTAAATCTGGTGGAAGCCAGTGAATTTGATCTCATGGTTGCTGATGTTTTAGCTCTTAGGAAGGCATTCTTAGAATGTAGCTGGACACATGTGAAGAGGGGGGGAATTGTGTGGCACACTATCTGGCAAGGATAAATAATACAACAAAGGAATGTATTTGGATGGGAGTGTGCCCACCCACAGTAAACCCCTATGTATTGTCTGACAAATTAGTAATGAATTGATGCTTGTGATGTTTTCCTCAAAAAAAAAAAAAAATGACGAAGAGGATGATGGGTTGGGGTGGGGGAAAATAATTAGGGTTCTGGACTTAGACAATGGTGGGAAACAAGTTATCCGATTTTTTTTATATATTTTACTTTCAATTTTTGATTAAAAATTTGAGTAGTTTTTCCCTCCTAATTAACGCTAATTGTGACAATTTTCAATTATTGCTACAATAGGTCAACCATTTTACGGCAATTTTTGTACTGCCACAGATAATTGACCAATTTAGAATTTTTGTGGCAATTTGTATATTGCCACAAAAAACCAATTTTTTTTAGTGATAGGAAACTCTTATGGTGATGTACTGAAATCCAATGGTCCATTAGTTTAAACTCTGATGGTGATCGGATAAGGAGACTGGCCTGGATCGACTACTGTAGTGAGCTTTTTTGGTCCTGGACTGGACCGATCGAAAAACGTTCGGTCCAAGATTGGACCGATCGAATGGACTAAATTAAATAATGAGGAAGATATGCGATTAAATTTTGCATAATTGGAATTAGAGGACTAGGGATTAGAATTTATTTTATTTTTGTCTGTTAATAAAAGAATAGAAGACAGCGTACCTAAGGCATAGATATGAATGTATATGATTCTTAACCACAACATTAATAGAAGAATATAAAAGCGAAACAATTAATAAAATTGCAAGAAACCTAAACCAGTGAAGCGGTTGACTGTGTGTGGTGGCTTGTTGGACAGTGGTCGGCTTGGTGTGGACCGTGCGGTGGCCAGCTGCGGTGGAAAATTCAACGGGTCTGGGGAGTAGGGAGCGTCGATGAAGTGGTTAACTATGGACGAAGGGCGGTGGCTTTGACGGTGCTAGCAATGGCGCCCAATGATGGCGGCTGGGGGAGGCTAGAGGTAGGGCAGAGGGTGGAGTGGGGACTGGGGAGCACCGAGAGTTTGAGATTGAGAAACTCAGAAACATTAGTGAAAAGTGATGAAAAGTTGAAAACCACAGAATAATAGTTGGTCTGTAGTTCAGTCCTCAGTCTTCTAATTCAATCCAGGGACTGGATCGAAGACCGTAACTGAATATTCCTTGGACCGAGGACTGGACCAAACTATCTTCGGTCCTTTCGGTCTGGTCTTTAGTCAAGTTCGCTCCAATCCTTTATTTGATCCGGACTGGATTATGAACAACCCTAATTCCCATTAACTCGTCACAATGGTTACAAATAATTACTTGAATGGCTAAGTTTTTTGGTTATAGCTTCTATGAAAGTAATGGGCTACAAAATCCAACAAATTAGGTTACCAATTTATTCGTCACTGTAAGATTTTGAAAACTTTTGCCTATTCCATTTTATCAAAATAAATCTTTCAAGTGGTAGGCTTATTTTGAATACTTTTACATCTTGTGAGCTCTTTTATGTACTATAATTAAACATTTGCTCACAAACTCTCATCATATCTCAATGTTGCTAAGGTCATCCATTTATTATCACACTTAACTCACTTAGAATAATTTCTAAAGTGGTTCAGAACTTGAAACAATAATTAAAGTGTTCAATTTAAGTCTACCAGTACTTGGAATAATTTTCAAAGTAAGTTTACTACTTGGAATACTTTATTAAAGTGTTTAATTAATGTGGTTGGCAATTTGGAATTGGTAAAAGTTGAAGCCCACCAAACGGAATTTCTCTTTGATAAATTATGTTGCAATGCTGATAGTCTGTTTTATTAGTCAGCGTACCGAGTTGAGTGAAATATAATCTACATACCGTTAGTTTGAATAAAGTTGAATTACTTAAATTTTATTTAAAATTTGTTATAGCCTCTGAGATGAGGCCCACTTTGTAAAATCTTGTAATATAAAGATATTAATTCGAGCGGGAGCCCAACCACAATAAGGATGAAGGTTCAAGTGGGAGTCATATCCATGGTGTTGCAATTCGAAGAAGGTGTTCTTGAATACTATCAAGGCTTAGTTAAATGGTTTGGTTAAGTCTAGGCGATCATACTAGGAGTTTTACTTGTATGCTTTAAATTGTTTATAGCATGTTGTTAATTATTCCTTATCATGCTTATTCGCAAGACTTCACTTAGAATTGTTTGCTTAGGATAATATAATATATTCTCAAAGAATGATTGTCACCCTAATGAATATCACTTAGATGATGGGTAGTCTCACCAAAGCGAATTATTCCATTGATCGTCAATAAGTTGGGTGATAGTTAGGTCAATATTCTAATTAGCTATCAAAACGGTTTGGGCATAGAGCAATAAAGAAAGGGTTACACTCCTTTTCCCAAGAGCCATTCGGGTTCAAGCTTGTTAGGTCAAATTCCGCTTAAGCCTATCTGCCTTGTGGGTCTTTATTAAATTAAAACACTTAAATGAGAATCAATTAGTTTTTTAATTTGTAATTAAATGGTTTAATTTCTGTTATTGATGGATAATGTCTAAAATGAACCTTTTATACCTTGTAGATTCAATATGTCCAACAATTCATCAACCTTCGTTCTTTCTTTGACAAGGAAAAGCTCACCGGTCCCAATTTTCTTGGTTGACATCGATACTTGAGAATTATTCTCAAGGCTAAGAAAAAAGACTATATATATATTCTTGACAAAGCTAAAGGCAAACAACCTGCCTCTAATGCCTCCAAAGTTAAGAAAGTCAAATGGAAATGTCTTGTGAATGATGATGTCCAGGTGGCATATTTGATGCTAGCAAACTTGTCTCTCGATCTTCAAACACAGTTTCAAGATATGGCTTCTTATGATATCATAACTCAATTGACAAGCATGTTTCAAGACTATGTTAGAATTGGGAGATATGAGAGTAATCACCAGATCTTTTTTGAGTCAAAGCTTGAGCAAGGCAAGTCTGTGTGGGGCTCATGTGTTGAACATGATTAGTATATTCGACAACATGAGAAGACTAGGTTTCCCCATGGTCAACAGTTGGTCACTAATATTATCTTGCGTTCCTTACAAGACAAGTTTCAGCCTTTTAGGCTAAAGTACAATATACAAGGTTTCCTCATGGTCAATAAAGGGATAGAGGTAGTTCGCAAAGCTACCTCTAATGCCCTCTTAGTGAAAAAAGGGGAATGATCTCAAGAAGGGCAAGAAGAGTCCTATCACAAGAAAGGGAAGGGTAAGGTTGTGGCCCAGACCCACCAATGACATGACCTTCTCCTGACAAGGATTGCTTTTTCTGTAAAGGCAAGGGACATTAGAAAAGGAACTTCCAAAAATTCCTAGAAGACTTAAAGAATAGAAATGTGCTTACCAAGTCAAGTGTGGATTTGATTGAAATTAACCTTATGGTCTCTACTTTATGGGTGTTGGATATTGGCTGTGAAACTCACATTTATCTACAGGATCTTAACCAAAGTAAATGTGTCAGCAAGGGAGAAGTGAACCTTCATATGGGAAACAAGTAAAGAGTTACAACTTTATGCATGGACTGATAGTTTATCTTTACCTTCCGTATGTTTTTTAGAACATAATAATTGTTATTGCATTCCTGTAATAAGTAAGAATTTGATTTCAACGTTCATTTTGGAAAAGGAAGGTTATTCCTTTGAAACAAGAAATGGATGTTGCTCAATTTCTAAGGATGGAATCTTTTATGGTGTAGATATTGGGATGAATGGTCCGTGAGTATTGAATCTAGATACTAATAATATTATAAATGAATCAAGAAACTACAAAACACTGAGCTTTTGGATAACTTTGACTTTGAAACACATGATGCTCGCGAATCATGTTTGATGGAAAAAAAATTGACCAAATCACCTTTTACTAGACTTACTGAGCCTGTAAGTGACATTTTAGGACCCATACATATTGATATGTGTTGATCTATGAGCACTAGTGCAAGAGGAGGGTGTAAGTACTTGATTAGTTTCACTAACGATTTAAGTATGTATATAGTTATGTCTACTTGATGCGTCATAAATCTGAATCTTTTAAAAAGTTTGAAAGTTCTATAATGAAATACAAAACCAGTTTACCAAGACAATTAAGCTCTTCAGTTGAATCGAGGAGGAGAACATTTGAGCCAAGAGTTTAGTGATCATCTTAGAGATTGTGGAATCGTTTCACAACTCACTTCACCTAGAACCCCACAACATAATGGTGTATTTGAGAGGAGGAATCATACTTTATTGGAAATGGTACGATCAATGATGGTTGAGTCAAATCTTCATGTTAACTTTTGGGGGCATGCTCTTGATACAATGTCTTTTATACGAAACATAACTCCACCCAAAGCTATTGAAAAGACACCATATGAGATATGGACAGGAAAGGCTAATCTGTCTTTACTCATGATTGGGGTTGTGAAGCTTATGTTATGGTTCAACCCGACGATAAGCTTGCACCCATATCTGAAAAAGTGTTTCTTTGTGGGATGTCCAAAAGAAACCAAAGGATACTACTTCTGCAACTACACTAACTACAAAGTGTTTGTGTCTTCAGAATGTTTTCTTTGTAGAGACAGAATTTATCTCTAAGAGAAAGAGTAGGAGAGAAAAAATTGAACTTAATGAAATTCAAGAGCCACAAACCACATCCACGACAACCACTACTACTCTCAACCCAACACTTAGTGAAAGTCAGCAAGTACAAGATGAGGCTCAAGTAGTTGAGGACCAAATGGATGTGGAAGCTGATATTATCGACAATACTCTTCCTAGGTCCGATAGAGAGGTTCGTTAGCCAAAGAGATATGCTTATCTCGTAATTGACACGAACTTATTTCTTTTAAAAAGTGATGAAACTACCACCTACAAATGTAACGTGGTTTTGTAACCCCAGTTTTTGTATCGTTCTTCTCAGGGAGCAAGGGGTCTAGGACAAAGCTACTCAGCCTAAGTCAGGTCTAAGATCGCTAAGGTAAGGCAATAGGTTGAAAAGGTGATCACAAAACAAGAAAACAAACTAAGGTCAGTCAAGGTGAAACCATGGGTTTTGGGGGATTTTCGAGATGCAAACGGGAGTAGGTAGACGAGTTTCGCAACAAGAGAGGAAATCAAGTGGCAACTCCGTTAGAAAATACCCACCGGGCTTCCACTCTCATAGATAGTCAGCATTAACTTCCCCAAAGTCCACCACGGACCCGGAGGGTTAATGAAACAGAATTCCTTAGTTAACCTCCATCCACTTTCGTGGGTGAGCATTAACTATCCCAATTCCAACCTTCCAACATAAGTGTTGGATGTATTCGGGAGCTTTCGGACCCAAATACACTCCACTTGAGGGAACGATAGGAGTGGGAAATTGATTTCCCAACTAATTACTCACTAATATTGCTAACCCATGTCTAATTACCTATTCACACCCTTAATTACCCCCTAACCCCTTAGGGTTCTAGCCACTACTCATCACAACTATGCTAACAATATCAACAAAACCAACCCTAAGCATGAATTCTATCATCAAATAACAAAAATACCAAACAAAGCAATTAAAAGACAATCGAAGCAATTATAGAGCAAGTAAAGTAATTAACAAGGATTAAGGTAAGGAGAGAAATCACCCAAAACAGTAGAAATAGACAAGGAAGAAAGTGGGAATGATGATCTAAAGCAATCTCTCACCTGTTGAATCTTCAATCCTTGAATATAATCCCAAAATACAACAAAACCCTAAATTAATCAAGTTAATCTCTCTCTAAGAATCTCCTAATCTCTCTATAAACTAAGGTGAAAAGCTGGAAATTAGAATCCCTAGTCCAATCCCCCTAAAATCGCAGCAAAGGAGCTATATATACAAGGCATAACTGCTGCCAAAACGCAACGTACAGAGTCGAAGAAGCGCATAGAAACAGGGAGATCGCGGGCACGGTCATCCCCATCGCGGGAGCGGTCCTGCAAAATCTGCTCAGGCGATTTTAGTGTTCGAGAGACAGCGACCGACATACTCCAGATAGCGGGCGCGATCTCCTTCTGGCTGAGCATGTCGCGGGTGCGACATATGAGATAGCGGGCGCGAAGTCCTCCTGGCCAGGTGAGTGATTCTTCTTTGGTGCTGCGTAGCGGGTGGCATGGTGTCTGTGGCGGGCGCTACGAATGCAGCTTCCATTCTTTGTCTTCATTTCAAATTTGTAACGCCCGCTACAAGGGCTGTAGCAGGTGTTACACCTATGCTTCACTTCAAGAATGATGGAAGAAGTTCCCGGGTCAACTTCGCTTCGGCTCTCGGCTCGGCATGGGCTCGAGAATCACTCAGGATTCCCTAAAAAGCCTCATTTTAGCCCATATTCCATGCATCTGCTCCAAAAACGCGAAAACCTACAAAACAACTAAAACACAAGTAAAAACAACGAAAAGGACTCGGAATCGAGTCAAAAGAGCAAGTAAAAAGGCGTTATTTAGGCCCAAAATCGGGACCAAACACCCCCTACACTTGAACTTTTGCTCGTCCCAAGCAAAACAAAAGAAAACAAACGAAATAAAAACTAAACACTAACTCCTCTGTCGTGGGAGGAAACAAGTTATTTAGCGTATCCACCAAGCCCTTTAAACCCCCTGGCAGCCCAGGTGGACGAGGTGGTCTCGTGAGGGTTTGTAGGGGCTGTACCCACAAAAGCCAAAGAAAAAGGGAAAAGGAGAGAAAAGAGGTGAAAAACAGAACAAAGCTCGAAAAAGAAAGAACTTGCTTGTTAAAAGAATCATGCAATCAACTACAAGAAATCAAGGCTGATCAACAAAAAGGAGCGGGTACAAGCATATCAAGGATACTTAATCCAAAGCATCGCCAATCTTAGAGATGTACGACTCCCAAACGCTTCCTACAAGACAAGGTCCTTTGTGCACAAGTGCTAGTGTATCCTAGTTGATTCCGATTGACCCGAAGCAAAAATCACCACCCAAGCTCATTGCAAAGCGAAAGGGTTAGCAAAGAGTCGCCCTCCCCTGCTTGTGTCGCCCTTGGCTTGGTGAGGGTCACAAGAAACGCAAGGAAAGGCTCCTCACCTTATTAGAAATTAACTTTCACTTGGGTTGGGTTTTAGAATTTAAGGCCCAACATTTTCGATTTAGCATAACAAAGGTCGGCGTTAGTTTTTCGGGAATTGAACGACCCATAACAGGGTTTACCCTCCCAACACAAGCTTTTCCGTACACCTCATCGTGACGAAAATGAAGTGCTTAAGGGGTAAGAGCATCGTACCGCTTATACCGGTCCCATGTAGGTAGACTAACTTTATGATGGTTAATGTCGGGTTTGATCGACACAAACCAATTAATTCAAATTAATTAGGTTTCACTTTTTCAACAAGCTCGAGGGTGGAAAACTAATGTCTCACGGTTTAAAAAAGGAAGTGAAAAAACAACAAGAACCTCATTTTGCAATCAACGAAGGGAATCTAATTAGATGAGTCATGGCAACACTCGCAATAGGGCCTACAACGCTCCTACCGGTTTCTTTTAAGAAGATTAAGAACGACTTCAAGCTATCGACTACACGATTCTAAAAACAAGGCAAAAACTTGAGCAAAACCAGAAAACTTTAGGGGTTTTTCATAACTTTTCTCCCTTTTTCTTTTCTCTTCTCACAAAAATTTTCAAATTTTTAGCGTAAAAAGAACAAAAAGAAAATGCTAGGTGATCTACCCTTGAAACAAATATAGCTCTCCCTCCCACACTTAAAACGCCACAATGTCCTCATTGTGGGAAGGGTGTCGCAAGAAAGGGTAGAGAACCAACAAAAAGCTAACAAACAAAACAACTAGCAAGCAAGTGGTGGCGACCCGAGCCCACACGGCTCCAACAACAAGATAAACCCAACAACCACATACTAGGGGCTCACCGCCAAAAGAAAAATCAAGCATGCAAACGGATCATAGGATATTCAACTCAAAAAGAGCAGAGCGGAGAGATATTACCTCGAGTTCTTCAAAAAATGATTACTCAATCCGCGATCCGTAGTAGCCAAGCAAAGGGTTAGGATTTTCAAGTAAAAACAACCAAAGCTCGAAAGATCCGCATACAAAATTAAAAACATGAAAAAGAAACTAACTAAGAAAAACTAGAAATTAGCTCAAAAGAAAGAAATGAAAGTATGGGCTGCCTCTCATAGAGCGCTTGTTTAAGGTCCCGAGCTTGACCTAAATACTTACTTGATTCTCAAAAGGCGTGGTGTGTATGAGAGAAGCATGGTTAGCTTTTTCCACGAACTCTTCTTCATTCTCCTCCTGCGCACCCCAATGAAGCTCATGAATGATCCGGGATGATCTTCCGGTGGTCTAGTCAACTTCGAACGAATTAGAGATAATGGCCTCCTCATCTTACTCCACGAAAGCTTCTTCCTCCTTTTCCATTGCTTCCTCTTCTTGCACAAATACGGAGCACACTTTCTTGGAGACATAAAAGGCCGGATAGAATGAGAAGATAACCCCGTCGTGATATTTGGTGTTATGTCGGGTCTCGGGCCTTTGAAAGCCACCTCTCTCACTTTCGTATTCTCAATATATGTTTCTGATAAGTGTATTTTATATATATGTGATCTTGGGTAATTTAGAGCTAATTTGAGTAATTATTAATATGAATGTATTATTTTTATACTTGAATTCTCTATTTTATGCTTGGTTGGAGTTTGGTATAATTTTGTAGGAAATTGGTGTTTAAGCGAAGAAATCAAGCTTAAAATCAAGTGTATGGAGTCCAAGAGGATCACAATTGAAGAATAAATCCACCCCCAAGGCCCAAGCTCAAGCCCAAGAACACATTGGATACCGGCAGATACCAACACGGGTGTGAAAAGACCCAACACGGGTCGTTTCAGCCTCCAGAAAGTCGAGAATTTGATTCCAGTGACCAACATGGTCCGTGTCAATTCAACACGACCCGTGTTGACCCTAGCACGGTCCGTGTTGGCCTGGAATCACCCGTGTTGCTCCTGTTTAATGCAAAAATGGCGTTTCGGTTGCTCTTAATGCTATATAATTGATGTATCCGGTGGTTTTTGCTGGCATTGACTCCTACTCATCACCATCCACCTTCATTCATTCACTCCCATTCACCATCCATCTCCATCTCTACCATCATCCATCCCTTCCTCCACAAATCCATCCACATTCATCCATAGTTGAAGATTGAGAGTTTATTAGAGTTCGAAGATCGATTCTCAATAAATCCATTGAAGTGGAGGAGCAAAAGTCCCCACCGACTACCATTCAAGCGAGGAATGATTTCCATCTCGGTTTACTTCTCTTTCTTTTAGATTTCATGCTTTCTAGAATAGATTTTGATATGTTTTGTGTTTTGAACATGAGTAGTGAGTAGTTTCTTTCAGTTTGGGGGATAATCCCTTTCAAGTTTCTCTTATGGATTGAGTATTGTTGGATTGAACAAGTTTGTTTATCTTGTTTGAATGTATTTTATTTATCCTTTGATTTTGTATGTCATTGCTTTTTCTTGATCACCATTAGCATGGATTTAGATTGTTGAATGAAGTACCGAACGGAGAAATTCGATAATCGGAGCCCTTAGGATTAAACTGGTTTATGAAGTGAACTAGAGATAGAAGACTTTGTGATTAGGGGTCATTGGATAATTTGATCTTTAACTTAGATAAAATTGACACAATAAAGAGTCCAAGAGATCAATTTTACTAAGCAATCCGTTTCATTGCCAAAAGCTCGCTACGGAAGAATTTATGCGATTATCGACCCTAAAATATACCAAATTAGTGACATACATGTTCAATCCACTTGTTTGATTCATAAAGTGACTTAGGTTTTATCCCCTGAACGTCTTTCTCATATTGATTTCATCTTGTGAATTGTGTGAATATTTGATTTATTTGACCTTTTTTAGTGACTAGAACTAGAATTAGTTATTCTCAATCTAAAACCCGACCGATTTAGCAATCACCTAGGAGGCTAGTTTGGTGCGTAGTTAGCAAAGTCCCTGTGGAATCGACCTTGATACTTGCTACACGTACACCTGTGCACTTGCGGCCTATCAAGTTTTTGGCGCCGTTGCCGGGGACTTTGTCCCTAGCTGCCACCGAACGAATATCCTTAGATTGACTAGATCATTTTTCTTTTTGTTTTTCTCGTTTTCATAGTTTTTCTCAAAAAAAAAAATTCACAAAAATGGCAATTATCTATTTCCCCCAATTTGAGCAGGAGTTATTTTGGCGCTATTTTGAGCGATTACTTGCTTGTCCTGTTCCATATGGTGTTGAGCCTGGGAAATCAGATATTCTTGATATTGTTGTTGAGGGGGTGAATAGTGAGACTCGTACTCTATTTGAGTATTTTGGATTTTATGCTAGAACTGTTGATGAAGCTTGGAGTTTGCTTGAGTGGCTTTGCGTGATACACTTTATTTTGAGAATTCTTTTTGTGCATCTAGTTACTCTCACTCTAATCCTTGTGCATCTCATGCTAGATTATATACTCAACCCCATTGTTTGTCTCCTTGTCGATTATGTTGTTCTCTTGACCATGATGATTCTACATGCCCTAGTTTAGCCAGACTTGAGGTTTTGATGAAGGCAATGCTTGAGCAACAAGATAAGTTAGATGCTAGTCTAGAGGAAATACTTGACCCGTTTGAGGCATCTTTGCAAATTGTTGCTCCATCTTACCCTATCTTACCCAGAGACACTACTGATGGTGTCTCTACATTTCATGATGCATCCTTACCTTTTTCTCAGTCGACGGGGTTTAAGGTGAGTGAGTCCTATGGGTTTGATGTTAGGTATGATGATAATTTTTCTCATGGGTCAGTTGATACTATTGATGGAGAGGCTTGTGAGGGGGTTGTGGGTGGATTAGATCCTTCAAGCAAAGAATTTGATGATGTTGTACTCCCTACTTCCCATGTCTTATTCAATGTTTCTACTCCTTGTTCACCACCTTCCTATTCCCCTAAGTGCCTAAATGAACCCGCTTTTGTTGAAGAGACCATATGTGTTCATGTTGATGTGGGCTATGTGGCCAAGGTTAATTCTTGTGATATGCTTGAGGGGAACAACAATATTCTTTATTTGTCCATAGGTACATCAAGAGGGTACCATTCCTCTCTTGATCCATATTGTATTTACCTAGAGGACTTGCCTAGAAAACTCATGTGGACAACTTATTTTGATTCTTTTGATTTTTCTAAGGCCTTTGATCTATTTAAGAAAGCGATACTTACATTTTCTACTATAACTCTTTTGTTGCTTTCTTATTTGCAAGCTTGTAAACCGTATGCTGAAGAGTTTGACAAGCTTCTAAGGGCATTGACGGCATCTGAAGTAATGGCCCTAGTCTTGAATTCTTGATGGAGCGGCTGATGCTCCATTCGCCCCATTCTTGAAGAGGCGATAGTTTAAGTGCATCCAGCACCTAACCTGGTGAGATCTTTCCTTATTTCCCCTTTTTCAATTTATTTGAATGTGCTTGCATTGAGGGCAATGCTTTGTCCAAGCATGGGGGAAATTGTATAAATGTGTAGTAGTGTCTTGAGTTTGTTTTTGTTTGTTTTTCTTAGTTTTTTGGTTTTGTTTATTTATAAATAATTGCATCCACCTAGTTGCATTAGTTAGATTCATCCTCGATTTTTATTTTCTTTATTTTCTTAGTTTTTAGTTTGTTTTATTTTCTAGGTTTGCATTTAGTTTAGTTTTAGTTTTTATTTTGAGAAAAAAAAATTCCAAAAAATCAGAAAATTAGAAAAATTAAAAAAATTGAGGGAAAAAGTCTAGGTTTTCTTTTAACTAGATTTAATCTTGAGTAGCCCATTTGTGAATTAAAGTCATAAAAAGAGTTTGTGAAAGCTTAGTGAGTAGAGCATTGCATTTTGAAAGTGATGATTGATTGCTCTTTTGAGATCTTTTGGAATGAGTTTGGCATATACATCTATTTGAGCTAGGTTTATTTGAGAGCTTTTACCCGTGAGACCACAAAGCCTTAAAATGACTAATCATTTTTATTAGTCTCATATTTCCCATGTGTGACTCATCCCTAGCTTTCATTCTCTAGAACTTGCGATGTATCTCTTTGAAACTGCATTTTTGCTTGTGCATTGATAATGTGATAGAGGTATTCTTTTGTATATATTTTAGCTACTAAGCCAAATAGCCACCCTTTATTTGTGAATATCCGCCTTTAACCCTTCTTTTAGCCTTGTATCACTCTTTCTTTTGATTACCTATATAACTAGCCATGGCCGTATATATAATTTCTTACCCTTAAGCCATTGCTTGGAGTGTTAGAGTGTGAAAGTTGGGTTGATTGTGGTGAATTACGTGGTTTGGTTTTGTTGGGGATGTTATGAAGTTGAAAATCTTGAGTTTGTTCCCCATTATAGTTTGATATGGGTTGAGTTGGAAGTTTGCCTTATTAGTGTATATATCTTTGATTATGAATTGAAAAGAAAAAAAAAAGAGTGAAAAACAAGAAAAATGAAAAAAAAGCAAGTGTGTAAGTTTATTTTTCCTTGAGTTGAGGCAATTTCTACTTGATTTTGGGGTGTTCTATTGTGAATATAAGGTGTGAGAGTTCTTAATTGTGTAAATTTGGTGAGGTTTATGCTCCAAGCTTTGGCTTTTAGCTCCACTTTCCCAAATATATTTCCACCCCTTACCCTTAACCTTAACCCCATTACAACCCTTTTAAAAGTCCTCTTGATTATCATTGGTACCTTGCATTTTAGCGGTAGAGAATTGAGATTATTTGCAAGCTTATGGTAGAGTGTTGTTATGAGTGCACCTTCATTGAATGTTACTTTTCAAACACATGAGAGGAGTGTTTCCACATTTCCTAAAGTGAGGTTGCTCTCAATTTCCTAGTTTCATCCATTATTGTGTGCTTGCTTGTTTCATTTGTGATCAGGAGGGTGATTAGTTTGATCTTGATAGGTATGGCTTTTGTAATTCTTTTTATGATTTCATTTTCTCTTGTAGATAGACTTTCGTTCATACTTGGGCTATGCTTGATTAAGTTGGATTAATTGAATGTCTTATCAATGCTTTCCAGAGGAGATTTGTAAATAAAATTTCAATTTTACCTTGAAACTTTTTCCTTTTGATTTGAGTCATTTTGTCCCATTTATTTTCTATTTTCGTTCTTTTCATTGTTTTCCTTTTTGTTTGTGAGCATTAGCCTTGCTTAGGGACAAGCAAGGTGTAAGCATAGGGGGATTTGATAAGTGTATTTTATATATATGTGATCTTGGGTAATTTAGAGCTAATTTGAGTAATTATTAATATGAATGTATTATTTTTATACTTGAATTCTTTATTTTATGCTTGGTTGGAGTTTGGTATAATTTTGTAGGAAATTGGTGTTTAAGTGAAAAAATCAAGCTTAAAATCAAGTGTATGGAGTCCAAGAGGATCACAATTGAAGAATAAATCCACCCCCAAGGCCCAAGCTCAAGCCCAAGAACATATTGGATACCGGCAGATACCAACACGGGTGTGAAAAGACCCAACACGGGTCGTTTCAGCCTCCAGAAAGTCGAGAATTTGATTCCAGTGACCAACACGGTCCGTGTCAATTCAACACGACCCGTGTTGACCCTAGCACGGTCCGTTTTGGCCTGGAATCACCCGTGTTGCTCCTGTTTAATGCAAAAATGGCGTTTCGGTTGCTCTTAATGCTATATAATTGATGTATCCGGTGGTTTTTGCTGGCATTGACTCCTACTCATCACCATCCACCTTCATTCATTCACTCCCATTCACCATCCATCTCCATCTCTACCATCATCCATCCCTTCCTCCACAAATCCATCCACATTCATCCATAGTTGAAGATTGAGAGTTTATTAGAGTTCGAAGATCGATTCTCAAGAAATCCATTGAAGTGGAGGAGCAAAAGTCCCCACCGACTACCATTCAAGCGAGGAACGATTTCCATCTCGGTTTACTTCTCTTTCTTTTAGATTTCATGCTTTCTAGAATAGATTTTGATATGTTTTGTGTTTTGAACATGAGTAGTGAGTAGTTTCTTTCAGTTTGGGGGATAATCCCTTTCAAGTTTCTCTTATGGATTGAGTATTGTTGGATTGAACAAGTTTGTTTATCTTGTTTGAATGCATTTTATGTATCCTTTGATTTTGTATGTCATTGCTTTTGCTTGATCACCATTAGCATGGATTTAGATTGTTGAATGAAGTACCGAACGGAGAAATTCGATAATCGGAGCCCTTAGGATTAAACTGGTTTATGAAGTGAACTAGAGATAGAAGACTTTGTGATTAGGGGTCATTGGATAATTTGATCTTTAGCTTAGATAAAATTGACACAATAATGAGACCAAGAGATCAATTTTACTAAGCAATCCGTTTCATTGCCAAAAGCTCGCTACGGAAGAATTTATGCGATTATCGACCCTAAAATATACCAAATTAGTGACATACATGTTCAATCCACTTGTTTGATTCATAAAGTGACTTAGGTTTTATCCCCTGAACGTCTTTCTCATATTGATTTCATCTTGTGAATTGTGTGAATATTTGATTTATTTGACCTTTTTTAGTGACTAGAACTAGAATTAGTTATTCTCAATCTAAAACCCGACCGATTTAGCAATCACCTAGGAGGCTAGTTTGGTGCGTAGTTAGCAAAGTCCCTGTGGGATCGACCTTGATACTTGCTACACGTACACCCGTGCACTTGCGGCCTATCAGTTTCACCCAAAGAAATCTACTTCCTCAAAGGCACGGTGTTGAGGAAGTCACAGTGGAAGGTGAAACCATCTTCATGAAGCTCAAAATGAATAGACTTAGGGTGACTTTCTCCACCCCAATCATCTAGTTCCACAATAAGTAAGCACAACTCCTCTTGATGCTCATCCATAATCCCAACCACTGCATTGACCCTAAAACGTGACTCCTTGTGAGGGTTCCTTCTCGAAGGATCGAGGTCAAAATCAATATCTTCTTTCCCTATATGAAGACACAAACGACCTTTTTTTAGATATATAATTGCTCCCGCAGTGGCCAAGAAAGGTTGACCAAGAATAATAGGACTTCTCCAATCTTTATCCATCTCCAAAATAACAAAGTCACAGGGGATAAGGAAGCTTCCTACTTGAACCGGGACATCTTCTAATATTCCCAAAGGCTTCCTAATAGTTCGGTCAACATGTTGCAAGCTTATAGCTGTAGGGGTCAAGTCATCAAGGTTCAACTTCTTGAATATTGAGTATGGCATGACACTCACACTTGCCCCCAAGTCACATAATGCATTATCAATTCTCATATCACTAATTAAGCACGATATGGAGAAACTACCGGGATCAACAAGCTTCTCGGGAGTTTTATTCTCCATAATAGCATTGCAACTGATTGTGAGATGAACGATCGACGACTCTTTGATCCTCATTTTGTTTGTCTAGAGGTCATTTAGGTGTTTCTTGAAAGAAGGAACCTCTGTCATAGCATCCAGGAAAAGTAATATTGACTTGGAGCTTCTTCAATATATCAATAAATCGCACAAATTTCCCCTCGTCTTTGTGTTGAATCAATCTCCCGGGAAAAGGTACTGGTGGTTTATATGGAACGGGTTTCTCCAATGGGTTTTCAGATTATCTTCCCTTAAGATTTCTTTCCCTTTCTCTCGTCTTCTCTCAAGTTCTACTCTCCCTTCCAACTTCTCCCTTTTCTCATTCTCGGTCTCACAAACCCCAACCTTATTCTCCTCTTCCTCAACTATGGCTTGCTCAACTTCTAAGTCCTCCTCTTCAATACTATCCACCATAACTCCCTCATTCTCCCCCAAAGATCTCTCTTCTTCCACATTCTCCTCCACTACCTTAGGTTCTTAAATTTTTCTTCCACTCCTTAGGGTAATAGCGTCAACTTGCTCCCCTTCGATAGGTTGAGGTTGAATGGGTTGAGAAAAGCACATTTGTTGAGCAACTTGGGTCATTTGGGTTTCAAGGTCTCCAAGACGAGCCTCCTCACTTTCTTGATTAGCCACAATTTGTTGCAATAACTTTTCAATCATAGAATCTTGGGATGGTTGAGAAAGTTAAGATTGTGGGATGGGTTGATGTGAGAACTCTTCCTGAAAATATGCATGATGGTCATAAGATTGAGAAACAGGATCGAACACAGGATTGGCAAATGTGGTATAGCTAAGATTATGATCTTCATAAGAATGGGAATAAAGTTGGTTGGAGTAGATAGCATTCACGTGCTCTACTTGATGATACTCAACACATTGATGCTCGAGATGTGGACCAAAACACAACTTACAAATATGCATATAAGGAACGGGAGTAGATGCATAGGTTTGCATACCTTGGCCTACTTTCGGCTGGTTGGAGACTTCATCATTCACCATCTTTTTTTGCAAATCAAGGACGGTGGCCATTAGAAGCTTAATACTAGGATTGTGTTCCAAAGAATGATCCCCATCTCCTGAATTTTGGCCGCTTCCCCAACTAGGTACATTCTGAGATATCTCATGAAGAAAAATGTTGGCTTCCTCCGCCATCTTCTTTAGGAACATCCCTCCGGATGCACGATCAATAGATTCTTTGTATGAACAACGAAGACAATAATAAAAATGTTGAAGTAGCATCCAATCCGGTAAATTGTGATGTGGACATTGGTGTTGAAGACTTTTGAATATCCCCCAAGCCTCAAAAAGATCCTCTCAAGGTTCTTGCTTGAAAGACATAATAACTTGCCGGAGTTAATAAGTTGCATCTGCTGGGAAGAATCTCTGCAGGAAATCTCTTTTAAGTACCTCCCATGAAGAATAAGTGCCTGGAGGGCACGTTTGAAGCCATTTCTTCGCTTTCCCCGTAAGAGTTAGAGGAAAGAACTTCAATTTCATAAATTTTGAAGATAAGCCAGCAACTTGCACGAAACTAATCCGATCTTCAAATTTCTCGATATGTGCAATAGGGCTCTCGAATTTGTCTCCATGAAACTTATTGCTTGAGATGACTTCAAGTAAGTATGGTTTAAACTCAAACACAACATCGGGTGGTAATGGTGGTAAAGTGATCGGGTTGCCTCACATACCCAATGATGGAACGGCATATGATAGAAGGGTACGGGGTGGACCAGCTTGGCTCTCAGCCATCAAAACTCGAAACCTCCTACAAGAAATAGAGAAGCATCAAATTCATCGGGATTGGGACAAACTAATTTCAAGCATGAAAGCAATCTTAACCAACTCAAGACCAAGAAACTAAGCTACGGGCACTTGCTCTCCGTCAACGACGCCATTTTTTATAACGTGGTTTTGTAACCCCGGTTTTTGTATCATTCTTCTCAGGGACCAAGGGGTCTAAGACAAAGCTACTCAGCCTAAGTCAGGTCTAAGATCGCTAAGGTAAGGCAACAAGTTCAAAAGGTGATCACAAAGCAAGAAAACAAACTAAGGTCAGTCAAGTTGAAACAATAGGTTTCGGGGGCTTTTCAGGATGCAAACGCGAATAAGGAGACGGGTTTCAGAACAAGAGAGCAACAAGGGAGGAAATCAAGTGGCAATTCCGTTAGAAAATACCCACCGGGCTTCCACTCTCGTAGATAATCTGCATTAACTTCCCCAAAGTCCACAACAGACCCAGAGGGTTAATGAAACGAAATTCCCTAGTTTACCTCCTTCTTCTTACATGGGTAAGCATTAACTATCCCAATTCTAACCTTCCAACACAAGTGTTGGATGTATTCGGAAGCTTTCGGACCCAAATACACACCACTTAAGTGAAGGATAGGACAGGGAAATTGATTTCCCAACTAATTACTCACTAATATTTCTAACCCATGCCTAATTAACCATTCACACCTTTAATTACCCCCTAACCCATTAGGGTTCTATCCACTACTCATCACAACTATGCTAACAGCATCAACAAAACCAACCCTAAGCTTGATTTCTATCATTAAACAACAAAAGTACCAAACAAAGCAATTAAAAGACAATCAAAGCAATTATAGAGCAAGTAAGGTAATTAACATGGATTAAGGTAAGGAGAAAAATCACCCAAAACATTAGAAATGGACAAGGAAGAAAGTGGGAATGATGATCCAAAGCAATCTCTCAACTGTTGAATCTTCAATCCTTGAATACAATCCCAAAATACAATAAAACCGTAGATTAATCAAGCTAATCTCTCTCTAAACTAAGGTGAAAAGCTGGAAATTAGAATCCCTAGTCCAATCCCCCTAAAATCGCAGCAAAAGAGCTATATATACAAAGCATAATTGCTGCCCAAAACGCAGCGTACAGAGCCAAAGAAGCGCGCAGAAATAGAGAGATCGCGGGCGCGGTCATCCCTATCGCGGACGCGGTCCTGTGAAATCTGCCTAGGAGATTTTGGTGTTCGAGAGACAGTGGCCGGCATCCTTCAGACAGCGGACGTGATCTCGTTCTAGCTAAGCATGTCGCAGACGCGACATATGAGATAGCGGGCGCGAAGCCCTCCTTGCCAGATGAGTGATTCTTCTTTGGTGCGACGTCGCGGGTGGCATAGTGTCTGTAGCGGGCGCTACGAATGCAGCTTCCATTTTTTGTCTTCATTTCAAATTTGTAACACCCGCTACAAGGACTGTAGCAGGTGTTACACCTAAGCTTCACTTCAAGAATGATGGAAGAAGTTCCCAGGTCAACTCCGCTTTGGCTCTCGGCTCGGCTTAGGCTCGGGAATCACTCGGGATTCCCTAAAAAGCCTCATTTTATCCCATATTCCATGCATATGCTCCAAAAGCGCGAAAACCTACAAAACAACACAAGTAAAAACGACGAAAAGGACTCGGAATCGAGTCAAAAAACCAAGTAAAAAGGCGTTATTTAGGCCCAAAATTGAGTCTAAACAACAAACAAACTTTAGCAAGTCCATATTCCAAGCAATGGAAGTAGCAGGATAGGAACAAGAATTTATGTTAATGCATGTCTTTGATATTTTATATTATTATTATTATTATTATCAAGTTTCATATTATTACCATTAGTAAGTTTCATATTATTAATATTAAGTTTCATGATATTATTTAGTTTTCATATCATTGTTAAGTTTTCATATTATTATTATTATTATTAAGGTTTCATGTTGTTATTAAGTTTCATGTTACTATTAAGTTTTCATGATATTAGGTTAGATTGAATAAGTCTTAACTATGTCTCTTATTATTTCATAAAAATAGTTTCATGTTTTTATATATGTGAGTTGGTTTGAATATCATGTTAGGGTTTAGGTGTTTAAGGGTTAGTTTGTTTTTGGCTTGGAACGAACATGCTAAGAACCCTAAAGTGTAGTTTTAGATAAGAAAGCATGATTATGTGACCCAACATGCTTTTACATGTAATAATGGCATGTTTGTAATTTTTGTGAATAGTACCATGCAAGGTTTTCATACCTAAGTTTAATGACATTAACTTTGGCTAAATGAAGTCTTATAATAAGGTTAAAGGTGTTCTAAAGTATTATTAAGTTTTTATGTTGTTATGTTGTTATATGAAAATTAAGTTTGAAACCATACGTTAATATTATTATTAAAGTAGTATCAAGTTATTGTTTTAAATGTGTACGTGTTCGACCTTATTTGATTTTCCTTAGGAAGAGGTGTGTTGTGATGTTCGTGATTTCCAGATAGTTATGCTCGTTACATGTATTACTTATTAATGAAAGAGTGATAAGTTTGGGGGTATGGTAGAACTTGTGCGTAACTAATTATCGTAGAGAGTATTAATTTGAGAATGTTATTCAAACTCTAGGTCCAAGCGAGACGACGCCATAGTTAGCTCCCGTGTAAAGTGTTGCAGTAAAGAGAAGTTGTCCAAGTAATGTCTATGTCCTATTTCTCTTTTGGATGTTGGAGCGTTACCATACGCGTGAAGGGTGATTGAATGCTTGAGTGATGAAGAATAACAAGATTAATAACTTGAACACCGATGGAGATAGTAGAAGACCTTGGCAAGGAAAGACAACCACCTTAGTCTAACATTCCACCATGACCAATTAGGAGTAATCAAACATTAATCATTAAAGAAATGACTTGAACACCACCAAATTTGTCTTGGATAAAGTAACAAGGTTTTGGGAGAACAAGGGAGAAAACCCTAAAAATGCATTAGCAAATAACAATGACATAAGCTGCCTTGGGAAATGAGAAAACAAGCTCTTTATACTTAACTGCAAAATTAGGCTTAATAACGGCAAAAGACGAATCAGCCCACGCGTGTAGCAGAAGGGTCGCGGGCGCGACACAAGTCGTCGCGGGCGCGACAGTCCACTAGGCAGCTCCCTCCCATCCTGGCATCGACCGATGCGGGCGCTACAGATTCCGTCGCGGGCGCGATGTTGCTGCACAAACGGAGGTCACCGGCGCGACGTGGACGACTCGGGCGTGACTACGGTCTGGACGCGAGACTTCCCTCTGTCAGCCGGCTGTCACGGGCGCTACCCCCTGCGACTCAGGCATGACCAGCGGCTGTTTGTCGGCGCTGCTTCTGCTCCGGACTTTATTTCCCTCGGGTTCACACCCGAACGCCGATACCTCCTATCTCCATTCTCTGGATGGCCCGGTCTGGTCCCGAGGCCTCCAGGGTTGGTGCATCAAGCGGGCCCTCCTAGGGGGTCCCAGGGCCCACCCATTGGATGGCCGAGACTAGCCTCGCAATTCCAGGAGTAACCGAGAATTGTAGCTCAATGCTCAAGTTTGTCAAGGCGGCTCGCTTGACGGAGATCACAAGCGCTGAGAATGGAACCCGGACCTCTTCATCCTCCCCTTCTTGAAGAGGATTTTCCCTCAAATCCACGTCGGGTTCAACATCCTCGATGTAAGGCAAAAGATCCCCGATGTTGAAAGTAGATGAAACACCCATATCATCCGGAAGATCAAGCTTGTAGGCATTGTCATTTATCTCTGCGAAGACCTTGAACGGCCCCTCGCTTCGTGGCATTAGCTTACTACTCCTCCGGGAAGGGAACCGTTCCTTCCTTAAGTGAAGCCAAATCAAGTCCCCGGGTTTGAATGTGATACCTCGGCGATGCTTGTTGGCTCGGGCCTTATAAAGCTCGTTGGTACGCTCGATCTTTTCTCGAATTTGCCGGTGAAGCTTTTGGATCTCGGTGGCCTTCTCACTTGCTTCAAAGCTAGCCCTCGACTCTAATGGAAGAGGAAGGAGCTCGACGGGAGTAATATGGTTGATACCTTAGCAAGTCTCGAAGGGCGAACGACCCGTGGCAAAAGAGGGGGACTGATTATAGGCAAACTCGGCGTGACACAACTTTGCATCCCAATCCCTTAAACTCCTACTCACAAGACCCCGAAGCAATGTAATGAGAGTCTTGTTAGTTACCTCAGTTTGACCGTCCGTTAGAGGATGATGCGACGTGCTATATAAAAGCTTCGTCCCCAGGAGCTTCCATAAGGACCTCCAGAAATGACTCATGAACTTAGTGTCATGATCCGATACAATCGTCCTCAGTACACCATGCAAGCGCACTACCTCCCGGAAGAAAAGTGTTGCAATATGCGTGGCGTCATCGGTCTTCTCGCAAGCAATGAATTCGCCATTTTAGAGAAGCGGTCAACGACGACGAGAATTGCATCTTTGCCACGCACGGTCCGGGGAAGAGCTACAATGATGTCCATACTCAAATCCTCCCACGGGCCATTTGGAATCGGAAAGGGTGTATAAAGCCCTTGGTGGAACTGATTTTCGGCATGGTGGCAAGTAACACACTTCGATACTACATCTCGCACATCGCCTCCCATCTTCGACCAATAAAAGTGCTCTTTCAACATGTCGATGGTTTTTTTGATGCCGAAATGACCGGCAAGATCTCCCCCGTGAACCTCCCGCGCTAGAAGTTTCCTCAGCAGGCATTTTGGGTCACATAACTTGTTACACTTAAAAGAAATCCGTCATGTAGCAAATAAGGTCCGTCACCACCATCAAGGTGCAATTTGAAATCATCATCCTCCTTATAGAACTCCTTTAAGTGTTGAAATCCAAGGACCCTTGCCTCCACCAAAGATAGAAGGGAATGTCTCCTAGAGAGTGCATCGGCAACCACGTTAATACTCCCCTTCTTGTGTTTTGCTACAAAATTAAACCCTTGGAGAAACTCAACCCAATTGGCACGTCGAGAACTAAGCTTGTGTTGTCCGCTCAAATATTTAAGAGCTTTGTGATCTGAATGAAGGGCAAACTGGCTCGGCCTCAAATAGTGTGACCAATGATCGAGTGCTCGCATGAGAGCGTAAAATTCCTTGTCATAAGTAGAATAATTCCTCCTCGAACCGCTGAGCTTCTCACTGAAATAAGCAATAGGGCGCTGGTTCTGCATCAAAACGGCTCCAATGCCTACACCACTAGCATCATAGTCCACCTCGAAGACTTTTGTGAAGTCCGGGAGAGCAAGTATCGGTGCCTCACAAAGTCGAGCCTTCACTTCTCAAATGCCCCTTGGGCCGCTCGAGTCCACTCAAAGGCCCCCTTTTTCATACATTCGGTAATAGGGGCGGTAAGGGTACTGAAACCCTTGATGAACCGTCGATAGAATGAAGCAAGGCCGTGGAAACTCCTCACCTCCGTAATAGTAGAGGAAGAGGGCCATGAGCGAATGGCCTCCACTTTCGAGGGGTCCATAGAGATACCCTTGTCGGAAACAATATACCCAAGGAAGGTGACTTGGGGAGTGCAAAATTCACACTTCTCCAGTTTGCCGAAAAGCCGTTGTTGCCGCAAAACCTCGAACACCAATTCCAAATGCGTAATATGCTCTACTTCACTCTTCGAATACACCAGAATATCGTCAAAATAGACCACGACAAATTTACCAATAAAAGGCCTCAACACCTCATTCATAAGATACATGAACGTGCTCGGGGCATTGGAAAGTCCAAAGGGCATGACAAGCCACTCATATAATCCTCCCTTCGTTTTGAATGTCGTTTTCCACTCATCACCTTCCTTCATGCGGATTTGATGGTAACTACTCCGTAGATCAATCTTGGAGAAGATTCTCGAACCATGTAACTCATCGAGCATGTCATCGAATCTCGGTATAGGGTACCGATACTTGATGGTAATATTATTAATGGCTCGGCTATCAATGCACATCCTGAAGATGTCGTCTTTCTTCGGAACCAGGAGGGCCGGGACGGAACATGGGCTCAGGCTCTCTCGAACATAGCCTCGAGTAATAAGTTCGTCCACCTGTCGTTGCTACTCCTGGGTCTCCTACGGGTTGCAGCGATATGCCGCCTTGTTGGGAAGTGGAGCACCGGGCATAAGGTCGATTTGATGTTCAATGCCCTGGATAGGGGGTAGACCCAGTGGAAGATCTTCAGGGAACAAATCGCGGAATTTGGCAAGAAGAGGGGCAACGAGAGGGTGCTTGGGTGTCACTACCTCACATGTGTTTGCCTCTTACAGGAGCAAGGCAAAAATTGTCTTCCCCTTGCTTAGGGCTCGCTCGACCTGTGTCTCACTCAAGTGTTTAGGCTCCTCACTTCCCGCCCCAGGTTTAGGTGGTAATATTTCATATGGTGCTAGAGGAAGAAGCTTAACACTCTTGCCCTCGTAGACGAAAGTTTAGGTATTCTTCAGTCCGTTATGAACAGTTTTCTTGTCAAATTGCCATGGTCGACCCAACAATATGTGACATGTGCTCATGGGGACAACATCACAAACAATAGAATCTTCATAATTAGTGCCAAAAGATAAATTCACTAAGACACGATTGGCTACCTTAATGCCTTCTTTGTCGTTAAGCCATTTGAGAGAATAAGGGCGTGGATGTGGTAATAATGGCAACCCGAGTTTCTCCACCATATAAGTAGAAGCTACATTGGTGCAACTCCGTCCATCGATAATAAGATCGCAAACTTTGTCCCCGACTAAGCATCATGTTTGAAATATAGTCTCCCGCTGGGCCTTGTCAAGAGGGGTTTCTTGGACATGCAAAACTCGCCTCAAGACAAGAGTTCCACCTTGATCACGTGACACAGCGGCGGTACCCTCATCGCCACTAGTGACCGCATCCTCAACCACATTTTCGGAATCATCCCAAGCTACTTGTCGTTCCTCATCAATGTCTTGAACTTCCTTGAGAGTCAAAGTCCGTCGATTCGGACAATCCGCCTGATAATGACCATATCCACAGCATTTGAAACATTTTCTTCCCTCCATACGCCGAGTAGGATCCGTAGAAGACACCACAACAAGTCCCTTCTCTTGTCGGTATAGGGTGTCGAAGGAAACTTGGGTGTCTCACTGGATTTGGCAGTGCCCAATTAAGGAGGGGGACGGCTAGACGGGGGAAAGTAGGCGCGTGACACTGGTTTGGAAATGGCCTTTTCTTTCCTCCGTCGTTCAACCCGAAGGGCCAAACTGCATAAGTTATTAATGGTGTAATATGGTTTAACCTCAACTTTCTTGGCAACCGAGGAATCCAATCCATTCAAAAAGCGCATCATGGTTCGCTCTTCCGGCTCCTGAAGGCCACTTTTGATGAGGAGTTGTTCGAACTCCGAAATATATTCGCTGACGAATCGTTTGCCTTGGGTAAGAGCATATAACCTCCGTAATACATCTTGCTTCTAGGTGTAGGGTAAGAAACGACGATTCATCACTAGTTTAATCTGCGACCAAGTAGAAATTCGTGCCTTTCCTTCACGAGCCCATTGCGCCTTCATGTTCTCAAACCAAAGAGAAGCGACCTTGGTGAGTTTCAAACTCGCAACCTTATAAGCCTTCTCATCGTCATATCCCTTGGTCTCAAATATTCGATCCATCAATTGAACCCATTCGATGAAGTCATCCGGATCATTAGACCCATTAAAGTCGGGGATGTCGATCTTGATGTCTTGGAAATCGTCACGAGGAGGCCAGTCATGCACTTCCCGAAAAATTTGACGTCGAGGAGAGCCTCTAGCATCGTCGCTCGACTCAAAGATAGGAGGAGGCCGGATAAGGCTTGGTGCACGCCTCGGACGTTCGTACTGAGGTTGACCCTGGCATTGTACAGTCAGATTGTTCACTTGTGCCGCAATTTCCCGAAGAGTCCGCTCAATATTGGCGTTATGGTTCTCAAGGGAGGTGAACCGTTCATCCATGGTGGCGAGACGGTCCTCAATACCTTGGACTCGAGGACTCCTCCGGTGGCTAGGTTCCTCTTGATCGGAATTATCGTGACCATCCATATCGAGGGAAGGGTATGAGACGGTATGTGTTTGGGATATTTTGTGGAGTTTGGGGGTTTTCTTGTAGTTGGCTTATGTTTGGCTAAAAGTTCTTTGTGTTTTTTTCACTTAGACATTGCATCGAACACTTTGTGGGCACAATTTTCCAACTCTTCTTCAATGCTCCAAATTGCTTCAAAATCACCAATTACAAACACAACGCAAAGTATTCCAATACTCTTGGAAGGCATAGAAGTTGGGGATCACCAATAGATGCAAGAAATCCAACAAAACCCAATACTAGAGAAATACTAGCAAGAAAAATGAAGAACAACTCAAGCAAGTAAATAACCTATGCTCTGATACCAAATGGAGCGTTACCGTACGCGTGGAGGGGGATTGAATGATTGAGTGATGAAGAATAACAAGATTAATTACTTGAACACCAATGGAGATAGTAAAAGACCTTGGCAAGGAAAGACCACCACCTTAGTCTGACATTCCACCATGACCAATTAGGAGTAATCCACCATTAATCATTAAAGAAATGACTTGAACACCACCAAATTTGTCTTGGATAAAGTAACAAGGTTTTGGGAGAACAAGGGAGAAAACCCTAAAAATGCATTAGGAAATAACAATGACATAAGCTGCCTTGGGAAATGGGAAAACAAGCTCTTTATACTTAACAGCCAAATTAGGCTTAATAACAGCAAAAGACGAATCAGCCCACGCGTGTCGCAGAGGGGTCGCGGGCACGACACAAGTCGTCGCGGGCGCGACACAAGTCGTCGCGGGCGCGACACTCCACTGGCACAGCTCCCTCCCATCCTGGCATCGACCGACACGGGCGCTACAGATTCCGTCGCTGGCGCGATGTTGCTGCATAAACGGAGGTCACGGGCGTGACGTGGACGACTCGGGTGTGACTACAGTCTGGACGCGAGACTTCCCTCTATCAGCCGGCTGTCACGGGCGCCACCCCTTGCGACTCAGGCGTGACCAGCGGCTGTTTGTCAGCGCTACTTCTACTCCGGACTTTATTTCCCTCGGGTTCACACCCGAACGCCGATACCTCCTATCTCCATTCTCGAGACGGCCCGGTCTGGTCCCGAGGCCTCCGGGTCGGTGCATCAAGCGGGCCCTCCTAGGGGGTCCCAGGGCCCACCCATTGGATGGCCGAGACTAGCCTCGCAATTCCAGGAGTGACTGGGAATTATAGCTCAAGGATCACGTTTGTCGAGGCGGCCCGCTTGACAGAGATCACAAGCGCAGAGAATGGAACCCGGACCTCTTCAGATGCTCTTTTATCTATTTTTTGATTTTAATTTGTTTTATGAAGCATGCAACTTGCATGGGGATTTTCTGAGAAATTGAACTGTCTGATTTGGATGTTTGTGAGTTCTTTTCTGAGTTAAGTAAAACGTAACAGTCTTTTAAACTCTCAGTTTTACTCTGTCGGTTTTGGAAACTTGGTTGGGTTTTGTTTAAAGTCTGGCGTCTGAACTTCATAAGAAACTAATAATCAAAGTGAAATCATACGCGGGTTGCGGGTAACGACCCAAAGTACAGGATCTGTTCCTACAGGGGAGTTATCAATGATCGGGGAGTTCCGATATATTTCTGAGATTGTGCACACATCTAATTCTGTTTCTGGGACTGATCATCTATATTCTAATTCTGAGGATTTAAAATCCTGTTCTGATTCTGAGTTTTGATATTCTGGGGATAGGCATATCTCGCCCGCATAATAAAATTCTGATTGTTTTTCTGAGGAAAGGATTACTTCGTTTCTGATTTCTGTTGTCTGACTCTGAGTTTGAAAAGTCAGTTGACATTTCCGAAACGTTGTGTTTTTCTGAGTTAAAAGCTTGTACTGTTGGTTTCTAAGTTCTGTTATTTATGAACTCTGTTATTTCTGGGTTGGGATTCAAAAGAGTTGCGAAAAGGTTTGACTTATTCCACTCCCCTAAATGAATTGAAATGATCTTTAAATTATTTTGACAGTTAGGGGTAGACATTATTGAGGTTCCCCCCCCCCCCCCCATGTTGTGAATGTTTTGTTTTCAGGTGAAGATCAGTTATGTGATGGGAACTGGCTTTAGAAGTGAGGACGTTGGAGTTGGACATTTTGAGAATAAAGTGTAGTTTATATTCAGACTTGTAGCTTAGTTAATGTTGAGTTTATGTTATTCTAGAATTTGAAGTTCGTAGTTTGTTTTGTTGGTCTCTGTTCTCGCCTTGTATCTCTTTGGAGGTACAGTAGTAACGTCGAAGTTAATAAAAAGAAAAAAAAGTTGAGTCTTCCGTTGTTAACGTTAGTTTGACTTTGACCTTTTCATAATTGAATTTTCGGGGCGTTACAAAATGGTTTCAAAGCTTTGGGCTACGACCGGGTTGCTCCTAAGTGTCTATTAGGTTTTAGTTAGAGCTTAGGATGCTATGCTCGAAGTGATGAGTGTAGGATGGGGGAAATGAGATGTCTGTTTGTTTCTTTGTTCCTGCAAGTGCATGCTTGTTGATTTTGGACATGTAGTAGATGTCATACCGCCGCCTTTTCCATGAATGACGAACCTAGCTTCTTTAAAAGATTTAAAACCCCGAGAAGGGTATAGAATAGAATTCCGAGGAGGGCCAAGAACTAGAAGAAGACCCTGACGAGGATTCAGAGGCTAAAAGAAGACATGACCTACGAGGAACCGCTGGAGATTCTAGTTAGCAAAGAGAAGTAACTTCAAATGAAGACCGTTCCTCTAGTGAAAGTGTGATGGGCGAACTATGCCAAAGTGAAGCCATCTGGAAAACGAGGATATTGGATTAAGGTATCAACATCTATTCAATGCATAAGTGTAGACACCGAAACTTGCACCGACAAAATTTCGACTCATCAAAACTCAGCAAGTCATTTGGGCCGAACACCAAAATGGGTCATTGAGCTCAAGGAGTCAACAAAGTGGGCCCAACATATCAGAACAACCCACCCAGAAATAATAAAGGTCGCATGATCTATATTACTTTACAAGCAGGCCCAAACGCGAATCATGCCCAGTATAAATTAATATAAGTAGCACGTCCTTTGAGTTCAGTAGCGGCCTGCCTTTTTGTTTGCCATGTTACCAATCCGTGCGCTTAATTCCTATAGGCCGCCTGACCTTTGTGAATTTAATTGATTTTTGGCGCCAGAATTCCCATGCAATCCCATAATATTATCCCACATGATTGACTTTTTTCTTGACCGTAATATTCTTATAAGCCGCCTAACCTATAAGCTTGCATGGAAGGGCTTGATTTGTGGGATGTGCCTTTCATCTTTCCCTCCAAATCCCTCACCTCTCCACACATAAATACCTCACCATTTTCACTTATTTCCATCATCCCTCTCTAATTCTCTTATAATCACTCTCATCATCTCCATGTCATCATTAACATACCACCCTCCTAACCATTCCTATATATATATATATATATATATATATATATATATATATATATATATATATATATATATATATATATATATATATATATATATATATATATATATATATATCCTTCCATCCAAGCTTCAAACCAAGGTCAAGTCAAGGGATCAACTTTCATCTCATCCATCACCTTTAAGCAAGGTTTTCTATTCATGATTATTGTATTTAAGTATGTAATTTGTGCTTTAATTCCTTCATTTGTGCCGATTTTGTAAAAGAAAACCGCATTTGTTTTATATTGCATGTTCAAGAATATAATGTTGTGAAATTTATTAAACTTATCCCCACTCTTTTTCATTTCAAGTTCGATTTTAGTAGAGTCTCTTTTTTAACAGGCGAATTCAAAAATTCTTTTCATTCTCAAATTCGTAACCTTACCCCCAGCTAAGAAATCATGTTCGTAGACCAGAGTTATTTTTATCATTTTTATGGTTTGTCGTTTTCCTTAAATCGGCTGGCGACTCTTTCTCTTTTATAAAACCATTTAACTATTAAAAATATATGTTATTATTAAAAAATATTTTCCTATGATTTTTACATTATATTTCATGAATTAAGGAATCGACCAAGAGAAAAGGGACTAGAAATTGATTAAAGTCACCTGACCTTTATCATTTTCTGCCTATTTTTCTCTTGGGCCGAGGACACACAGGCCCATTCCTAGAATTGTTAAAGGCCACATAGCCTTTAACTCTTCTAGATGGTCTCGTCTTTCCTCTCCGGCCAAGATTTATGAATAATTAAATGTAAATCTTTAGTAACATATTTTTTGTATAATTTCGAGTATTTTTGTAATATAAATAGGTTCATAAATAAATAAAGCTTCATCACCCTGAAAATGAATTTCGAAAATAAAAATATCCTTATTTAAGGACTAAACAACCTTAGTCGCCTCCCGATCACCTAAGTAGCACATCCGAAAACCGATTTCCCCTAAACGGGGGGGGGGGGGGACGATTTTCCGGGTCCTATGGATTGGCGACTCCACGGAGAGTTAAACTTAAAAAGAGGGTAAAACTTGAACAAATCGATTTGATTTGAAATTGTAAAAGGGAGAAGTTGATTTATTTCGTAATTTTATTATTCTTTTTAGACATCTTTGCATACCGGACCACTCATCGGGTCTTTTGACACATGAGCACAAAGACGACAGTTAGGTAAACTAGGATGATACCAGAGAGCGGGAGGCCAGTACTATAGGGATGCACTCCACATCGCTAAGCATTTGGTCACTGCCCTCCCCATGTTATACTCCAAGGCTTCCTTGAGGTCCAACGAGCAACACCTCACACACTTTGCCCAAAATTCATGAGGGTGAAGAGTGCACCGAGGAGAGAACATGCGGTAGGACATGTATTTCGACCATAAAAATCCATGAATATAGAGCCTTGGTTTAGGATACCCCTCATGTTGTATGCTATGTGTATATGTGTTTCCCTTCCCCTTTTCTTTTCTGTAAAGAGTCGACCTTAGTTTGGAGGTTTCGTTTTAGTTTATGTAAAATTCATTAGGTTGAGAAAAGGATTATTTATTGATTAATATAATTAACCCAAGAGGCATTATATATGGTTATCCCAATGGAAGGGCCCATTTATTTTCAAAGGTTAGCTATTTTAATTAATAAATAAAAATTGACTCACCTTAGATGATATTGTATGGCGCTTTGTGAAATTCTCTTAATAAAGGTCTAAGTTTATTAAAAGTCCAAGAAAGTTAATGGATAGCGTCTTAGACTGCATAATAGTCACTAAGCTTGAATAAATTAATTTATAGGTTTTAATTATTAAATCCATCACATTTATGGCCGGCCCGTTGTTAGGCCCAACCATATTGGATTTGTTAGTTAAGCTCATGAACTAATTATAACTCGCTTATTGTTGGCTTTATCCAGTCCTTTACAATGTCCGTTTTCCTTGAGTAAAAAAATAATAAAAAATTAGAAAAAAGCGGGTCGTCAATTTTGTCGAGCATTATTCTAATTCGCATAATAGTCAATATAGCTTGAGTCGTCTGAATTGTTGGGCCAAGTTATGGATTCTCTTTAAAACGGTCGGCCTGTGGTTTAGGTCCATCTGAATTGAGAAACACTGACTTGTGCCTTTCAATTTACGATCCACTCGTTATGTGAGACTTTATTCGGCCCTTTCTTATCGTTAGGTACATATAGAGTTAGGTCGTACACTCCCAAAAAGTGGGTGAGTCTCTTGTGTCAGCATATAGATATCGAGTCTATTAGGGTCATATAGGTCCCTTAAAGCATGCATGCATTGGGTAGTATGTGTCGGAGTATGTCATCAAGTTCCTAACTTTGAATTTCCATGCAGGCATCAATTGTGATCGACCCTGAGCCCGCATTAGGGATCCGCACACCGACCGTTTGATTCTAAATCCTCACTATGATCCATTTGTAACTCGTGATTGCATCATGTCTGGAGAACAGTTTTAAGAGGTCTCGGTTCAGAGTACTGAGGCTAACATCACGAAGCATTTAGATGAGCTTTACACCAAGATGCAAGGTTTGGTCTTCGCTAATACTTTAGAGAAAGAACAAAAGATGGGAAAGAGGTTGAATGAACAGCAACAGGTGATGGATGGTGTGCTACAGGCAATCACCAAAATTAATGCTAAGCTAGGGCTGAATACTAAGGAAGACGATGAAGAGATTCATGGGTATGAGTCTGAACATGAGCTCATCAAGACGCCAGCAGACTCAGGAGGGGTAGAGACATCTAAAACAAAGGTATCCAAGCCTACAAGGGACCCCGCTGTCAAAACCCTTGAACAAAGGTTGGAAAGCATCGCCAAGGCAATGAGCATTGTGCCTGCATTTGCTGACAAATACATGGAAATACCCTTACCTATACAACCCATTCTTAAGGTTGCTGACAAGGTCGAGGTACCAAACATCAAGTTTAAACCCTCTGAGAATCCCACTCACCATATTGAAGAGTTTATAAGATTAGCACCGCTGAACCGGATCGACGTTGGTTTATACTCCATAGTCTTCCCATCCACCTTAGATGGTGAAGCCAAAGTGTGGTATCATGCTCTATCACCCCAAGTCAAAGCCGACTGGAATGAGTTATTCAAAGCATTCATTAACCATTACAGTGGCATTCAGAAGAAGCAAGCCACAGTGAACAACCGAACCACCATGAAGTAGAGGGACGTGAATCCTTCTTGGATTACTTTAAAAGGTGGCATACCAAGCTGTCTCACATTAATGAAACCATTCCTCTCCGTCTGCAGTTATCTACCTTCAAGCAAGGGCTCAAGAGCAGCTTTTCTAAGCACTTGGGATATCATGTCATCAAGGATTTTGATTACTTTAAAGATATTTGTGTTCAGTTGGAAGCAATGTACAGTAATAAGACCACTTCGCCTGGTTGGAAAGGATCTAGCTCCAACAGGAGCGCTACCGGTGCAGCTAGCCACCCCCCTAAAATTGTTGAGACTAATTCCATTCAGCACAAGAGGCCTTATGCGCCAAAGTAAGAGACTTACACACCATTGGATGTTCCTTATACTCAGGCCCTCGATCAACTGGATAAGAAGGGTATTTTGGCTTTGCCTTTGCCAAAAGAGGAACCAGAAATTAAAGGTAGGAATTGGGATGCCAACCAAATTTGCCGCTATCATCGTTGCCGAGGGCATGATACTGAAAAGTGTTGGACTCTCAAAAATAAAATAGAAGATATGATAAGAGCGGGAACAGTCCCAATGCTAAAAGCTGCTAAGAAGCCCAATAACCAAGATAACCCAATGCCTGAGCATACAAATGATATCTTTAGTGAAGATTCAAACTTTGACCCTTCCTCTTTGATTGTTGAAGTGGGACAACCTGTCCCAGAAATATTTGGAGTTCATGAAGGTCTATCCATCCATGGAATTTGGGATAACGATAACGATGACAATGACGAGTATGAACATTCAGAAAGGGATTGGGTTGAAGCATATGAGTAGACATTAGACAGTGTGACATTTCTCACTCGATCTGGCCGCCACAACAATAGGAACACCACCACCCCAGTGGCTGTCCCTAGTCCTACACCAGTAGGTGGCAACGACAATCAGACTCCTCCAGAAGATCCACTTTTCACCCAACTCAAGAGGACTAAAGCTGAAGTCACCATTTGGCAATTACTATATACCTCACAAGCTCATAGACAAAAGATGTTGGATCACCTTACTACACTGATAGTATCTCCTACAATGACCCCTGAATCCTTGGTCGCTCATGTGACCACCATGCAGGGGATAATTGCCTTTGGAGATGAAGATCTACCTTAAGGAGGGGCTTCCCATGACAAAGCTCTATACCTCATAGTTCCAACAAGACTATTTCATTGGTCTTGATCGACAATGGTTCAGCTGTGAATGTGTGCCCTTGGAGAATGGCACAGAAGTTGGGAGTTCAAGAACAACATCTAATCCAAAATGGAGTGCAACTTCGGGCTTATGATAATTCCCCTCGGAAAAAAGTTAGGTCTATAATATTGCCTGTCACTACTGGCAATATCACTCGGAATGTAGAGTTTGTGGTGCTAAATATCCCGACTTCGTTGAATTTACTTCTAGGAAGGTCCTGGCTTCATGAATCCAACGCTATAGCATCTACCTTGCATCAAATGGTGAAAATGATGGTTCGAGGCCAAGTAATCACTATCTCGGGAGAGCCTATCAATGCTGTCTTTACTCCCAAACAATCAACTTTAGAAGTGGAGTATAGTTCAATGGATGAAGAGCTTCACAACTTTGAGATTGTGGCAGTTTTGAGCAAGGACGAAGCTCCTTTTGACTTCGATCCCTACTCAAACCCCAAAGTGCATTTTATTCTCAAGAATTAACGTTACTTTCCTGGAATGCCATTAGGAAAGAATCCGAAAAATAAGATTCCTCCCGTGATCAAGATATTTAAGCAAAAGGGAAGATTTGGCTTAGGATACAAGCCAACTGACAAAGAGGTCAGACTTGCAAAAATGGTCATAGCTGAACAGAAGAGGATTGACAATCCTCCTACCTTGTTCCAAACAAAGCCTTATCCACTTATTTTGAATAGACAGTTTGTTAGGGAAGGCAATGGCTTCCTTTGCTATGGGTTCCCTGAACCATTTTACCTCAAGAACAAAGAAGTTCAAGTTGTTGGATTAGAGATCTTCAAGGACTGCTCCACTAACATGGCTACTATCTTTATTCCCACCCGAGACAAGCAGCCACCATTAGAGTGGACTCACCTTGCTGAGAGCAACATTTTTGGCATGCTGTTTGGACAAGAAGTCGTCCAAGAGAAGTCCGAGGCTAACGATGTTATTGCTCCACTATCCAACCCAGGCTTTGACCCAAGCCTTATGATCACTAAAGATGAAGGAGATAATGCAGTCTCATGGGTTGATGCTGATGAGAATAGCTTTGTTTTATCTATAGGAGAGTCTGTTACTAAGGGCATAGAGTCAGGTCCTAGGGGTCTAGAGTCTGACAAGTCTGGTTTTGCGTCTACTGGCGATGTATTCCTTTCTGCGTTTAATAAAATGAACATTTCTGCTTACTCTTATTCTTCTTTCCCCTCTTCGCTGAACTGATGCGCCAACAATAATCTTGAATTTAATGAACCCTTAAAATAATTTTCTAATGAACATGAGCATGAAATGGCGGTGTTGGAAGAGATCATCACTATAAACGTGGGTACAGAAGAACAACCTCGGGAGTTGAAGTTGGGAAGTTCATTGACAGAGGTGGAATGGCTAGCATTCACAGAGCTTCTCAAGGAGTTTGTGGATGTATTCGCATGGTCTTATGAGGACATGCCGAGGATTGACAGGGAAATTGCATAACATACCATACCTTTGCTCCCTAATGCAAAGCCGGTTCGACAAAAGGCTAGGAGGATCAAACCTGAATGGGCTAAGAAGATCGAAGAGGAAGTGATCAAGAAACTTAATGCTAAGTTTATCAAAGCAGTTCAATACCCTAAATGGATTGCTAACATTGTCCTAGTACCCAAGAAAGATAGGAAAGTGCGCATGTGAGTGGACTTCCGAGACCTCAATAAAGCCAGTCCCAAAGATAGTTTCCCATTACCTCATATTGATGTGTTGGTGGATAACACTTGCGGGCACGAACTCTTATCCTTCATGGATGGATATGCTGGTTACAATCAAATCAAGATGGCAGAAGAAGATATGGAGAAAACCGCGTTTACCTCTCCATGGGGAACATACTGTTATGTGGTCATGCCTTTCGATCTCAAAAATGTCGGAGCAACATATCAAAGGATTGCCAATACTCTACTTCATGACATAATTAATGTATACGGAAGTAGAAGTTTATGTGGATGACATGATTGTCAAGTCCAAGACAAGTGAGGAGCATATTCCTAATCTCCGTAAGTTCTTCCTGTGACATCGTAAGTATAAGATGCGGCTTAATCTAGTAAAGTGCACCATTGGTGTAACCTCTGGGAAGCTGTTAGGCTATGTGGTTAGCTAACGAGGCATTAAAGTGGATCCTTCAAATATAAAGGCCATCCAAGATTTGTAACCGCCCAAGACAGAAAAGGAGATAAGGGGTTTTCTAGGGCGAGTTCAGTACAGTAGTTGGTTCCTCTCAAAACTCACCATGACTTGTGAACCTTTATTCAAGAAGTTGAAGAAGGGAAGTAAAATAGAATGGATGATCAATGTCAAGCCGCTTTTGATAAAATCAAGGAGCATTTGCAGCATTCACCGGTACTCATGCCTCCAGTACCAGATGAGCCTCTACTCCTTTATCTTACGATGACCAGCTCCGCAATGGGGGCTATGCTAGCTTAAAAGGTAAAAGGGCAGGAGAGTGCCATCTACTACTTGAGCAAGAAATTTTTAGACTATGAAAGTCGATATGTTGATATAGAGAAGATGGCTCTTGCATTGGTATGGGCCACCAAGAAGTTGAGACATTACATGATTTCACATATTGTATATGTCATAGCTAAGAATAATCCCAACAAACTCATTATGGAGCAACCTACTATCAACAACTACGTCGCTCGATTGGTGGTTATGGTTTCCAAATTCAATCTTCAGTACTTACCTCAGAAGTCCATTAAAGGGCGGGTTGTTTCAGATTTCTTGGCTGCTTCACCATCACAGGAACTTCCAAGCACTAACTTGGAATTCCCAAACGAAGATATCTTTTTCACTGATGAGACTACATGGGAAATGTATTTTGATGGGGCCTCCAATCAGATGGGTTGTGGAGTAGGAGTTCTACTTATCTCTCCAGAAGGGGCCCATGTCCCGGTATCTATGAAGTTGGACTTTGATGCTACTAACAATGCTACAAAATACGAAGCATGCATAAGGGATTTACAAGCTGATTTGGCATTAGGTATACGCCATATAAAGGTCTTTGGTGATTCTAGCCTCATCATCAATCAGGCTAAGAATACATGGAAAGTTCGAAACGAATGCCTCATGGCATACTAGCAGAAACTCTTGGGACTTGCTGACCAGTTTGAGAAAATTAGTTTCCAATACCTTTCTAGAGATCATAATGAGTTGGCAGATGCACTAGCCAAACTATCCTCAATGATATCAATCCCGACAGGCACGCTCCAGCTACCTGTGGTAGTAGAGCGGCAACCTGAACCAGCATATGTTTGCACTATGGAGTCACAAGAGGTTGATACTGAAGCATGGTTCCACGACATATATAATTTTCTCCAAAAAGGGGAATATCCGGGTGAGTTGGATGCCCGAGGACAACGAGCGATCAGGTCCTTAGCAGCACAATACTTCTTGATCCAAGATCATTTGTATAAAAAGTCGGTTAGACGTATCAATTTGTTGTGTATAGATGTTAAAAGTGCAAAAGAGGTCATAGCCACTGTGCATGGAGGAGAGTGTGGACCTCACATGAATGAGCGTATGTTAGTGAAGAAGATTCGAAGGGCCGGTTACTATTGGTAAACCATGGAAGCATATTGCTTGGAGTTCGTTCGAAGGTGTCATAAATACCAGGAATATGCCAATTTGCAGCATCAACCTCCCTCATATTTGACCACTTTATATCTCTGTGCCCATTCTCGATATGGGGAATTGACATCATTGGTATTATACACCCAACAGGGATGGGAGGTCACGAATACATCTTGGTTACTATTGATTACTTTACTAAATGGGTAGAGGCAGCCTCCTATGCTAAACTCACATCCAAGCAAGTGGCTAAATTTATCCTTCAGAACATCATATGTCGATATGGAGTACCCCATAAAATCATTAGTGACAATGGAAGCCATTTTCGGAAGGAGGTAGAGACATCGCTCACCACTTATCATATTCAGCATCACCAATCTTCTTCACCCTACACATCGCAAGCTAATGGAGCTGTAGAAGCAGCCAATAAAACAGCAGCCATTTGCCTTATGGGGATACCGTGCCTCTATATGAACTGTTACAGGTGCAACACCATATTCATTGGTGTATGGGATGGAAGCAGTCTTGCCAATTAAGTTAGCGATTCCTTCACTACGAATAGTACCAGAGAGTCAATTGCAGAAGAAGAATGGGCTCGAGCAAGGTTCAAGGAGTTGATGTTGATGGATGAAAGGCGAATAAAGGCGTTACATAATGTACAAGTGTATCAAAGTAGGATCACTCGTGCTATTAACAAGAAAGTGAAAAGTCACTCACTTCAAGTAGAAGATTGAGTGATTAAGGAAATGATGGCACCTATACAAGATCAAAGGGGAAAATCTGCGCCTAATTGGAGGGGTCCTTATATGATTAAGGACATTTTGCCTGCAGGAACAGCTCGTTTAGCCACTATGGATGGAGAAGAAGTGATCCAGCCAACAAGTTTGGATCAACTCAAGCGATATTATGCTTAATCTAAACAAGCAACTGGAAAAGTAACTTTCAGACACTTGGTTTATAAGTGCTCATAAAAGAGGAAGAAATAAAATTTACAAAGCAATTGTGGATAATATTTCTTCATTTTATTGATACTGTAAGTACACTGCTTGTAAAAAAAAATTCAAAAGACAACATTGAATAAAAGATTATTTTGGCAAAGCAGCTTCGTTTCCTTTATTCTTCTCATCCATCTTCTAATCTTTCTTCACTTTTTCTACTTCACCAGTAGTCTCGTGGTCAATCTCCATGTCTCTAGGCTCGTTCGGGCCACCCTCTTTGTCTTTGGGTTTATAAACCCACCTGCATGATTTCCGCATCTCATTCCTAGGGTCGAGCCGATCTTTTGTTGAAGCCCGAGTGCCTAATCGATCCACTGCTGATGTACGAGGACCAAGTCTATCCTTCACACACGATTTATCTCGTTCCCTTCTTGTCCCCCCCCCCCGGCACGACGGGATTCGACAGTTGGAATTAGCCACCCATGATAGCTAGTATCAGCATAATGAGACACTTGTGCCTTCGAATGAGCACGAATGGTTCGTCTCTTCTCCCAGTGCTTCAGCCATGACTCTATTACCGATTGACGAAGCTGGAAACGCTCGGGGGCTTCGCACAGCAACTCAGGAATAATCTGCTTCCAACCCATCTATCTTCGCACCCGCTCAGGGAAATAGTATGTCATGTGTGACAGACCGATAATGCAAACATATGCGCTGCGTGAATCACTGGTCATGAACTCCGGGATATGCCACCACTCGATAAACCATTTGATGTCACAAGGCTCCTTTAGGAATGCGATCCATTCCGTCATCGAATGAAGATCGGTATATCTCTTCTTTCTTTGACAGTAGTTCGTCAATGTAGAAGGTGTTCGAGGTTCGTCGACAAGACTCAAATGCTCCATCAGCCATATTTGTTAACAAAGTTAGCAAGAGTTATTATTGCATGACAATTATCCCCAAATTAATGGGGAAAAAAACAAAAAAAATTTAGCAAAGGACAGGCGACTTTTATAACCAGTAGAGGGGATTTCCCTTCACAAAAAATGAAGGGAAATAAGAAAGGAAGAATGGTGTACCTGAAGCAATAAAGGACTTCCGTGAAACTCATCGGGATGAGGATCATCCAAGCCTAACATGGTTTCCGCCAACATCAACGGTACCGGGTTGTAACCCTGAGCCATGTCTTCCACAACTTGTATTAAATTCGTCGGACCGGTTCTTTGGCCGCCGTGATAAAAGAAAAATTCTCCAAGGAGGCATAATACGAGAGCTCGCACTCGTATTACTGGACCATATTCCAAAGTTTAAGGAGATTGGAAATATTCAGCAACAATTTGGAAGTGTACCTTTTCGCCAATTAATGCGCTTCTTATGACACGAGAAGGAAGGCACAGGAGTTCTTTATAACGCTTGACAACATCTAATGAAGTTGGAGGCGACGTTGGCGGTGCATAGCGATTAGTTCCAAGTATGGAAGACCATTCCTCCAGTAGTGGGCATAGCTCCTATATGCTAAAGCGGAAGACATGCATCTTCGCGTCCCATAAGGTCTTTGCCGCTCGTAGAAAATTCAGATTCAGCCTAACTTGTCGAAGGCTTAGAAAGGTGGTTATTTGATATCTTCCAAGCTTTTTCTTCTCTTCTTTGGACAAGGTGCTCATCCAGGTGGCAAGCTTTTTTTCGAACGCCATGGAAATTTTAGAGGTTCTTGATGTGATTTTTGTAGAGGCTTTCAAGCTACGGTGACGGGTGAAGGACAAATACATAAGAAGGGGTATTTATACACATTCACACAAGACCAAAATGGAGAAAAAAACACAAAAAACGGTCATATGGTCGTTGTCCTTCAAATCCCATGATTTAAGCCCATCACCAACGGCTATCAAAAAAAAAAAAAAGGTTTTTGGTCATCAATAATACCAACTTTGGGGGTATTGAATATTAATAATACAAACTATTTTCTTGGACATTGGCAGTACGAACTATTGACATATTTTTCTCTAACAGTACACCGTCGAATTGTTATGGTTTTAACTCATCGAAAAGATGATGCGACTCCATAATATGTGACATGGAAGGCATGTTAGTGTCCACGTCAACATTTTCTACCCAGCCTCTGCCTTCCACGTCACATATCATGGAGCCACGTCATCTTTCCGATGAGTTAAAACTATAACAACTCGGTCGTGTACTGTTGGAGGAAAATAGGTCGATAGTTGGCACTACTAGTGTCCAAGAAAATAGTTTGTATTATTAGTTTCCAATACCCCCAAAGTTGGTATTATTGGCGTCCAATAAAAAAAGAGGAAAAAACAGCAAAGGTCGCATGACCTTTGCTATTTTCAGGCAGCACGCGTGCAATGGATCAGCCTGCCTTTCCCCTTTTTATTCAATAAAGGTCGCCTGACCTTTGGTGCGGCCCAGGCCCAGTTCGAAAGCGCATAGGCCATATAGCCTATGTAAATAAAATGGGCCATTTCTCTTCGTTGAAACTAACGGCCCAAAAGTGTATCTCTTACGTTTTGGATCTTGTTGTTGGCCCAATGATGTGTGCTCCGAAATTATTTGCTTGAGTTTACTCCGACACTTAAGTTTTATGTTTTATTTTCTTTTCTTTTCTTTTTGGGGATGTGGGATTAATGTGGGATTAATCCCATCATGTAGAAAATCACGTGCGGAATTGCATTAATAAAATATAAAAGTTGTGCATACATTGAGTCTTGCATTAAAATAAAATAAAAAAAGACATTAGAAAAATATGAAGAGTATGCATTGCATAAGCATGTTCACCATAGAGAGCCCGAATCGTCGCTGCCCTCAGCTCGGTTGTCACCAACATTCGAAGTCCGGCGTTGGAGGTACCTGCAGTGCCAAAATAGGTATCCCAAGAGTAATAATCAAAACCGGGTGTAGGATCAGGTTCTCTCGGAGGTGTTGGCACTCCTGGAGGAGGAGGAGGATATGTCCTCGAAGGCGAACATCTAGAAGTTTCATGTGAAGCCGCCAACCAGGAATGATCGGGAACATACCAACCAAAGGAAGGAGTCGGCCAAGCAGATTCTGTCGCACGACCGGGGGCTGGCCAACCATAAGAAGTAGATTCTCCTAGCTAAGAATGTTGAGGCACGGACCACTCTTGCGGACCCGTGGGCCATGAAGGACCTGTCTCAAGAGCAGGAGTAGGTCATCCCGCATAATAAGAACCAGAACCAAAGGAGGAAGCAGCATAAGGTGCAGGATGCAAGGCAGCGTCATCCGCTAGGGCTTGAGCACCAGGATACCCAACGGATACACTTGAATCACGATCCCTCACCACTGTTTCCCGACCGCGATGAGAAGAACGCACTGAAACAGGAGTGCGGCGAGAATGTGAGGGCCGATAAGTGGCGCTAGACTCCGAAGTGTCCTCCATCCAATATGAAGGAGGTTGGGCGTCACCGCCATATTCGATACTATGATACGACCCTCCTTGATTGAAAGGCTCCTCCAAAGATATCTGGGCCATGTCCTCATCTATGCTGGGTGGACGTTGACCTCTGCTACCGGATCTACTGCGACGAGATCTGGATGAACTCTGGCCTTCAACCAGAATGCCTTTACCACGACCCTCTAGTACAGCTCCCAAGGGAGGACATGAAGACCCACCAACCTCTTCATGAGATCAGCCTTGAGAAGAAAACTCTCCCACCGAAAAGTGACGTGGGGGCTTCGAGCTAGGAAGAACCACGTTTGAGCGCCACGGTGGTTCGCTAGAGACGGACTCTGCATCGGCTTCCATATCTGCGCCTTTAGCTGCATTACCTGCTATCTACCAGAGCCAGTGAACACCTGATCGATGTATTTCTTCATAGTGATCCATTCCTTGATAATGCGTCGAATGGTTGGCCACCTTGGCTGAAAGAAGGCAAAATCAAGGTTATTCACAAATAAAGTGAAGAATGACATGGAAGCAGTACAGAACGAAGGTTACCGGTTTTTGCTCAAACTCCTGTCAGGCGGAGCACTCGCTACTATGCTCCACATCCAAGAAACCACCAATCTTCTCATCTCCTGGTGGAACCTCCACTTCGGCGGCTCTGGTGTAAGGCCCCAGCTGTAGTCTTGGTGATTAGATTTCGATAAAAAAAATATGATGATAAGAGAGATGAGGAAAATAAAAAATGCATACCACTCTGGAAGCTAAGCGACTAAGCTAGCTGTAGACACAAAATACAGTTGGACCAAAATTACATCAGTACCACGCAGATTTTACAAGCTAGGCCCAAAATGGCGGATTTACAAAGCCAGGGTTAAAATGACCCAAAGTCACGTGAATCCAATCTTGGGCCAGAGTTGCGCGGATTTTGGGCCAGAATGGACTGGGTCCTCGCGGATTTGCGAAGCTAGGGCCAAAATGTACCGAGACCCAAAATCATGGGGGTCCTCGCGGATTTGCAATTCCAGGGCCAAAATGTACCGAGAGCCAAAATCATGGGGGTCCACGCGGATTTGCAAATCCAGGGCCAAAATGTACTGAGACCCAAAATCACGCGGATTTCTTACCAAGGTGGATCCATGGGCAAACCCAGAGCCTGGCGGATCCGGTTTATGGGTCAGTCCGGATCCTGAGCGATTTCACGCGGATTTCGCAAACGCTAACCGCTAAACCACATTTCCTGGAAATGGGGAAATCCGCACGGATTTCCAAGAAGCGTGAGATTTCGAAGCTGCTACTGGCCCTTTGCCTATAAAAGGATCCGCGTGGATCCTGCAGCTGAGCGGAAAAAAGAGGAAAAAAGCATAGAGAATTCTGAGAAAGAAAGCAAAGCAAGAAAGCCAATTACTGAAATTCCACGCGGATTTCTGCACCATATTTCTGCAATTCTGAGCCATTCTGGGTGGAAATTTTCGGATATCTTTGGGGAATTGCGCGGATTTGTGAAGGCTCGGTAGGGCGCCTTCATTTTTCGTATTTGTGTTTTTCGCATTTGGGGAATTGCGCGGATTTGTGTTTTTGTTCAGTTTTCGTATTCAGTAGATTAGATTGTAAAATGTAGTTTAATCACCCCGCCCGCTGTAATTTAATTTTCGAACTTGTTTAGACTTTATTAAGAGTTCTATGCATGTTTTTTTTATTCCGAGTGACAACCTTTTCTTTACTTTATTTTCTTTCTTAATAAACCCGACCCAGTAAGGGCCGCTGCGGCGGACGATGCAAGGGCACCCCCCTACATCGATACCTTTACCCCCGGATCCGAATTCTGGTTCGAGACCGGAGTCATTTTTTGTTTTTTGTTAATTTTTTTTAAAAATTAACTGGCAACTCATTTTATTTTTTATGCAAATTAATGTTTTTTTAGGCCAAGTACTTCGCTCCGGTTTTAGTATCCTTAACCAGAACGGGAAAGTTGGCCCAAGAACACTGTTCTGAAATCCGCATGGATTTCCGGGCAGTGGCCTGGAATACTGTCCAGAAATCCGCGAGGATTTCTGGTCAGTGGCCCAGAGCACTGTTCAGAAATCCGCGAGGTTTTCCGGTCAGTGGGCCTGGCCTAATCCCAGTTCTAACAATGAGAAACCGGTAAAATTTGTACCCTAAGCAACCCTACGTCGATTCGACACTCCGCGGGCGACCGTGCCCTCCGGGGTCGCGGGCCCTACAGTGGCGACTCCACTGGGGACTTATTAGTGGGTAAGACTTGAAAAGTCGGGTTTTGTTTTTTTTCTTTAAAAAAAAAAAGGGTTGTCACATTTTTTTTAGGCATATTGCATTTACGGGCCTTCCCCTTTGTTGGGCACACAAGGCACCGTTTAGGTAAAAACCCTTTTATTATTACCATTTTTTGGGAAAACATTGAACCATTCAACTCAGGTGGGTCCATTTAGACCTTTACCGAGCCGGTGGTTGTTTTTCCCACTCGTGCACCACTCCCTAATCCATATGATAAAAGGGAGCAACCCAAGTGTGTTAATCTTGCCATGCACCCCATGGAAGATCAAATACCTAGGACACGAGCTAGAGGCTAGGGAACCGACCCTTTAACTCTCTAAACATAGGACCTTGGTTAAGTTGGAATTCATTTGTGTGCTATGTGCTCTTTGTAACCCTTGAACCCAAGACCATGCCGTAATGCTTAGACAAAAAACAAAAAGAGTAAAAAAAAAAGCCAAGTATGGTCGTCCCTGTTTGTCTGCAGGCTGAGATAATTACTTTGGTCTATACAAGTTCTGACCCTGTAGATCCACGCGGATCCCGTGATTGGTCAGGCTTGTATAGCCCAAATTAATGGTCATGGCTAATGGTCGTCAGTCTCTGTTTAGGCTTTGTAGTGCTTTTGAGCCCAGAATCCGCGCGGATTTTGGTGTGCTCGGGTACTACCGGGCCTAAGTCAAGATGTTTTCTAGGGTTATGTGTTGGGTCGTGGTGACTGACTTGGCCCATACAGAGTTTAGGCTCCTGAAATCCACGCGGATCTCAGGCAGGGTCGAACCCGTATGGTCCAAGCCAGTGTCCCCGCTTTCCTTTTTCGTCGTCTTGTCTTTAGGATTTAACCCATACATAACTCGAGCCCAGGAGATCCACGCGGATCTCAGGTTGGGCTGTTCTATGTATGGTCCAAATTCTCGTTTATTCCTACACCTCTTTTCTTTGTTCGACCTGGATTTAGGCTTAGTAGCAGGCCTGAGCCCAGGAAATCCGCGCAGATCTCAGTAGGCCTGAGCCTATGAAATCCGCGCGGATCCCAGCGAGCTCGGTTGCTATTAGGCCTAAATTTAGGTGTCCTTAGGGTCATTAGTTTGCATGTCTCTGTGTGCGAAGTCTTTTTTTTTTCTTGTGTCGGTAGGTCATTTGGGTGGCACAAGACTGCTGGGCCTCATGGATCCTCGCGGATTTCATGAGCGAGCCCACTCTTGTGAGGTCCAAATGGGCTCCTCGGTCAGTTTAGTCGGCTAGAAACGGTATGTTTAGCCCTTATGTGAGGCCTGAGTTCGTTTTCTAGCTCGGCCCGATAAGGTCTAAATATGTCATTCCAGGCCAGAGTCTGCATTTTGCATAAGAGCTTTATTTGGGCTTCGCATATGATTTTGAGCTTTAGTTCGATCATTCGGAGTCCAAATAGAATTCTTCATCCATTGCATGCATGAATTTTTAGAGCGACGTTGAGCTGAGTCTTCGAGTTCATCCACCTTCAAAGGTGATAGGTTGGTTTCGGGTTTATCGGTAGGCGAGACGGGTCGGTTGGAAACTTTTGACGTCCACTACGACAGTAACGAAGATCGGGTATCATCTGAGGCAACTAATTCAGGAGCAACCGACGAAGAAGCATCTGAGGAAGGTGTTGAGTCTTTGGTAATTGACCCATCTGAGATAATGTCGGATCCCAATGATGATCATCCTGAAGATCATCCGCCTAGTGACCATGGAGAGGAGCCGATGCCTCCTCCACCACCTCCACGTAAAGACATGGAGCAATTGACCAACATAATTCTGAATATGTAAGTCTCTATGAATGCTCAATTAGAGGCACAAAACCAAAGAATCGACGCTGTCATTCATGCCATGGAGGAGGTGAAAAATTCGAATGTGAAGAATCCCCCTACGAGCGAAGTAGAACAGTCTGGAAGAGAGAAGGATGGATCAGTCCACGGGGTTTCAAACTCGAGACTTGATCGCATTGAGCAAATGTTGAAAGAGTCTACACTCTTTAACAATCAATTCATGGATGATGTAAGTTTCACGCCCGTCCCCCGGGGTAGACTTCCCCCCAAATTCAACATGCCTGATATCAAATTTCATGGTGTCGAGAACCCACATCAACATGTACGGAATTTTCTGGGGGCTATGACACTGAAAGGAGTTGAAGAGGACATTTATCACATCATCTTTCCTTGGACTTTAGGTCCAGACGTCATGAAATGGTATAGTACGCTCAGTCCCGCCAAGACTTCACAATGGAGCTCACTTTGCAAGGAGTTCCTACATCAATACTCCTACAATGTCGACATGCCTGTCACCTTAAGGGACATGGAGCTAATGAAGCAAGGAGAGAGGGAATCTTTCTCAGATTACTTCGCTCGGTGGAGATCAAAGGCAGCTCAAATGGTAGATCGACCCTCGGAGGAACACCAGGTTGATATGCTTATTCGAAGCCTGCAACCCTCATACAACACTCATCTGAGATTTCAACCTCTTAAAGACTTTGGCACACTGAGATTGGTCGGCACAAAGATTGAGAGTGAGTTCGCTAAAGGGGTTACAACTGGGGGCTGGAAGAACACCTACACTAACAAAAAGTCAGCTGGCCCATCCGCAGTGGCTAATAAAGGGAACGAGGTGAATGCTTTACAACGCTACACCGAGTATACCCCGATAGACACTTCATATGCTCAGGCCTTGGAGCGCCTATTAAGCAAGGGAATAATTACCCTTCCCGACTTAAAACCTGAGCCGAAAGAGAAGCCACGTGGTTGGGATGCTGGTAAATTTTGCAAGTATCACAGGGCGCGAGGACATGATACTGAACAGTGTTTCACCTTGAAGAATAGAATGGAGGAGATGTTTAGGTCGAAGCAACTGCCTTTACCGAAGCGTACGAAGCCGGCAACACCGAAACCCACTAGGTTCCTTACACATACATGCTATTTCTGACGAGTGTGAATGGGATCCTTCTGATTTCATTACTGATGCAACGAAACCGACGTACATTATGCGCTACTTTTCCGAGGACAATGAGGTTAACGGTTTATGGGTTAGCGATGAGGAAGATGTCTATGGCGAACCTCATGCTCAGAACGTCACCAACAACTTTTGGGACTCTGACAGTGACGACGACTTTTGGGGAACAGCAAAATCCGGGGAAACCAAAACCCCGGATGTCACTTTCCTCACAAGATCAGGACGCCATAATCATCCAGGAGGTCCTTCCCAAGTCCAATCTCAAGACAAAGGGAAGGAAAAAGTAGGGGAGACAATGGTCCCTACCCCTGAAGAGGATCTTGTGTTAAAGCAGTTGAAGAAAATGAAGATGGATGTTACGGTCTGGCAGTTATTGGCAGCTTCACAAAAGCACAGACAGGCTTTAATCGAGGCTTTAAGTAAACTTGAAGTGTCACCTGAAACCACACCCGAGGAAGTAGTATCTTTTGTCACTTCGGGCCAAAGTACTATAACCTTTAGTGATGAGGATTTGCCCAAAGAAGGCTTTGCACACAACAAGGCCTTATACTTATCTGTGGGTTGTTCTAATAAGGTGATACCATTGGTATTGGTTGATAACGGATCTGCTGTAAATATTTGCCCTTGGAGGACAGCCCAAAAGCTGGGTATTCAACCTCATCAGCTTACTCAACAAGCTATCCAGCTTAGGGCTTATGATAATACTCCTAGGCGAATTTTGGGTTCAATTATCTTGCCAGTCACTATGGATACAATTTCTAGTAATGTTGAGTTCTTGGTACTAGACATTCCAGCTTCCTTTAATCTCTTACTAGGGCGCCCTTGGTTGCATGAGCAACGAGCGGTGTCGTCTACCTTGCATCAGAAAGTAAAGCTGTCGGTCAAGGGTCAGGTGGTGACCATCAAGGGAGAGGAGTTATCCGCGATGATTACTTCTAAGAAGCCGATGTTGGAAGTAGAACATAACTCTAAGGATGAGGAGTTCCATCATTTTGACATTGTTGCTGCCTTGAATGAGGACGAAGCACCTTTGGACTTCGATCCTTACTCGAATAGGAAGGTCAACGCTATACTCAAAAGACAAGGTTACTTTCCTGGTTTACCTTTAGGAAGGAGAGCACAAGGGCCCACATCCGTTCCCTTGACTCAAAAAGGAAATTATCGTTTTGGATTGGGGTACACTCCGACGGAGGAAGAACAACGATTAACCAAGAAGGCTGTGATCGTCAAGAAGAACGAGCCAATACCGCTTTATAGTGTGAAGCCGTATCCACTCACGCTTAACGGTCAGTTTGTGAAAGAAGGAGATTATTTTCCCTACTTCCAGCACGGGAGAGCAAGACCCCACTAGATTGGACTCATCTAGCCGGGAGTAACATCTTTGGGATGTTGTTTGGTCGAGAGGCCCGAAAAGAAGAGAAACCTGTGGAGGTACTTTCTCTAGCCCTATCAAGCATGGATTTTGATCCTACTAAGCTCATCGCAACATGGGGCCAGGAGAACAAGCAAGTCACCTGGATATCGGCCGATGGAAATAAGGAGTTCACTCTAGCTATAGGAGAGTCTGTGCATGGATCTGGGTCTAGTCCTCATTCTGTTCATATTCCATTTTCTGAGTCTGTCCTAGAGTCGGGCCTTAAGTCCACTAAGTCTGTCGCATCCACTTCTGGAGGGTCTGTTAAATCATCTATTGATGTTCGTGTTTCTCAATTCAATGAAATGAACTCTTTCGCTTACGACTCTTCTTATCCCCTATCCCTGAACTGCTTTGCCTCAAAAGAAAATAATGATGATGCTGTAAACGAATCTGAAATTCCTAAAGATCTTTTAGAGGCTGTAGAGGAACATGAGAATCGAATTTCAATAATTGAAGAAACCATAACCGTAAATCTGGGTACCTTGGAAGAACCTAAATTGACTAAAATCGGGAAATCTTTAACCCTCGAGGAGCAGGAGCAATTTACTCTACTCCTACGAGAATTTGTAGATGTCTTTGCCTGGTCATACCAAGACATGCCCGGCATAGACAGAGAGATAGCTGAGCATAGAATACCGGTTTACCCTGATGCTAAACCAGTAAAACAGAAGCTTCGTCGTATGAAACCAGAATGGGCATTGAAAATCAAGGAGGAAGTTGAGAAGCAGTTAAGTGCTGGGTTCATTAGGGTGTCGGAATACCCACAATGGGTAGCGAATGTAGTCCCAGTCCCGAAGAAGGATGGGAAAGTGCGGATGTGTGTGGACTTTAGAGATCTAAACAAGGCGAGCCCAAAGGATGACTTCCCTTTACCTCACATTGATATTTTGGTAGATAATACTTGTGGTCATGCTCTTCTTTCCTTCATGGATGGGTACTCGGGTTATAATCAAGTCAAGATGTCTGAGGAGGATATGGAGAAGACAACATTCATCACTCATTGGGGTACATTCTGTTATGTAGTGATGCCATTTGGGTTAAAGAATGCAGGTGCGACCTATCAAAGGACTGCCACCACATTGTTGCATGATATGATGCATAGGGAAGCAGAGGTTTACGTGGATGACATGATCATTAAATCCGTCGATCGCGAAACACATTTAGATAGCCTTAGAAAGTTTTTCCTTAGGCTCCGTAAGTACGGAATGAGATTAAATCCACGTAAATGTGCCTTGAGTGTGTCGGGTAAGTTTGTTAGGTTTTGTAGTAAGTTCGAGGTATCGAGTCGACCGCAAAAATCAAGCGATCTGAGAAATGCCACCGCCTAAGGCAGAAAAGGAGATAAGAGGTTTCCTAGGCCACTCTGATCATAAGCCGGTTCATAGCAAAGTTGACCATGATCTGTGACCCCATATTTAAGAAGCTGAAGAGAGGAGTCAAGCCTGAGTGGGATGAAAAATGCCAAGCAGCCTTTGACAGGATCAAAGAATACTTGGCCAACCCACCCGTTTTAATGCCTCCCACGCCTGGAAGACCCTTATTGTTGTATCTAACTATCACAGAGACAGCAATGGGGGCTATGTTAGCTCAAAGGTACGAAGGTGAAGAACGAGCAATCTATTATTTAAGTAAGAAGTTCTTAGAATATGAGACTCGATACTCCAATATTGAGAGGTTGTCCCTTGCTCTTGTTTGGGCAACGAGGAAACTACGTCACTACATGCTTGCTCATACAGTGCATGTGACTGCTTTCATGAACCCTCTCAAGTACTTGATGGAGCAACCATTGGTCAATAGTAGAGTAGCTCGGTGGATGGTCATGCTGTCGAAGTTTGATTTACAGTTTATTCCCCAAAAAGCCATAAAAGGAAGAGTAGTGGCGGATTTTTTGGCTGAGCTACCCGTAGAGGAAGCTTGTGAAGAAGAACTCGAATTTCCCGATGAGGAAGTATTTCAAACACAGAAAGAAACTTGGGAAATGTATTTTGATGGCGCCTCTAATCAAAGTGGATACGGAGTAGGAATCATTTTGATCTCACCCGAAGGAGCACATACTCCGATTTCGGTGAAATTGGATTTTGAAGCTACCAACAATGTGGCTGAATATGAAGCATGCATCATTGGTATGCAAGTTGCGGTAGAGATGGGCATAAAATGCATAAGAGTATTTGGGGATTCAAGCCTCATAATCAATCAAGCTTCCAATAAGTGGAAGGTAAAGAATGAAGCTTTAGCACCTTACCAAGCTTATGTGAGAGATTTAGCAGAACACTTTGATCAAATAGTGTTCACTTATTTACCTCGGGAGCATAATGAGTTAGCGGACGCTTTGGCTAAGTTGTCATCATTGCTTAATATCCCGAGAGGAGCCGTTTCTATGCCCATATGTGTAGATCGAAGAGCTCAGCCGGCTTATGTGTATTCTTTGGAGGTTTGTGAGGTAGACCCAACTTGTTGGTATTACGATATATACCAGTACCTCACCAAAGGAACTTACCCTGAAGGTTCCACTACGAGGTCACAAAGAGCAATTAGACTCTTGGCTTCACAGTATTGCTTGATTCAAGGTCGACTGTACAAGAAAACTGACATAGGCATCAATTTGTTTTGTCTAAGCCGAGAGGAAGCTAAGAATTTGATGGAAGAAGTTCATGGAGGAGAATGTGGTCCGCATATGAATGGACGGATGTTGTCCAAAAAAATACAAAGAATGGGGTATTACTGGTCAACTATGGAAGCTGACTGTCACGATTATGTGAAGAAGTGCTACAAGTGTCAAATTTATGCGAACTTGCAACACCAACCCCCCTCATTCTTGACTACTTTAACATCGCCTTGGCCGTTCTCAGTATGGGGCATCGATATCATAGGGAAGATCAATCCTAAAGGAACAGGAGGACATGAGTATGTGCTTGTAGCCATTGACTACTTCACAAAGTGGGTAGAAGCTACATCATATGCAAAGTTGACTTCTAATCATGTTGCTAAATTCATACTTACAAATATTATATGCCGTTACGGGATACCTCACGAGTTGATTAGTGATAATGGGGTTCATTTCAAGAGGGAGACAGCAGAGTTGTTAGCTAAATATAAGATCCAACATCATAGATCTTCGGTTTATAGACCTCAAACCAACGGAGCGGTTGAGGCAGCTAACAAAAACGTCATTAAGATAATAGAGAAAATGGCCACAACTTATAAGGACTGGCCAGACAAGTTGCCCTTTGCATTGTGGGGTTATCAGACTTCTATTCGTACATCCACTGGAGCAACACCTTACTCTTTGGTATACGGAATAGAAGCAGTCTTGCCAGTAGAGGTGGCAGTTCCTTCACTGCGAATTATAGCAGAAAGTCAGATTCCAGAAGCGGATTGGGCTAAAGCCAGGTATGAAGAATTGGTTAATGTGGATGAGAGGAGACTCAGAGCCATGCACAATGTCCAGGTATATCAGAACCGCATATCTAGGGCATTCAATAAAAGGTTAGTAGAAGAACCTTGGAGAGGGTGATATGGTGATGAAAGAGGTAAGGGCACCTATTCGGGACCAGGAGGAAGTTTAGGCCCAATTGGATGGGCCCGTTCATTATAAAAGAGATCCTTCCAGGAGGAGCTGTGAAGTTGTTGGATTTGGAGGGTGAAGAGTATGCTCAGCTAACCAACTTGGATCAACTGAAGAAGTTTTACGCTTAAGGGTAAAAGTGGACATAGAAACTGGTGACCGAAACCAGCAACTATCCTCAAAAATATTAGCCACTGACTTATTTGAGTCAGCAACTAAATACTTACACTACCATTTGAACTACGATGGCCTGATTCCATGTAATGTGGATACGTAGGAAGCTTCTCTAAAAGTCCGGCCCAAACAAATAAAAATTTCCCAATACTTTATTTTGGTTATCTATTTTTCGGCCTTTAAAGCAACATGGACTCCTCGCGGATTCAATGAAACTTAGAACCTTTGTAGGGCTCGAAATTTCAAAAAAAAAAAAAAAAAAAACCTTACCTAGGCCTCGGCAGGTCCACGCGGATTTTCTGAGACCTAAATCCGGAGTTGTACTTCGTCCAAACCTAATTCAGTTTTTGGGTTTTAAAATTCCAACAGATCCTCGCGGATCTTGGACAATTTGGCCTCGATTCATACGAAAAGGCTCAATTCTGTTGGGCTCACGTAGATTCCTTTGCCACCCAACTGGGTCCACGCGGATTTTTGGGTACATTGGGTCCCGTTTTATGCCCTTTCACAACCCGACTTAATTTTAAGTCTTGAAACCCCCATAGATCTTTGCGGATTTTGCAAGGCCCGAATCAGAATTCGTATGAACTACCGTCAGCCCAGTCCTCCATGCGGGACCATTCACCCAAGCCTGTGGATCCACGCGGATTTTACTCAACCTTGGTCCAAAATACTCACCTTATAATTCTGGGGCTATTTTGGGTCGGATCCGCGCGGATCCTTTGTTTTCTAGACCCATTATTTTAATGAGGTCCTCGCGGATTTGGTTACTGACCTGGCCCAGAATACTCATTTTTGGAGCAACTCTGGGTAGATCCGCACAAATCCCCAGCTTTTCTGGGCCCATTTGTTTTTTAATAAAATCCATGCGGATCTACTTAACGACCCAGATACTCACCAGATATTTTCCGGAGTAGTCTTGGTTGGATCCATGCGGATTTCATATTTTCCTGGGCCCGTCTTTATTACTTCGATTCTCGTGGGTTACTTTCTTGATGCAAAAATCTTCGTAAATTTTCAGTGTGCAGAAGTCCACGCGGATTTCACACGTATAATTGAAAATTCTGAAATCCCGTAAAATGCAATTTATTTCAAACAAACCTAAAGCCTAAAGATCAAAAACTAAGGGAGAGCATGCAAACTAATAACTTGCAACTACAACGTTCATCAGCATCAAAAAAAAAATAGACTAAAAAAAAAAGCTAAAGGCAAGGCAGCATCAGTATCTAATCCTGCTTGAGTTTCTTTCCAGACTCTAGAATAGTGTTTAACCCAGATCCTTCACTTTGTGTAGATGCTCTTCGTTGTCTTTTCTTGGCAGCATAGTCACTGGGGGCTTTCTCTTTGCCTTTCCCAGTAGTTTTAGGGGTCGGTTGAGTCGCTGGTGGGTTCAATTCTTTTTCTTCATCTTCCTTTAACTGCTCCCTAGTAGCGGAATCTTTTTCAAGTATCCAATGGCAATAAGCTGTAGATACATAGGTACTTCCACCTGTTGAAGGAACAGTGAGAGTTGGCCTGCTCATCCAATAGTCTTGCCAAGATCTAACCTTTGCGGCATCATTTGTGATGACTTTAGGGTTAGGAGGAATACAGTTAAAGGCAGAAAGTTTACCCTTTCACCTTCTAAAATTCTTTCTAGGTTATCTTTCTCTAGGCCAAGAAGGGAGGTATACCTAGGGGCGGTATTCCTAGAAGAAGTCGGGATTACGGGTGTTGAAGTGAATTTAAAACCTAGTATTGCACCGAATTCTTCAGGGAGAGGGCACAGTTCTTTCTCCCCAAACCTAAATAGGTGAAGCTCAGAGTCCCAGAATTCAGCAGCGGCCCTCAAGAAATCCCACATAATCCTCACTTGCCTTAGGCTAATTAGGGTATGAAGATTGTATCTCTTCAATTCTTCTTTTTCAGCATACGGAAGAGAGAGCATCCATCGTTCTAGCTCTTTCTCGAACGACATATTTTTGGTAGTAAATTGGGTCTCACGCAGATTTTGGAAAATTGGCCAAGCCAAAAGACAGGTGTAGGGGAAATTTGTGATGATATAGGAGGTAGATCTTCGCGGATTTTATAGGGGGAAGTCCACATGCAGTGTTATGGTTGTAGCAAAAGTCCATCCGGAATACTAATCCATATAAAAATCAAAGACTCGGTTGGCAATTCAAGTGGGATAAGTTTTGGATCGCAGTGGAAGTCATACAGATTTAGGATCCTCGCGGATTTGTTAGCAAGTTGGCCCACGCGCATTTTGGGCCAAGTACTATGATCCGCGCGGATTTTGCAGCTTTTGGGCCAAGCACAGGTCCACGCGGATTTGTGAGCAAGTGGGTCCTCGCGGATTTGGGCTCACGGATCATACAAAGACTAGGCTTTTGTGGATTTTGCAGACTTTGGGCCGAACTTGGGATCACGCGGATCTGGTCCTCGCGGATCCGGGTCCACGCGGATCTGGGTCGAATCTGGGTCCGTGCGGATTCAGAACTGCATGGATTTTGGACGGGCAAAAGTCGCGCGAGTCTTTGGGCCGTCGCTTGAGCCTGCATAGATTTGGGCCGGCCACGAGTCCACGCAGATTTTGGCTGAACAAAGGTTCACGCGGATTTAGGTCGGAGTTAAGTTTAGAATAATCCTCGTGGATTTGTCGAGTTTTGGACCCGAATTACTTATTTGCAAGAGAACTTATTATTTTTGGTGTAATCAAGATTTATTCGCTTCTGACAATATTTATAGAAATCAACTCTTGTTTTGACCACAGCTCAACGTCCTGTCTTAATTGTTTCGTTTTGCATCGCATGTAGTCTTAGTTTTTTTTTATTTTAATAGTCATAGTAATAATAATAAAAAAAGAGAACATTCATACATTAGCATTTGCATCAATGTTTGCGTCTAGGATGGGTTCAATAAAAAAAACCAGTCTAAGCATTATACATGGAAAATTCCTCAATCGTCATCTCCCTCATCTGAAACCAAGTCTATATATTCTGGGCCCGAGAAACCAAAGTGTCGGCCCGGTAGGGGAGCAGGATCTTGCCCAGTGAAGAAGTTCCATCCATCAGTTGCCCAAGAGGAAGAGGGTTGAGTCGAATCTGGTTGATACCCTCCAGCGGTAGGTTCTTCATTCCACGAAGAACTGGGAGTGTCATAAGAGTGAACTCGCCCGGATTCATCAACATGTAAAGAGCCCGGGTAGTGCCCTTGCAAGACAGGAGCCTGTAAAACTGGAGTTAGACTCCAATTGTCATCATATTCTTTCTTGACCGGTTCCTCCTTACCCAAGAAGTATGAAGAAGACGAGTCGAAGAAGCTAGTGGTGGCCGGAATAGGAGTCTCTGGGGGGACGTCTTTAAAGTCCACAAACGATCGATGAACAACATGCGACCAGCTCTGTTGAGAGTAGTCAGGGTATCCTCGGGAAATAGACATGTTACCAAACAGTTGCTCCAAGGCAGAAGTGTCAGAGGCTTGCGAAGCATCACTTTCGCTAAGACATCTCCCATAGGTGCGTGTTCGAGATGATCCTCGAGCAGATATAAAACCCATATTACTGGAGGATCCGGCAGAATGTTCAGCTTCATCTTCAGGAATTACTGGGATATTGGGAACATAACTATGGAGTTGGGATCCATAGGCGGTCATTCCACCACTACCACTTGAAGGACTCGCGCCAGGTGTTGTATAAGAGCCTCCTCCTCCCAAGTCAATATCCTGCCAATTGTTACCCTCTTCTTCATCATCATCGCCAGGATGATTGTCGTCCTGTGCGTAAAAAGCAATGGGTATGGCTCCTCCTCCGCCCAGGTCGTGATCATGAGCATCGTCATCTTCATCATCGTCATTGGCATCGTGACCTCCATGGCCCCTACCGTGATGATGATGACGCCCCCCACCAGGGTGGTGCCCTCTACCTCCGCCTCCGCCGCGGCGAGGTCCAAAGCCCATGCGACGCCGAAATCGTCTCCTCATATCTTGGAGCTCGTCGCAAAGGCCGTAGATAAGAGCGATAGCCTCCATGGTTTGCTCCCGACTCCACTACAAGAAATTTCGTTTCACAAAGTCAAATTCAGGGATAGCAAGAGTAAAAGTTGTTCGTTATAATAAAAGTAAGAGTCTTACGCCAGGACTGTTTGAGGACAAAGGAAGCTCGGGACAATTTCTTCTTCGACGCCTCAAACCAAGAGGGTTAGGAACCTCCGGCGTTCCAGTATCCTGCAGGTTAATCAAATTAGCCACAGTGTGAAAACATGAATGCATGAATAGATCATCGTTGTACTTACCATGGGCCCCATAAGGCGCGGTCGAATGGAGGTTACATAGTCAGCACCCATGATGAGTAGATGACCAATGGGGATCCCCATAAGGTTGACCTCGAGTTCTTCAAAGGTCAAGGAGCGAGGATAGAACACTTTCGCTGGGGGATCTGCTGGCACCCGAGGAGGCCATATATGCATACATTGGTGGGTGACCCTCTCGCCACAATACCAGATGAAAGTGAAAGGGCCTTCAAATAGGACCCTCCGGCAGTTGATCTCTTGTAGGATATCGAGATCTGGAAGTTGATCTTCCGTAACCTCGTAGGCAGCCCAAGGGTTCAAGGCACACTGAATATGGGTTAGTTGATAATTTAAGGACATCAAGGACAGGATGGAAAAGAAAGGAAGAGGTCATACCTGTCCGGGATTATTCAGCAGGCCATGAAAGAGCTCCAGATGCTCTACCCGACGCTTTCTCTCCAACAAATCATCACTCCCCCAGCGGAGAGCGATCGGGAAGACATCTCCAGCAATAGACTTGGGAGAAAGCCCCTCAAAATACTCATAAAACCAAATCTGCGGGAAAGGAAGGTTTAGTACTTGAATCACAGTGAGGGAATGAAGGATAAAAGAAGAGAGGTACCTCAATGACTTTCCACAAGCCAGAAAGATAGGTGTTGTTCTGTTCAAGTTTTGACTTGGGGACCCGCACCCCAGAACGGAGTCCACGAAAGAGACATGTGTAAGCCACGGCTCCCCAAGCAAGGTTATGTAGGTTATCTAGATTTTCTAGATTCCCTAAATAATGAAAATAAACACGACTACCACGTTCTGCGAAGATGGTGGTGCATAGGAAAATAGCAAGTATCACTCGCCGCCGCTAAGCATCGGTATAAACTTCATCCCAAAAGTTGCCCTTCTGAACTTCGTCGAAAAGAACAGAGTATCTGAAACTTCGATTGTCATGCACGGTAGCCATTATCGGACCAAACAGGGCCAATTGCTGGGCCTTGTCGTTACCCAAAACATCGGAGTAATACAGGGGATCACCACCAAAAGATAGACCGGTAATCATAGCAAAATCCAAAGGGGTGATGGTCATTTCATACTCGGTAAAGTGAAAGGTATTGTTGTATCCCAAAACCGTTCACTTAATGCACGCACGACGCAGTGGCCGGTAGGTTCTCGCATGGCATGCAGAGCATTGAGCAGATGGCCAAGTCCAGCATCTCGGATGATGTTTCTGGCTGGATAGTCTAGCTGCTCCAGCTCATCCAGCAATTTCATCACTTTCCCTATAGCCCCACAGGCTTGGATGTTATCCGCCTGCAAGGTAACATAATACACGATAAAAAACCTGCGAGTTGTCAGCTTGACACTATAAGAGGTAAAGAAAGTTACATACCGGGATTTGTGTCGCATAATGGGAAATGTGGGTGGTTCGACAATACAAGAGGTCATGACCGTCCCATTGGTCAGGACCGGCCCACTCCCTGCTCATATTGCCCTTTTGGGCTATGTCAGTAGCCCACGCCGCTTTCTTAGGGTGGTATTTCACGGGTTTTGTCGAAGGCATACTGCAAGCAATACTCAACTCAAGCGTAAACTTCTCAAATGCTCGAGCAAAGTAAGAAAGTAAGTTGGAGACAAAATGAAGAAAAATTTCCCAAGTGGAGCAAAGCCAATACAGATTTGACAAAATGGAAATTTTGTACCAGAGTTATCAAAAATCCACGCGGATTTAACTAAAAAAAACTGCTCAGAACAGCGGAGGTCCGCGCAGATTTGGGCCAAGTAAATTTTTGTTTGGCCCAGTTTAGTGAAGCTCCACGCGGATCCAGTAGCAAAATGGAATGGGATGTCCAAAACTTAATCTTATTAGATTTAAGTTCGAGACTTGACAGTGTATGCATGAGGTTGGGCTGGATCCACGCGGATTTGTTACCCAACATAATTTTTCAAACATAATTTCATGGCATGCCCAAACAAAAAGCTCAAATAAAACAGGGGAAAATTCTCAACTGCAACTGGAGTCCCGCGGATTTCAGCCACAAAACAGAGCAAATATTCTAATCGCAATCAAATCCACGGATTTCAAAGAATAAACAGAAAATTCTCAATCCGATTCAATTCCTGCGGATTTCAGCCACAAAACAGAGCAAATATTCCCAACTGCAACTGAAATCCACGCGGATTTCAGCAACAAAGTAGGAAAATTCTCAACTGCAGTTCGAATTCCTGCGGATTTCAGTGACAAAACAAGAGCAAAAACGACTCATTTGCAAATGAAATCCACGCGGATTTCTGCCACTAAAATGCAACAAAAATGTTTTAAAGCTCAAAGTTCTCAACCGCCACTGAAATCCACGCGGATTTCAGCCACGGTACAGCTCAGGTTATAAATCTAGCTTAGGTATAACCAGCACTTTTGAACGTGTAAATTCAAGTTCAGCTTTGTCGCATTTACCTGCTATGGCCTGGGTCCTCGCGGATTTCTTCGGCAGCTCAAAGTTCAGCTCTAATCCAGCTCAAGTTCAGCTCGGTTCAAGCGCAACTCCACGCGGATTTCTTTGGGCAGTTCAAAACAGTCAATTTTTTATGCTTCGCGCGGATCTGAGAACACAAAAATGTCAAAATTTAAGCATGTTTTTTTTTTGGTTCCTTGCGCATCTGGGCTTTGAGGCTCAAGTTCAAAAAGAGAGAGAGACCAAACAACAGAACTTACCCGGTTGTAATTTTGCTTGGATTCGCGCGAATATGGCCGAAAATGTGGGGGAATCACGCGGATTTCTTGAGCTTGAGCACAAGGTTGAAGATGAAGATATGAAGTGTTGAGGAGCCACGCAGATTTGCTTTTGAATGGCTTGGAGCTGCGCGGATTTATGATGGAAAGAGAGAGTGTGAGTGGTTGGAAGAAGAAAGTGAATAAGGGTTAGACATAAATGAAGATAATTCATGGATGGTGGACATAAATGGAAGGGGAGTTTTCTTGTCTTACCTTCATTTTCATTTCATTTTCCTTTTTTTATTTTTTTATTTTTTATTTTTATTTTTTATCTTATTTTATTTTATCTGTCATATAATTACAAAATTTGTCCTTTTTCAGGAAAAAACATATCAAGCCTGGACGATATCCAGCAACCATACTAGCAACGGACTAACTCCGGATAAATTCTCAAGCTACCCTTGAGTATTAAAGCCTGGACAATATCCAGCACCTGAACCAGCATCGGACTACCTCCGGTCAAATTTCTGATATTCAAGCTACCCTTGGATAGCTCAGCCTGGACAATATCCAGCAATTGAAGTTAATAATTGGACTACCTCCAGTTAACTACAACGTTCTTTTCAAGATATATACTTTGACTTTCGTCTTATTCATACTCAGTCAAAGTGGGGGCTAACTGTAGACACAAAATACAGTCGGACCAAAATTCCATCAGTACCACGCAGATTTTACAAGCTAGGCCCAAAATGGCGGATTTACAAAGCCAGGGTTAAAATGACCCAAAGTCACGTGAATCCAATCTTGGGCCAGAGTTGCGCGGATTTTGGGCCAGAATGGACTGGGTCCTCGCGGATTTGCGAAGCTAGGGCCAAAATGTACCGAGACCCAAAATCATGGGGGTCCTCGCGGATTTGCAACTCCAGGGCCAAAATGTGCCGAGAGCCAAAATCATGGGGGTCCACGCGGATTTGCAAATCCAGGGCCAAAATGTACTGAGAGCCAAAATCACGCGGATTTCTTACCAAGGTGGATCCATGGGCAAACCCAGAGCCTGGCGGATCCGGTTTATGGGTCAGTCCGGATCCTGAGCGATTTCACGCGGATTTCGCAAACGCTAACCGCTAAACCACATTTCACGAAATGGGAAATCCGTAATTTCGAAGCGTGAGATTTCAAGTCGCTCATCGCCGTTTGCCTATAAAAGGATCCGCGTGGATCCTGCAGCAGGGCGGAAAAAAGAGGAAAAAAGCAGATAGAATTCTGAGAAAGAAAGCAAAGCAAGAGAGCCAATTACTGAAATTCCACGCGGATTTCTGCACTATATTTCTGCAATTCTGAGCCATTCTGGGTGGAAATTTTCGGATATCTTTGGGGAATTGCGCGGATTTGTGAAGGCTCGGTAGGGCGCCTTCATTTTTCGTATTTGTGTTTTTCGCATTTGGGGAATTTCGCGGATTTGTGTTTTTGTTCAGTTTTCGTATTCAGTAGATTAGATTGTAAAATGTAGTTTAATCACCCCGCCCGCTGTAATTTAATTTTCGAACTTGTTTAGACTTTATTAAGAGTTCTATGCATGTTTTTTTTTATTCCGAGTGACAACCTTTTCTTTACTTTTTTTTCTTTCTTAATAAACTCGACCCAGTAAGGGCAGCTATGGCGGACGATGCAAGGGCACCCCCTACATCGATACCTTTACCCCCGGATCCGAATTCTGGTTCGAGACCGGAGTCATTTTTTGTTTTTTGTTAATTTTTATTAAAAATTAACTGGCGACTCCTTTTATTTTTTATGCAAATTAATTTTTTTTAGGCCAAGTACTTCGCTCCGGTTTTAGTATCCTTAACCAGAACAGGAAAGTTGGCCCAAGAACACTGTTCTGAAATCCGCATGGATTTCCGCGATGGTTCGGAATCTTGTCGAATCGCGAGATTTCTCGATGGCCCAGAGCAATCGCTCGAAATCCGCGAGGTTTTCCGGTCAGTGGGCCTGGCCTAATCCAAGTTCTAACAATGAGAAACCGGTAAAATTTGTACCCTAAGCAACCCTACATCGATTCGACACTCCGCGGGGGACCGTGCCCTCCGGGGTCGCGGGCCCTACACTAGCGATCAAATTCCTCGCCGAATTGATCTTGTCGCACATCCTTGATGAAGCCCTGGAAGTCCTGGCCCTGGACCATCTCCCTCAGTATACGCGGGTCAATACGCCACAGCTCAAACATGCTCTCTGGAGGATCTAAGGGGATGAGACTAGGATGGTGTCCCATGATTTGCCTTGAGGCCCTTTCTCCAAGGTACCAAACGTAACCTGAGGATCCCTCGATCAGGAGGCGAAGACGAGTGTCGTGTTCAACCAATTGTAAGAGGGTCGACAATTGTAACGCCCCGGCCCCTCCCTGGCCGTGGACATTACCAATAACTGCTTTAAGGATCGCTGACTGCCCCCCCAAATCACCCCGAGTCTTTCCAGCGTGTTTCGTCCTCGCTCACACACTGCCTGAGAAACTTCTCAGGAGGTCACCCATCCTAAGACTACTCCCAGCCAAGCACGCTTAACTGAGGAGTTCCATACGGATGAGCTACCATAAAAGAAGGTGCGTCTTGGTGATATAAGTAGTCATTTCAATCCTTTTAAGCCACACTTTAACCACATATCCGGGGTGTTACAATCACCCCCACTTAAGCACACATCATCCTCGTTGTGCCACAATCCACTCCAGAATCTTTGCCCCGCTAGATGACTGCCCATGGATCTCCCGTCCACTAGCGCAGCTCACGGTCGCAGGTCGGCTCTGATACCATCTGTAACGTCCCGGCCCCCTCCCGGGCCGTAGACATTACCGATAATTGCTTCAAGGATCGCTGACTGGCCCCAAAAATCACTACGAGTCTTTCTAGCATGCTTCGTCCTCGCTCACACGCTGACTGGGAAAACTTCCCAAGAGGTCACCCATCTTGAGACTACTCCCAGCCAAGCACGCTTAACTAAGAAGTTCCCAACAGATTAGCTACCATAAAAGAAGGTGCACCTTGGTGATATGAGTGGTCATTTCAATCTTCTTAAGCCACACTTTATCTATATATCTGGGGTGTTACAACAACCTACCCACATTGAAACCATCCCATGGACGCCAATTCACCTGAGTCTGCAAAAGCAAAAGGAATTAAGGTCATAGCGCAGAGGAAAATAAAAATAAAAATGTTGGGTATAAAGAAATACCGGAGTAAGGTTGTCCAGTGCTTGCCGGAGGAGATCGAGATCCCTGGCCTGTACTTTTTTCCATGAATACCATCGATAGTCCAACACTCCGTGGCTGGTACCGTCCTATCCAACTTTGATTGGACGCTCAGGGGCAAGATGTACTCATAGGCCCATGACTGCATAAACATAATGTCAAGGAAAGAAGAAAAGAGGATCAACATCAAAAGTTAGAAGAGTCTCGAGTAGGGACCTCGAGCACCTTCCATAAGGAAGGCCTATATTGGAAGCGAGTTTGAGCTCAATGAAGATACACAGGCTCTTCACTCTGTGAAATCCTCACCCCACGGCGAAGCCCATGAATGAAGTTGGCATATGCCGCCTTGCCCCTGTTTAAATTCTGAATGTTGTCGAAATTCAAAAGTTTGGATAACCACGACAAGAGAACATTGTCCCCACGGTTGGCAAAGAGGATTGCGGAAATGATATACGCGAAGAAAATGAAGCGGTGTTGCGCTTCAGGAAGGTTCTGAAAGCTTGCATCACCAATGGTCATTTCAAAATGAGTGTAGGAGAGGTTGGACAGGCCCTGTCTCTGACGCAAGCGTACCGTCACTGAACTCAGCATGTTCAAGACTACTGGAGGAATATCTACATCAAGTACCACATCTTACCCACCCCAAGGGAGACCGATAATCATGACAAAATATTTGGGCGTGAAAGTATTGGTAGTGTCCCAAAATCTCTCAACAATTGGCCGACCTATGAGGCGAAAGGTCCGACAGTTCCAGGGTATTAGACATTTCCAAAATGGCATAAAACCCGCTGCGGTCAAAGTATCACGCACAAAATCCCTATGGATTGATTCTGCAGCTCTCAGTGGGTCTTTCAAGTTACCGCGGGTTTTCATGATATCCTCCTAGAAATGGCGAAGAAGAAAATTCAGGACGCTACTTAAAGTGGGGACTCATTTAGCTTTTTGAACCTGAATACAGTTTGTTGGACCCTAGCAAGACCCAGCATGCATTTGAACACTGGGCTCACTATCGTGGCCCACGAAACGATACCCACGGACCACCAAGAAAATCACAAAGGCCGCATGACCTTTGTTGAATAAACGGCCCAGTTCCTTAGCCCAAATCGCATAAACGCCCCGGCAGAAATTAGTAAAGGTCGTTTAACCTTTACGTATTAAATGGATCATTCCCAGCCCGAAACGCGCCAGAAGCCCGCAAAAAAAAATACTCCCTCCGTCCCAAATTAATTGACACTTTGACAAAATTTTGACCGTTAATTACTCACAAATTACAATGAGTTACAATATGAAATTACCGTCATTTGAAAGATACTTTACTAAAAATTACAATGGAGGTAATTTCATATCGTAACATCATTGTAATTTGTGAATAATTGACGGTCAAAATTTTGTCAAAGCGTCAATTATTTTGGGACGGAGGGAGTAATAACTAAAGGCCGCATAGCCTTTAGTCATTTTAGGTGGGCCAGTGCTTGCTATTCGGGCTAAAAAAAATGGAAGGGAAAATTGCTAAAGGTCGCCTAGCCTTTAGCCTTTTTTAGGCGAGTCAATGCGTCGATTTGGGCCAAAGTTTAGAAGTAGGTTGTATGGTGTGGGTCGAATTTCATCGAATACAAGTCGGGTTTTCGGTCGGGTTTGCATAAATAAAAGGATTATTCAATATCCTAAGCCACAAACATGTAAACATGCTTAAAATAGTTAAAAATTGACAAGACATGAAAAATAACAATTCATGCTTGCTCATTTTTATACTAAGTTAAGCGTAAGAGAAAGTTCAAAGGTCACCTTGTCGTGAGAACGATAATAACAAGCGTGGCTCCAGGGACGAACAGTGAGATCAGAAGGGGGAGCTTCTACACCAGGTACAAAGTTACGCCGAGAAGACCTTTCATGAGGCCAGGCCGTTGCATGAGGAAGAGGAGGTTTCCTTTGGCTCCGAGGTTGCATCTTTTACTGAACTCTTTCTTCAAAAGGAGCAAAATTCTTTGAGAGAGAATAAGAAGAAGCTATGGAAGAAGGAGATATGAGTGAATGAATGAAATGCATTGAATTTATAGAAAGGTTGGGTGAATGTGAACCGTTCGTTTCTAGGACCCGCCTCGAGATTCCAAATGCGTTTCATTGGTCGAAAATCCAAAGGTCATCATCTTGCCCCCCAAAGGAGAAACAGGGTGATGTGGGCAACTCTTGTCCACATGCGGGTCGGGCCCACCTGGATTCCATTCACGAGGAAGGAAAAAAAAAGAAAAAAAGAAGAAAAATAAACACAAGTCGCATAGCTTTTGTTTATGCAAGGCCCAGTTTCGCGGCCCAATTTCCTACGCCAGCCCAAATGAAAAATAAAAGCCACCTACCTTTTATGGCATCTATGTCCGGAAAATGCAGCCCAAGCTCGTTACGGTCCATCAAAATAAGTCATTCAACCCACGCGGTCCAAATTTTTCGGCCCAAAGCTCGTGGCCCAAGGGTTTCCGAGGCTCATAATCCTCTCAGGTAAAAATCTAAGCCAATAATCCCCCTTACATTTCAGAAAAAACTAGCACTTTGTTTTCTTGTTATTTTCAGGTCCCCACATAAAAGAGCACAGACATTTCAGTCGTCCAGCTGTTGCCACCTAAAGGCCTCCAACGAAATCACCGACATCTTTAGTCATCCAACAGTTGCCACCTAAAGGCCTCCAACAATATCACTGACATCTTCAGTCGTCCAACGGTTTCCACCTAAAGGCCTCCGACGACATCACCGACATCATCAACATCTTCAGTCGTCCAACGTTTGCCACCTAAAGGCCTCCGACGACAGCATCAACATCTTCAATCGTCAAACGGTTGCCACCTAAAGGCTTCCAACGACATCATCAACATCTTCAGTCATCCAACAGTTGCCGCCTAAAGGCCTCCGACGACATCATCAACATCTTCAGTCGTCCAACGGTTGCCACCTAAAGGCCTCCACGACATCATCAACATTTCATTCATCCAACGGTTGCCACCTAAAGGCCTCCGACGACAACATCGACATCATCCATCTTTCAGTTGCTACAAAAAAAACCAACACCGACAGCATCCATCTTTCGGTCGCCACATAAAAGAGCACCGAAAACATCCATCTCCTGGTCTCAGAAGTCAAGCAGTCAGCATCTCAGGCTACTTTGACCCTCGTCCTATTCGGACTCAATCAAAGTGGGGGCTCTCTGTAGACACCGGAATTTGCACCGACAAAATTTCGACTCGTCAAAACTCAGCAAGTCATTCGGGCCGAACACCAAAATGGGTCATTGAGCCCACAGAGTCAGCAAAGCGGGCCAATAGATCAAAAGAACCCATCCGAAATAATAAAGGTCGCATGACCAATATTATTTTACAAGCAGGCCCAAACGCGAATCCGGCCCAGTATAAACTAATATAAGTCGCCTGTCCTTTGAGTTCAGTAGTGGCCTGCCTTTTTTTTGCCACTTCACCAATCTGTGTGCTTAATTCCTATAGGCCGCCTGACCTTTGCGAACTTAATTGATTTTTGGCGCCAGAATTCCCATGCAATCCCATAATATTAGCCCACGTGATTGACTTTTTTCATGACCGGAATATTGTTATAAGCCGCTTGACCTATAAGCTTGCATGGAAGGGCTTGATTTGTGGGATGTGCCTTTCATCTTTCCTTCCAAATCCCTCACCTCTCCACCTATAAATACCTCACCATTTTCACTTATCTTCACCAACTATTATCATCACTCCACCTAAACTCTCTCAAAATTATTTCCATCATCCCTCTCTAATTCTCTAGTAATCACTCTCATCATCTCCATATCATCATTAACATACCACCCTCCTAACCATTCCTATATATATCCTTCCATCCAAGCTTCAAACTAAGGTCAAGTCAAGGGATCAACTTTCATCTCATCCATCACCTTTAAGCAAGGTTTGTTATTCATGATTATTGTATTTAAGTATGTAATTTGTGCTTTAATTCCTTCATTTGTGCCGATTTTGTAAAAGAATACCGCATTTGTTTTATATTACATGTTCAAGAATATAATGTTGTGAAATATATTAAACTTCTCCCCGCTCTTTTTCATTTCAAGTTCGAATTTAGTAGAGTCTGTTTTCTAACAGGCGAATTCGAGAATTCTTTTAATTCTCAAATTCGTAACCTTACCCCCGAGCTTAGAAATCGGGTTCGTAGACTAGAGATATTTTTATCATTTTTATGGTTTGTTGATTTCCTTAAATCGGTTGGCGACTCTTTCTCTTTTATAAACCCCTTTAATTATTAAAAATAGACGTTATTATTAAAAAATATTTGCCAATGATTTTTACATTATATTTCATGAATTAAGGAATCGGCCAAGAGAAAAGCGACTAGAAAATGATAAAAGCCACCTAACCTTTATCATTTTCTGCCTATTTTTCTCTTGGGCCGAGGGCAGACAGGCTCATTCATAGAATTGTTAAAGGCCGCATAGCCTTTAACTCTTCTAGATGGTCTCGCCTTTTCTCTTCGGCCCAAGATTTATGAATAATTAAATGTAAATCATTAGAAAAAGATTTTTGGTATAATTTCGAGTACTTTTGTAATATAAATAGGTTCATAAATAAATAAAGTTTCATCACCCCGAAAATGAATTTCGAAAATAAAAATATCCTTATTTAAGGATGAAGCAACCTTAGTCGGCTCCCGATCACCTAAGTAGCGCATCCGAAAACCGATCTCCCCTAAACGGGGGACGATTTTCCAGGTCCTATAATTAGGCACGTCAAGTTTCAAGGACGAAACTCTTTTGAAAAGGGTAATGATGTAAAACCCCGAGTCTTGGTTAAGGTTGCCGTTAGTTCCGTCTGGAAAAAAACAATTGTCAAGTATGAGTTTAAGTTTCGAGGACGAAACTTCTTTTGAGGGGGTAATGATGTAAAACCCCGAAAAATTCTATTATTTGTACCGTTAAATTACCTAATGTGCGCTTTATCCTGTTAATTATTTATCTATTTTCATACGGAGCTTTTAGGACCGCGAGTGAGTTAGTTGGAATTTTTAGAGTCTTAAAAATATCAGTTAAAGAATTTTTGGGCTTCGGGTAGATTTTATTCGTATCAGTTTATGCAATTTTATCTGGGAATGGGTGTTATTCTTATGAAATAAACTTTGGGGAAAGAATTACTAACACTCAAGAGTAATTTGTGTTGCTAATTTTTGCTGACATCATTCGAATGACATCACCACCCTCATCCATTTTTCTTTCTTCTCCTCCCCTTTCTATATTAACCAAAAACCCTGCTCAGAGAAATCATAATACCAACTTTTGCTGCACCTACTACCTTTACCTCCCCCTAAACACGTGCTCCTCTCTTTCTCTCTCCCCCTTCTCTCTCCTTCCCTTAATATTATTCCCTAGTACTGTTGTTGCTCATCTGACAACCACGCGCCACGCCAACAACCACCTCAAACCACCTCCTCCCACCAGCTGCTTGCCGCCAACCACCACCCCATCGTTTTCCGATCGCCGTCGACCCATCACCATCGCCCGAGACCACCTCGAAGTAACTTCTACTCTCCACGTCCTTTCCCAGCTCACACCACGCAACTCCACACTACACCACCTCGCACCATCATCAAACCGCCATCAAAGCCACCTCCGACCACCATCATTTCACCGGCGACCACCACCTCCACAATTTCCGACCACCGCGCTGCCATCGTCGCCGCCCAGAACACTTCAAAACACTACCTCCAAAACCTCTTTGTCTTGCCCTAATCGCAACCTTCAACCACCACAATGCAGGCCTATTCCGACGTCGCCAGTGGCCATCTCCGACGAGGATGACCTCCCTGACTCTGGCAACCCCCCCCCCCAAGCTCCGGGGAAGCATTCACCAGCACCAAAGTCCGGCGAGGACGAAGCCCGGCCCTTCTCTTAGAGCTGCTACTGCCGCTGCTGCTACCTCCGTTGTCGCCCTCCTTCCGACCACTCCGTGCTGCCGCCGCCGCTTGTCGCCGACTGTCACCACCGCCCAAGCGCCACCCCCTCCTGGTTGTCGTCTCTTGATAGTATAAACCTCTAACCCTCTTTCTCTCTCTATATTTTGTGTTTTGCTTTGTTCGTAAGTATATGCTCTATGATTGTATTGTGTGTTTTGGGTGATGAATTGTTGAATGGTTGAACAGTAAGTGTTTGTTTATAGGATTAAATAACCCAAAAGTGTGATTAATAGCCTAAAACTTTTGTTATCGTTGAGTTAGAAATGTTTACGTACCAGGTATTGTTGATTCAAAAACCCATGTTTTAGTTTTATGTTAGGGCGGGTGATGTTCTTACTGTGGCAAATGGTTAGTATTGTGGTTAGTATGTTTGTTTGATTCAAATCTTCTTGAGACAAGCATGTTAGAAGTTATTAGGGTGTTTCTTGTGATTATTGTCGAGATGAAAAGGTAATGACATGTCATGTGGAGTGTGGTTTGTTTCTTAAAATGTTTAGAAGCATGATAGGAACAAGAATTTATGTTAATGCATGTCTTTGATATTTTATATTATTATTATTATCAAGTTTCATATTATTACTATTAGTAAGTTTCATATTATTGATATTAAGTTTCATGATATTATTAAGTTTTTTTATGATTATTAAGTTTTCATATTGTTACTGGTTTCATGTTGTTATTAAGTTTTATGTTACTATTAAGTTCATATTATTATTAAGTTTTCATGATATTAGGTTAGATTGAATAAGTCTTGACTATGTCTCTTAACATTTCATAAAAATAGTTTTCATGTTTTTATATATGTGAGTTGGTTTAAATATCATGTTAGGTTTAGGTGCGTAAGGGTTAGTTTATGATGGCCTTGGAACGAACATGCTAGGAACCCTAAAGTGTAGTTTTAGATAAGAATGCATGATTATGTGACCTAGCTTGCTTTTACATGTAATAGTGGCATGTTTGTAATTTTTGTGAATAGTACCATGCAAGGTTTTCATACCTAAGTTTAATGATGTTAACTTTGGCTAAATGATGTCCTAAATGAGGTTAAAGGTGTTCTAAAGTATTCTTAAGTTTTCATGTTGTTATGTTGTTATGTTGTTATATGAGTATTAAGTTCGAAACCATACGTTAATATTATTATTAAAGTAGTATCGAGTTATTTTTTTAAATGTGTACGTGTTCGACCTTATTTGTTTTTCCTTAAGAAGAGGTGTGTTGTGATGTTCGTGATTTCCTGATAGTTATGCTCGTTACATGTATTACTTACTAATGAAAGAGTGATAAGGCTGGGGGTAGGGTAGAATTTGTGCGTAACTAATTATTGTAGAGAGTATTAATTTTAGAACGTTATTCGAATTAATTCTAGGTCCGAGTGAGACGACGCGATAGTTAACTCCCGTGTGTAAGTGTTGTAGTAAAAAGAAGTTGTTCAGGTAATGTTTATGTCCTATTTCCCCTTTGGATGCTCTTTTATCTATTTTGTGATTTTAATTTGTTTTACGAAGGATGCAACTTGCACAGGGATTTTCTGAGAAATTGGACTGTCTGATTTGGATGTCTGTGAGTTCTTTTCTGAGTTGTAAAACGTGATAGTCTTTTAAACTCTCAGTTTTACTCTGTCGATTTTGGAAACTGGGTTGGGTTTTATTTAAAGTCTAACGTCTGAACTTCATAAGATACTAATAATCAAAGTGAAACCATAAGCGGGTTGCGGGTACCCAAAAACCAGGATCTGTTCCTGTAGGGGAGTTATCAAGAGGTCGAGGAGTCCCGATAGGGATGGCAATGGGGCGGGGAATCCCCGAACCCGCTGGGGCCCCGCCCCGCTTTAGGGAACAATCCACACCCCCATTGGGGATGGGGATGGGAACGGGGACGATTTTTCAAAATCCACTGGGGGACGGGGCTGGTATGGGGACGAAATTTTCCCCATCCCCGTCCCCATTTTCCCCGCCAGGGAAAATTCCCCGTCCCCATTCCAGAAAATTTTAAAATTACCAAATAACCTTTATTCTTATTCAATATATATATTAATAACAAGGATAAAGTAGTATTTTTTTTCTAAATCACACTTGAGGAGGATGTATTATTGTATTTTTTTCCGAATAAAACTTGTTGATGTATTATTGTTTGATTTTGATGTATTATTGCTTGAGCAAGTTAAATACGTTGTATTTTGAACAAGTTAAAAACCGGGTCCAATTAAAATTTGGTTAGATTGGATAACTTAAAAAAATCCCCGTTGAATCCTCATTGGGGATGGGGAATCCACGGGGATGGGGATGGGGATGGGGCAAGAATCATTCCCCTAAGCGAGGATGGGGACAAGGAGCGTTCCGTCGCGTGGGTTGGCATTGATATTAGCTTGAGTTAAACTTCGAATTAACAATCGACCAAAAGCTTGAACACCCAAAGACACTTGGATATGATTTTGGATAACGGATAATTCACCACCAAAACCTAGCACCCCACCATGACTATCATAAAGGAGAAATCTACCAAATGATCAATGAAGGAATAACTTGTTAATACCTCCATTAACAAATGGCTAAAGTAAGAACAAGATTTTTGAGAGAGAAACTAAGGGAAAACCCTAACAATGGCATAACATTCATCAACATAGTCTACCTAGAAAACAAGCAAGGGGGTATTATACTAATGGGGGGTAAAACAGTAAAACACAACGATTCATTGAGCGAACACAGCGTAGCAGCGCGTGGCGCGTGCGCGCGCCGTCGCGGTGCGCGAGCTGACACGGCAGCGATCCGATGGCGGCAGCGGGGAAGGTCGCGGGTGCGACCCCAAGCGTCGCGGGTGCGACGAACATCTGGAAATGGCGTTGACAATTGGGCAGACAAAAGTCGCGGGCGTTACCAAAAGTGTCGCGGGCGCGACAGCCTTCTGGGCAGTTTTTCTCCCGACTTCAAACGCGCATAACTTCTTCATCTGGGCTCCATTTTAGGCCCATAAGGTATCAATGGAAAGCTATTAGTGTGTACTTTAAGTTCCCAAAATTTGAGACCCATCGGAGTTGTATTGAAGGAGTTATAACCCAAAGAGTGAAGGCACATCCATTCCAACAACCCACGTTTTCCCTTTGGCGCTTATTCTTGCCAAAGGACTTCGAACCCTTTTAAAGGCCTAAAGTAGGTCCCCTGAGTAGGACCCATAGCTCTACTCCCATGGTCCAGGGTCCCATTTGAAGTGGATACCACACCCCGGTGATGACCAAATACGCCTCCAAGGTCCTGGGTCCACCTTGAAATGAATTCCACACACGATCCCGGAGTTGTTTCTCTCGTGTTCTCGGGAGTGGATGCAGAAAGACTTGAAGGCCATGGAAATTGAGACTCGGGCCCCAGCCCGATACGCTCTAGGATGGGGATGGGGACGAATTTTGGGAGCGGGGATAGGGACGGGGATATACTCCCCCGTCCCCGATCCCCCCCGGTTGCCATCCCTATGTCCCGATATATTTCTGAGATTGTGCACACATCTGATTTTGTTTCTGGAACTGGCCATCCATATTCTGATTCTGAGGATTCGAAATCCTGTTCTGATTATGAGTTTTGATATGATGGGGATAGGCAAATCCTGCCCGCATAATAAGATTCTCATTGTTGTCTGAGGAAAGGATTACTCTGTTTCTTATTTCTGATGTCTGATTCTGAGTTTGAAAAGTCAGTTGAGATTTCTGGAACGTTGTGTTTTTCTGAGTTGAAAGCTTGTACTATTGGTTTCTAAGTTCTGTTATTTCTTAACTCTATTATTTATGGGTTGGGATTCAAATGAGTTGCGAAAAGGTTTGACTTGTTCCCCTCCCCTAAATGAATTGAAATGATCTTTAAACAGTTATGGCAGTTAGGGGTATACATTATTGAGGTTCCCCCCCCCCCTCATGTTGTGAATGTTTTGTTTTCAAGTGAAGATCAGTTATGTGGTGGGAACGGGCTCTAGAAGTGAGGACGTTGGAGTTAGACGTTTTCATAATAAAGTTTAGTTTATATTCAGACTTGAAGTTTAGTTAATGTTGAGTTTGTGTTGTTCTAGAATTTAAAGTTCGTAGTTTGTTTTGTTGGTCTCTATTTTCGCCATGTATCTCTTTGGAGGTACAACAGTAACGCTCAAGTTAATAATAAAAAAAAGTTGAGTCTTCCGCTGTTAATGTTAGTTTGACTTTGACCTTTTCATAATTGAATTTCCGGGACGTTACACTAGTAGTCTCGATCACCTAAGGCCCACCTTGACACGAGGACGAGTAAAACCGATGCTTAATCATTGCGAGTGATGAAGTCTCTTCCACTTATCCTTGGTTGTAGACAATATGGCCTTGAGTTTCGGTGATGGTTACGAGGGACAGTGCCCGTCCTAGCATCCTTGACCCATTCTGAGAAACCCGAGTGTAGCTCGATGGAGTAATTATGGGAGTTGGAGAAGATGAGTCAAGGATGGAAGTAGCTCATTAACCCTAAACAACAAAGGTCACGAACATTTCCCCTTCCCGCCATGTCTCGCCAAATGCTGGATCGGACAGTTGTACCTCATATCATCGACATCTTCTAAATGGTGCAAATTAGACCAAGGGAACACCCTCATCCTCACCCACAAAAGAAAAAATAAATAATGAATAAATCCAAGACATTATAGACGATTCTAGCAGATATTAAGCTGAAAGGTACAAAAAGATGCAGGCTTGATATGTATACTCTAATGTTACCACCTGTATGAAGATTACAAAAAGCGTTACTGACTTTCACGACAGAGTAGAACTGGTCATATACATTAGTATTTGGATTTAATCGGCTATCAAAGATTGAGACAAATAAGTATTAGTTGTGACCACTCTAGTTGCGATGAGTCTAATCACTCGAGCTTACATAAAAAGAAGTAACCATCATTTGAAAATGTTATTAGATAGAGCGATTGATAGCTGAGGATGGCAATGGGTCGAACCCGCCCTATTTAGGCGGGTCTGGGTCCAATAAAAATTAGGCGGGTCCGGGTCTAAGCACGAACCTGTGGACCCTACACATGAACTCGTCAAATTATATATATATATATATATATATATATATATATATATATATATATATATATATATATATAATATATATATGGAAATTGAATTCTAATAATCCCTACTTTTACAAATTGGATGACAATAATCCCTACTTTCAATTTGTATTCAGATGGTCCAAAAAAAATAAAATTGTATTATAGTGGGGCATAATTGAGAATATACCCTAGATATCATAAATTTTGTGTTGCATTTGATTCAAAACTTTGTATAAAACTTTTCCACGATTTTTAATGAATTTACAGCATTTTTCCCAATTTTTTCAATTTTTTATGATTCTTTCAATTTTATTCCTTTTAAAAAATCATAATAATTGCTCGGAATCTCAAAAAAATAATTTAAAAAATGTTTTAGGAACTACACTTCATTACCTATCTGGGTGCAGGAACGAAAAAAACAAAAACAATATGGGGTATGCATGAAAAAAAATAAAAAGAATGTGGTGATGGATTTGGTACCACTACAATACAATTTTATTTTTTTTTTTGGACCACCAGAATACAAATTTAAAGTAGGGATTATTGTCATCCAATTTGTAAAAGTAGGGATTATTAGAATCCAATTTCCCTATATATATATATATATATATATATATATATATATATATGTATATATATATAATGAAAACCCTAGTGTATTTGTATTCTTAAAGTTGTATAGTGCGATGATCATGAACTTTGCGATTTTTTTTTTTGTGCATTTTAAGTTGTATAGTTGCATTCTTAGAGTTGTTGTGAGAATGATTTTTGTAATGTTTTTTTGTTGACTTTTGCTCATAGTCATGTACAATGAACTAGATGTTTTTATTGTGTTGAAAATTTGTGTATTTAAATAGAATAGTCATTATTATACAATTGCGTATGTATAAAATTAACCCGAAAAATTGATAAATCTAGTAAAAAATATATATGAGTATTGGACCAATAAGGACCTGCTATGGACCCGTGGACCCACGGACTCGGTGAGTCTGGGTCTGGGTCTGGGTCCAAGTTTTTGGGACTCACCAAGTGTCGGGGCGGGTCTAGGTCCAAAAGAAATTGGCGGGTCTTGATCCGGGTCCAGCTGGACCCGCCCCAAACCCTGCCCATTGTCATCCCTACTGATAACAAATATCGATGTTACCAACAATTAAATGAACAAAATCAAATGGTAACATGGTCTAAGAATCATGTTTTCTGACCTAAAAATGCAAAACTATCCTAATAGCTTTGGCTACACTACACTCACTTTTTTGTATCCGAAAACTGTTCTTTTACTAGTGAAACCAGATTTTTATGTCTAAATTTCTATGTTTTGGCCTAAAAATGCTAGTTATCTAATAAGTGGAAAGAAATGTGCTCTCTCACACATTCATAATTCATATGTGGAAGATAAACACGTAAATATGTCAATATACACAGAAGAGTATCGTCATCAAGTTTCCTAACATAATGAATGCACCTAACAATTTTCCAAAAAAGAAATAAAAATAAATATTAACTACGGAGAATAAAGAGATCTTATCTACACTTTCAAAGAAATAATGAGTTTTGGCTTGCAAATTATCGAAAAAAAAGGCACCAAAATTCAACAAAAATCCAACCAAATTTAAAGTGGGTACTTTAATATGATCTTTAATAGAGAAGATAATAGAAGTTGAACAATCAATTTCACACTATGCCCTGAAACGCTATCATCAAAGTGTTAATATAAATGGAAAATTGACATATAGACACTAGTTTCGCAATTTTTCAAACAAAATCGACTATATATAATCGCAATTTCAACACTGAAATTACTGACACCAAAACCTTAATTCATCAATTGAAATTAGTGTAGGAATCAATTTCTTACCTCTTGCATGTGAAAGTCGATGTACAAACACAGATGTCGGGGGAAAGCGAAGAGGAGATGTCTAGGAAGCTCGAAAGGGAGACGAGAGTATACTTTATTGAGAGGAAGATAGTATCAATGCGACGATAAGAGCAACAAAGAGAGAGTTGCGGAGACAATGTTCGGGAATAGAGAAAGCTAGGCTAATTACATTTTTTAATAACTAACAAGAAAAACTAATAATAATGACATCAACAAAAGCAATACAGTAAACTAAAAGTGACGACAGTTAACTCATTATATGCTTTTTTATAATTGTATAAATAAATATATAAATAAATAAATAAATAAATAAATTAGGTGTATGTACGTATCATAAATAACACGTTGAGGGCATGGTGTTGGATAATCCAACATAAGTATGGAATCGCCAAGGTTTAAGCCACCCCAAAACATCATAACTGGGTTTTCTTTATGACACAGTTACCAAGCAATTGTAAGGGTGGAAGGCGGCTATATTGTCCTCGGCAGGTAGAATTGCTTTAATAATTCAGTCTTGTTCTCTCTAAATCAGCATGTGTTTATCTATGTTCAAAGTTCCTTTGCAGTTAGCCAAAAAATTGGATTTCATGGTCACTCAGCTTTTTTGGTGGAATAACTCTGGTAACGAATCTAAACACTAGGTTAGGAAAGATATATTGTTTCTCCCAAAGGGAGCAAGGGGCCTGGGATTGAGAAGGATATAATTCTTCAATGATGTGCTACTGATGAAATAGGCCTGGAGCCTGCTACATAACCCTAACTGCATGTTGGCAAGGATATATAAAGCGCATTATAAGACACATTCCCCGTTGGTTCCTGGAACGAACTTGAACCGAGCTGGCTCATGGGGGCTGCGTGGTATGTGTAAAGCAGTGGGTAAACTACGGCATGGGTTCGACATAGGATAAGCTTATGAAGGCAGACTTGGGTTTTGGAGGATGTGTGGGCAGGTCACACACCACTCACACTACATAATTCGACTGAATCTACTGATTGGGTTAGTAAGCCAATGGCTAACCTGCTCCTCCCAGGGCGGTTGGAATGGAATGTCCCACTCATACGGAGAGCTTTTACTCATGATTCAGCCAAGAGAATCCTAGCGGTGACCTTACACGATACAGAAGATCATGATACCCTTGTGTGGGGACATACGCCCAATGGTGAGTACACAGTTTGGTCCAGATATGCTGCAGAATTTTTTCAGGTTCTAGCACAGGAAAGCACCTTTCCACCTGCACCGAATCAACATTTGTGGAAGGTTCTTTGGGGTTTCCATATTCCATCCAAATGGAAACTTCAATTTTGGAAGGTTTTCTATGATGCGCTTCCAATGGCGACTAAGTTGTTATATTGGATGCTCGATGTCGACACCCGCTGTCCGTTGTGTGTCACCTCTGCTGATACAACAACTCCGTTCGTGCTACTCACCTGGATACGCCAGGACATATCTCAGCTACAACTACGAACCACCTCGAGTTCCGTGGAGAAGCGCCCAATTCAGTTTGTTTGGTCAATGGGTAGTGGTACTGAGCCTGTGGATTCTATTCGGGGGGAGGGGGTGTAGGGTGGGTTATATCTAGAGGATCTGACATTGTTGAGCGAGGATGCCTTGTTATTTTTGGTTTGTCAGTGGCTCAAATGAAATTGTTGGCTATGCAATAGGCGATGCTACGGGCCAATACGGGTCATCTGCAGCAAAATCCGGATCTATACGGACTCCGTTCGGGTTGTTCAGTTTTTCCAGGGATCCTACGCACTAACTACGGAGTGCCATCATTTACTATTAAATTGTCATAAGTTATTACTAAAGTTTATTTTTGTCTGTATCTATAAAGTCCATAGAAAGTTAATTAAGGAAGCTCACATCCCAACGACCTAGCAAGGAAGCGGGTACGCCCATATTGACCCGGGCTGGGCTCTTTCTTTATTATTTGTATTAAGGTTGTCATGTATATTCCCAAAAAATAGGAGCCGTCAACAACTTAAATATTGATCAAAATGATGACGTGGGTCGTTGTACGCCCTTGATCTCTCATTGAGGTGAAGGTGGATGTGGGCTTGGTAAGAGTGACCTCTTTTTGTTCCCTTGAACATATACTCTCAAGTCTAGACTCAGCTCATCCCCTTATCCTTACCCGTCCTCAAGGCTTAAACCCTTCCTCCTCCTCGTCTCTCTCTCTCTCTCTCTCTCTCTCTCTCTCTCCATTCAAAATGGCAACAGCAACAAACCCTCTTCCCAAAACCCTATCAGTCTCCAACACATGCTTCACTAGTTCCCTCCACATCCCATCCATTTTCAACCCCAAATCTGTGCACTTGTCAAAACCCATCAAGCTTCCTTGTTTATTTCTCCAAAAACAGACTTTTCCGTCGAGAATTGTCTCCTTTGTAGCCCAAACCTCTGATTGGGAGCAGGAGGGCTCAAGTGCTGTCCTTGATGAACAGGGTTCCGACCCAGAAACAGAAGCCTCCACTTGGGCTGCCCAGGATTTTGGGGTTGCAGATGATGTAGCCGCAGGCCCTCAAGATGATGGAGAACCCTTCCCTGAAGATGCTAAATTGTTTGTCGGTAACTTGCCTTATGACGTTGATAGTGAGAAATTGGCTCAGCTTTTTGACGCCGCCGGTATTGTTGAGATTTCCGAGGTATCCTTGCACTTTTTCACCTTTTATGCTCTTCGGATTTCATCTTATTTTCTTTATTTGAATTCACGAATTTCTCTGTTTTGTTTTATTTATTTTTTTGGTAAAAAAAATCAGGTTATTTACAACAGGGAGACTGATAGGAGTCGAGGGTTTGGATTCGTGACAATGAGTACTGTTGAAGAAGCTGAAAAGGCCGTGGGGATGTTCAATAGCTATGTGAGTGTCCATCTTTGACAAATTACATTGATGTTATTTCTTAAAAAATGATGATTTGAAATTCGTTGTATTGATCAAATGTTGATTTTGTCCATGAGATGCGGCTAGAATTCGTTGTTTCAATGAATTTGTTTGTCATAGTTTTATAGAATTTCAGTGTTACCCCAGAATTCCGATGAAATGTAAGAGTAAGATAACAGATGGAGCTTACTGTGATTCACAACTTATTATGCTGCCTTCTTTTTTCTTCAAAATATTTGGAGAATTTCTAGTAGCCTGTTAGTGAATATGAAGTGGTATGCCGTATGTGTTGCAATTGCTTTCAATTTTTCATGCAAAATGATGAACATCTCGCTGCAAGATGTTTAATAACCATCTTACGTTTTACCTAAATCACTCATAAAATGTAAGAATATTTAAATCATTATAAAGGTATGTTTCATTATTTTGAAGGTTATTACAATTTATAGACAATATAAAAAATAATTATTTAATTAAATTTTTTCATAAATATAAACCATGTATAAAATGTGCATTTTCTACTATCATTACTTTGAAGGTTATTACAACTTATAGACAATATAAAAAATAATTATTTAATTAAATTTTTTCATAAATATAAACCATGTATAAAATGTGCATTTTCTACTATGATTGATAAAATTAGGCTATTATTTATATTTTTTGACCTAGCTAATAAGAATTATACTCTTATAGTTGATAAATATATATAATTATTAGATAAAATATTACTAAAAGTTGCAAAAATGTAAAATATGGACAATTTAAGATGGTTATTATCCATCTTGAGTCAAGATCTGTATCATTGTCCATTTTTCATATATAGGCGTTGTCCAATATTTGGTAGGACCTGAGGAAAAGGCAAGGCATTGTGTATTTTTGTGGCTTAAACTTCAAGCCCATTGTAGGCGTTCATATGAGTACTGCTGCTGCTGCTGCTGCTCTTTTTACATACTTTGGAGTTGTTTAGGAATTGTAAACTTCTTGCATGATAAGGGTTGGAGATCATAAGCAATGGGAAGATTTGTTTCTCTTGTGATCTATAATGTGTTATGTGGCTAGGAACCCACAGCAGAGCCTCATGAGTTCACGTTTACATTCCTTTGAACTGAAAAGTCAATTTGGAATTGTTTAGGGATGTGAAGCTGGTACGAATTTTGGGTTTACAGAGACTTGGTGCTGCATTTCCCTATTACAAAACTGTATTATTGAACTGTACTCTGTTTTGATACTGGGCCAATGTATTGCAGTCTGATTGTGTATAATCTTCTAATTCCTCATCTAACATCTATACTGTTAAAAAAGTTTTCCTAGTTCTCGGAAGAAATAATTGATGTTTATTGTATTATACGATGAAATAGACAAGAGCAAATATGTCACTTTCCTCTTCATCGCCTGACTTATTTTAATGAAACTGGGAATAAATTTACAAATTTGCTAAGAAGACTCATGCCTTGTACAGGAATTAAATGGAAGGACCTTAACAGTGAACAAAGCTGCTCCCAGGGGAGCTCGTCCGGAGAGGCCACCTCGAGAATTCCAACCTTCATTCAGGATTTATGTTGGTAATCTTCCATGGGACGTGGATGATGCTCGTCTTGAGGAAGTTTTCAGCGAACATGGGAGAGTTCTCAGTGCCCGTGTAGTTTCTGATAGAGAGACTGGTCGTTCACGTGGCTTTGGCTTTGTCACTATGGCTTCTGAGGCTGTCATGAATGATGCTATTTCTGCTCTTGATGGCCAGGTAATCTAAGACTTGTTCCTCTTTCTTTCTTTGGACATATATAGTCCGTGACAGTTTTGAGACAGTTATGAAGCATTGTAGAATATATTATGAATCTATGTGAATTAGCTTGCTTAGAAATGTCTATAAGGGATGTGTGTCATGATGTCCAATTCAGTTTTGTTATGAAGATCTTGCATTTTTTGATCTAAAATGAATAGAATCTATAACTATGTCAAAGTGTCAGCTGATCCATGGGAGTCGTTGAGCTAAAAACATAGATTCTATAACTATGCATGTGTACTTGCTCGATCTAAACATAGATTCTATAACTATGCATGTGTCCTTGCTCGATATAATTGTCGCTGTATATTCTCATTATGCATAGCTGTTCTTATTCTTACTGGCTGTTACTGGGTATGACAGACATTGGATGGAAGGGCAATCAGGGTAAATGTTGCCGAGGACAGACCAAGGCGTAGCTTTTGAACAAGACAGATCTGCTGATTGATATTAGTTCTGTTTCTTTTCCTTGCTCTCTCTACTTCTTGGTGAAAAGACTACTTGTAGTTCAGAGTTTAGACCTATTGGTGGTTCCAATGAATGCCGTGATTCTTTAGTTGGTGCAATAGTGGACAGTAACGATCACTATACAGTAAAAATGTACTGTATATACGTGACTCATGCTGAAAGTTTTGTGAGTTTGCTTCATGAATTCCTCCATGTGCAAGTATTCACCCTGTAATTTTAAAGCATTTCCCCCCAAAATTAATTGCTTGCAAGAGCTGTATTATGCAATGAATGATATAGTTTCCGACATGAGTATACTGCTTCAGCTAATACTGCAACTGCAAGATGGGGTTTGTCCATTCATGCTTTGATGTTGTGAAGTTCGGTAAGCTGCATTCATGCAACCGACGGATCATTGTCTGCATGTTAAAACAAGGAGCATTGTGTCTAGCTTTTGAGACTGACCCTTGCTAGAACATTGTAGCAAAACAAAAATCCAGAGTTCTGTATTTCATCCATTGCACATTCAAAACTCAGTCTCATCAAAATAGGGCTTTGAGGGTTGCAGAGAGGAGTAACTTGCATTCAGTGAAAGTACATATATGCACATATGCTTGTCATCAAGCTCAATACAAGATCGCACAGGACATAGTACTGTGGAGCATGGGACATATGGTTGCATTATCACAGAAAACTAAGAAGTTAAACAGTGTGAGCATAGTATTTACAGCAAAACGAGGGTCTTGCATTACAATAAGCATGTCATTGGCGACATATACCACCAAGAGATATTAAAGGTAATGTATTCAGATTAACAAGTAAAAACCATCCAAAGAGGAGCCGAGCAAGGAATGTCAGACTATTTACACAAGTTGAATTCAGTAGGTAATGAGTTTGAGAAGCTGCTGCACTGACAAGACACACAAGTGTTGATAAAGTACGATTAGCTACGCAGCTGCTCCTCACGGCTTGTCAATGGTACATATCTGACAGACGTTTCAGTTCTAACAGTGGCGGAGCCATCCTCCTGCTTGTCGATGACCTGCAAGTCCTGGAAGAATGTACCCACTGGGATAACTAATCTCCCACCAGGCTTGAGCTGCTCTATCAATGCTTTTGGGATTTCAGGTGCCGCTGCCCCAACATGGATTGCATCATAAGGTGCTGCATCTGGCCATCCTTGCCTTCCATCTGCCACCATTCACAAATACCACATCATCACTTCCAAACTCCAGAGTACTTAAACATTTCATCATTAGGAAGAAGGCGGGGTTTGTCTACCACCAACATGAATTGACAATGCGCCCTCTTTCAGCAACGGATCAGCTTCACTTTTATTAATATTTTGGATTGACCAAGAGGCTAGTTCTGGTATATGTTCTATTCCAACTGCACAACCTTGTGATCCAACCATTGTTGCAAAACATGCAGTTAGATACCCCGTACCTGCAATTCAGTGCACAACTTAGTGTCATGAACTCTATCGTTGATACAACTCGTATGAAGACTCAAAACATTTATGGCATCGTAGTTAACACTTAACAATGCTTAAACTCAATCTTATATAATTAAATCTTCCCTAAATCCTCCACCACAGGGCTACAAAGGATACACATTTTCCCATCATAAAAGCTAACAACTATCTTGCAGCAAAAACTAAGATTTCCAAATGTCTGAAAAAAAGGGAGATGCCTATTTAGTATGAGTTACTACCGAATAAAACAAAAGTGCATACTACATACAAAGCCATGATATCAAATGCAATGAGTTACCAGCTACATCACAAGTGACCCAGCCAAGATCCTCGTTGACTTCCCTACTTACATGCTAGATGACTGGTAGTGTAGATTCACATAGAAGCAAAGCACTCACGGAGTCCTCATAGAATGAAAGGGATGAAATTCTCTATAACTTGCTGAAACTTTCACTCCTAATTAAAATTGTTAAACACATACCGAAAATGCCACTGAATAGTGAATACTAAGTGTTAAGTGTCTACAACTGTTAAACACGTACCCAAAAGGCCACTGAATAGTGAATACTAAGTGTGAAGTGTCTACAACTGCAGCTAGCATGCTCGGAGATGATTAGAAGTTGAGTTTGAGAACTGGGTCAACTATAGTACACGCAGCTTTGATCCCAATAAGTAAACTATGAAGCATCGACACGGCACAGGGATTATGTTTAGGGCGCCAGACACTATCGGAGAAGGCAAACTCAACATTAAGGAGCAAGGAACAAACTGGCAGAATCTGTAAGATATATCATCCTTGAGATATCCTCAATAATTACATATTTACTCAACAAAAAATGACTCAGGGGGACCTTACATTTTTTGAAAACTATTTTTAGGCCCCCAATGTTTCTAGAATGTTTTTTTAGGGCCCCATGTTTTGAGGTTAACAATTGTAGGTGACAAATTTGATTATTTGAATATGTTTCCGGCGAGATTTTGGCGGGAAATTGCTTGAACGTTTTATTGTTGACGAGTTTCAAAACTTAAAGAATGAGTGTAATTTTAGTTATCCAAGAAACCTTGCAGGAAACATGTTCAAATAATCAGATTTGTCCCCAAGCAATTGGTAACTTCAAAACAAGGAGGCCTAAAAACACATTTTAGAAACCTGAGGGCCTAAAAATAGTTTCCACTAAGTAGCTTTTTGCTTTATCAAGTGTATGTTGCCTAAACATAAAATGACTACATTTTACCAGTTCCAAGAAATATAGGCAGCTAACTGTACAGAAAATGACAAGAATATGGCAAAATCTTACAGAGGAAACTAATGATGACTTTTGTCTAAACGTTCTGCTATAAGTACGCACACATCATTGTCCTCGACAAACTAAGGATTAAGGAATAGTTACGAGGTTAAGGTTATGGGAAAAAGAAAAGGCTGACCTGAACCGACGTCTAAAGCATGCATGCCAGGCTGGAGATAATCCTTCAAGAGTTCAAGGCACATTGCGTGCATGTGAGGAGCTGATATGGTAGCATTAAACCCTATTGGCATGGGGCTATCGACATAAGCAGCAGTACCCTCAGGCACAAACAAGCCCCTATCAATAGTTTCCATAATCTCTGCCACCCTCTCGGAATTGATCACACCATATCGTCGCAATTGTTCCACCATTGCCTTGTTTCTATCCTTGTCACCTCCGGAAGAGTATTTCTGCTGTTTAAAACCGGACCATTATGTTTTAAATGTCCTAACTCAAACCAACCAATCCACAGAAACAACAAAAGGAGTATCTTCCAGTTAAGTACATTCCCACTTATAAAGACAGGTGACAGAGACAGAGTTGAGCTATCCAAAATGGGACTTAACTGGTAAAATGTAGAATCCATGAAATGTACTCAGCAACGAACAAATAGCAATTTCTTCTCAATCAACAGGTCAATTCAAAAGCATGTTCCTTGACAATCATATGGAAAAATCACACCATTTTCTCACTGCTGGGGAATTAATCTCATCCCCCAATTTAAAACCCACCGAATGTACACATTTTTAGTTCTAATCAGGCCTTACATAATAGAGTTCCACCTTCATCATCATTCATCATAAGATTAAAATTACGATCAACATAAGAAAAAGAACGCAGATTAAAAAAACCCAGAAGCCAAAATTGACCAATTAGATCATGAATCATCATAACAAGGTAAGGTGACATGGCTGTAAACAAGAAGTATCATGAAAAATCATGTGATTATCATCAAACCCTAGACAGAATGAACCAAAAATTGGAAGAAATAGAGTGAGAGAGAACCTCCATAGGAGAGCGAAGACAGTTGCCCGTGGAGAGAGAGAGAAGGGGATTGAGGTTGAAGAGAGAGAAAGTGGAGTAGGAGGAGAGACGGAGAGTGTAGAAGGAGAAGGTGGTGTCAATGCGATTGATAAGAAGAGAAAATGGAAGAGGAATAATGGAAGATAATAATAAGGTGGTTATGAGGAGCACGGTAGCGCCACCCCAATACGCCAACAGCGACCATGATTTTGATGTTTGATGCCTTACTGTCGCTCTCCACCCGTTTTAAAGAAAAAGAAATTCGCAACTGTTATTCATGTAAAAAAATAATGTCCTAACTCGAAAAATTCAATTTAGTCTAGCATGATTATAGATTTTTTTTAATCCAAATTATGCCACTGGCTAAATTACTACAAATATAGATATAATATTTTTCGACTTTACGTTGTCCGATCACGAATTTAAACTCGTTTAAATTTCGATACAGAATAAATGTAAAAAAAGTTTTGCATTTAATGTTAACTTTACATTCTATGCCTGATTTATTCGAACTCAAAATTATCCAAGCCCGATAATTCCTTCCTGCTTTGGGCTAAGCTAGACATGCTAAAGCTTCCCTACATCTACCTAGAATGACTTGAAATTGAATTTAACCTTGTAGGCACAAAAAATGATCAAAGCAGCCCTAAATTGTAAAATAAATTAAGTTGGTTATTTTGATTAGTCCAAATTAATTAATCTAGTTTATTTAAGTGAAATTGACTTGAGTTGACTATCATGTTAAGATCCACGCGACAATCAAGTCAATGTCAATAACGAATTGCTAACTCAACCCAAACCCAAGTTCTGGTCAACGCCCCAAGAAGACTAACAAGTTATGACCCTAAGAGATGGAGTCATTTCATTATAAATAGGATTCTACCTTTTCAAGTAATGAGCCTAAGAGAAAAATTCAATTCTAAAGAAGACTCTTTAGAGTAAAACAATAACCACATCAAAACATGTCGTTTATTCTAGAGATTAAAACACCTGCTCAATTGAGACCCAAGCCGCATCGACTCTCCTTCAAGAAGATTAAAAGATTGAATAAGATGTTTTTTATTTATTCATCTTGTAACAACAATTATAGAGATTGTACCCAAATTGTTTGAAATCAATACAAAATTAAATTCGTCTAATTTTTCATATCTTCATTTATTTTAGACTCAAAAATTTGTGGTCATAAATTTTGTCACGGCGGGTGGAATAATCTCTACCTCTCATCTCCTTCTCTAAAAGTAAAACTTTCAAGAACCTCTTCACGAAGAAGACATGGCAACAGAGACTTCAACCAATCTACCCTCTAGGAAGAATGTAAACTCTCTATCGCAAAAATCCAGGAGAAGTGCTACAAACTCTAATAAATCAAACACTAGAGTGGTGATCGACAAGAAGCAAGACAAGAGCCGATAAAGTTACTACTCATGGAGCACTAACAATCTCAGAGTGTCATGCCACACAAAGTCTTAGCTACACCATGCTTGATAGTGTTGAACTGTCGATCACACCTTTACCGTGGTCCCTCCTAAGAAAGAGCTCGCGACAAATATGAAGATGAAGAATGAGGTCATTGGAATGGTAGGGGAAATTCAAGGTAACAAGGCCATCTGATGTTGTTACCATGTCTATCATGGATATAGAAGTTTTGATCATGGAAGAGGAAATGGCTAATATACAAGTCACACTGCAAAATTTCTCTAAGGAGAGCGAAGAGAAAGATGCTTAAATTAAGCATCAAGATAAGACGATTGCTAAGTTGGAGAAGAAGTTAAAACAGCGACCAACCGAATCCCTTGGTAAAGATTCAGAAACTGCGGAAAAAAACAAATCTAGTGAAAGTAAGGTTGAAAGTGACATGTCTAAGAAGGGCAACAAGCTATCATCATCGACGAGCTCAATGACTACAGAACAAATCCAAAATTTAATTTGATCGCAAGTGCACTTAAGGCTCAACTAGCTAGGAGAACATCACAAAGAACTCACATGTACACTACTAGGCTTTACACTAAGGGTTCGTTTGGACCTAGGAAAACAACAAGGGAAAAAATAATTTGGAAATTATTAATGCATCCTTTTGATAAGTGAATATTTTATAATAATTATTAGGGCTCAAACATGTGTATTCCGTACAATTAATGTCCTAAATTCAACAATTTTATACCGAATTCTGTGATTGCTTCACTTGGTTTTGGAGATCGGTATGATTTGCAAGGTTTAATTAAAATCCACTTAAAAGCGTGAAGAATTGAAGGAAAAGTGTTGAAAGTTAAGAAGAATTGAGAAAGAGAATTGAGAGAAGAAAGAACTGAAGGAAGGAAACCTGCCTAGCAGCGCAGCCCAGCCCAGCCCAATTTTGGGCGGAGAAGCCAAACGCTGCTAGTGGCCATCCTGGAGAAGCTCCCAGAATCGTTGCATTGGTCAGACGATGCCAAGGGGAAATCCATCGCTACCAGCGCCCAACCACGAAAAGCAAGGGCAGAAGGACCAGACGCGACCAGCGCCTCATGGAACGCTGCCAGCGTCTGGTGCCCTAGCCGAATATTATAAAAGGGCCCTCGCTCTGCCGTTGAAAAAAAGAGACTTTTTCGTAAGATTTAACTCACCGTTTCTCTACAATTTTTCTTAGTATTAGTTTTTCCAGTAGTATTAGTTTAGATTTTTGTAAGAGTGATTGAAGAGGGGAAGAAGATTGAATTGGGTGACACAAAGAGATCGACTCTGCTGCCTCGAACACTCGGTTATATATATTTACATTAAGTCTTTCAATTTGATTTTTGTTTTTATGTTGTTAATTAGTTTCTATATTATCAGTAACTAAATCCCTTTGCTTAGGGGATAAACTCGATGTCTTTTGATTGATTATGAATGCGATCTTGGTGTGAAGTTATATTTAATCGTTTAATTTTCGTATTATGTATGTCATGGTAATTGGTTGATCACCCTATACTTGGTCTAGAGTCTTAATATCGGAATGACTGTTTGTTATTTTGAATTGGAAAGACAAAGATTGAATAGGCGTAGAAAACAGTTAGAAATAATGGGTTCACGCTTAGGGTCAAGTTTAATCACTGCAACTCACTTCAGATTCAAAAGATTAAATAGGCGTAGAAAACAATTTGTTATTTTGAATTGGAAAGACGAAGATTAAATAGCCATGAAAATATATGTTTAGTTTAATCATTACAACTCACTTTGGATTCAAAAGATTACTGTGATAGGCCTTACAAAGATTATAGACCCCGAATTCCTAGCACCACTTCGCACCGGGATTACTAATTTATTAGTCGGCTAACTAGAGTGAACTCCCCTAAACTCCCTTAACTATTTGGTAAAACACTAAAAATTGATGCTTTCTTAGTTTATATTTTAATTCACTATTTCTCAACTATTTGGCCGACCTAGCATCCTTTGAAGTGAAGTAGTTTAGTCCGTAGTTGACACAAGTCTCTGAGAGACGACCTTGATATACTACACTGATCCGTACACTTGCGGAGCACCTATCAAGTTTTGGCGCCATTGCCAGGGAATTGTTTACCCAACTGCCATTAAACAAAAGCACTTTGGTTAACTAGGTTACTTGTTTTCTTTATTTTCTTTATTATCACTTTTGATTACGATTGATATTCTTGTTTTTGTCCTTTTTTAGGTTTATGCAAAAAGACTTTCTTTCGAATTCGACCACGAGATCGAACGCAGCCTACGAGAAAGAAAGAAAAAGCAAAGACCGGAGAAAGAACAACAAAAAAAGCAAGAAGAGGAGCAAGCTAGATGCGAAGAAGAGATGGTCGAACAACAGCGAACATTGGGACAGTATGTGACGCCCAACGTCACTAACCCCTAATCCGCCATCGTAGTCCCCACTATTGCAGCAAGCGACTTCAAACTGCAACAGTCGTTGATCAACTTGGTGTCCAAGGCACCATTCCATGGACTTCAAAATGAGGATCCAAACCTCCAACTACGCCTCTTCCGCCAAGCCTGCGATACGTTCAAGGCAAACAACGTTTAGTAAGACGCAATGAAATTGAGGCTCTTCCCATTCTCTCTAGAAGGCAAAGCATGAGAGTGGCTCGACTCGCTCCCACCCAACTCAATCACTACGTTCAACGAGCACACCAGCATGTTCTTGACAAAGTATTTTCCTCCCAGCAAGCTGACTAGTATGAGGAATCAGATATCGACGTTCACATAAGAACTTGACGAATCACTTTACGAGGCTTGGGAAAGGTTCAAGGATCTCCTCCGTCAATGTCCTCAACACGGATTCAAACCATGGGTTCCAATCTAATCATTCTTGAACGGAGTGACTGAATCCACTAGAGGAAGCATCCTCTCAGCTGCAGGAGGCGATCTCATGGACAAAACTGTGCCTCAACTTACACATATCATCGAGCAATTGGCAAACAACTCTCACCAATGTTCTAAACCCCACCCTAGAGCGAGAGGTAAGCTAAATGTTGATGCTATTTCATTATTATCTTCTAAGCTTGATACTCTAACGCATAAAAAGGATCGTTGAAATTCACATACAAACCCTCCTCTACCATGCGCCTCTTCTCAATCGACCGAACATGTTACCTTAACCTGTCCCACAAGAGCAGTCAGTGATGACCAAACTCAACAAGTCAACTATGTTGGCAACCAAAGGCAAAACTATGACCTGAACTCCAACACTTACCACCCAGGACTAAGGAACTACCCCAATTTCTCTTACAAGAATAATAACCCCACTAGTCCTCTTCAACGACAAGGGCAAAAATACACACCCCCAGGATTTTAGAGACCTCCACCGCAAGGTCCTCCTCAAAAATCGAACCTAGAAATCATGATGGAGAGCCTTGTAGCGGGCCAACAAAAACAGGATGGGGTAATAAAAGATTTAACGAAAAAATAGAAGCGCTAACGACCCACAATAAGATTTTAGAAAACCAAATCGCTAATTCGGCAACTCCCTCCACTAGTTTACCCCTTTAACATGTCCCCAATCCGGGAGCCCAATGCAATGCGATAGACTGCGAGGTACACGAGCCTGGTTACGATGCACCTGAAAGTCTGAAATACCTGGAGCAGCTAAGGTAGACATCAACCCCGACCAAAACGAGGAGACCAAAACACCCTTGGTAATGCCTAAAAAGGAAGACCCAAGGAGTTTCAAAATCCCTTGTCTGTTAGATGGTGTGTCGACCGAATATATATGCGTTATGTGACAAGAGTTCTGGGGTGAACATCCTTTTAAAGTCCCTCCTAACAAAGCTAAATCATAGGGAGTTAAAAGTGACTAGCGCAACTCTTCACCTAGCTGATAAGATCCTTAGGCGACCCCTAGGAGTCTTAATTAAGGTCCCTCTGAAGATATGAAAACATCATGTTCCTGTCGACTTAATGGTTCTAGACACTAGAGAGGACTCTTCTACACATATTATTCTAGGCAGGACATGAAGGGAAGGTCAATAATAATCAAGCTAGGAGAGTCGATGATGGAATATAAGGTGCAAATAGACAAGAATGTTTTAGTTCGAACACTGGACAAGATTCGAGACGTTAGTGACCCCATCTTTCAATTAACCCAAAGATGGCTCAAGGACCCCGATGACTAGGGGTCAGTACCGTCGAGCTAATGACGTTAAACAAAGCACCTTGGCGAGGGTACATCACTCTTCTATTATCTATTCCTCCCCATTCATTTTTATTTCTTTTTATTATTCTTTTTAGTAATTTTTAATTCTTTGTTCGTGTTACTTCACTAATTTTTCTTTTATTATGCAGAAAAAGATAAAAATTTATATTGGCATTTTGCACTTTTGTGTTTTTTTTTATATATTTTCTAACCTGATAAAAGTAGAGCAAGTGTGATGCTTATAGGAACCCACATCGCGTTGAAAAGTAGAGGTAATAAGAGGAAACAAGGAGAAAAAGGTGAAAATCAAGCAAAAAATAGTTCGAAAAGGCTAGGTGAGAAAACGCTGCCAGCGCCCAACAACCGCTGGTTGTGTCTATTCCAAACACTTCAAGTAAGGGAATTTCTCCAAACGTGGCAGCGTCTCCCTAGACGCTAGCCACGTCTCTGGAAAATTCCCAGAATTTTGCCCGCCTTTAGACTTAAATCGCCCCCCCCTTTTTTTTTATTCTTTCAAAACTTTTCAAACCTTCAAAATCTCTCACCCTTCCTCTCCTTCTCCCGATGTTGCCCCCCTCCTCAACTCCCTCCACAACTCCCTTGCCTCTGCTCGTTGCAGCCGTCGCAGACACCACCACCACCATTATCTTTTTCTTTCTCTCCTTGATGTATGCTAGCTCACAATGATCAGAGTATTTTAACTAGCATGCACCATACATTTACACACACAAGCTGAATGTTGTAATGCAATAGCTAATGGGAAACAATTGGCTGGACTGAATGACAAACCGAGCAGAAATAATAAGGATAAACTTGCTTACAACTGTTACAGACACACCTTCAGTTGCAATCAAGGGCAAATGACTCTCCCATTCATGCTCCTATAGACACACCAGAGCACAGATGATCAAGTACAGTTGATACTTGCTGGATTCTTGCCAAAATTCAATGACAGGAGCTGATTTAACCAAGGATTGAGAGTTATATGTTACTCAAAAACTTTAAGAGGTTCTAAGACACTCGAGAATACTATTGAATAAACACTGAGATGCCTTTCATTGCAGGAAACTTCAGAATATAAAGAAACTACAGTTTGATTAGCAGCTGCTTAACATAAGCTAATCTACCTAATCTCCCTGATTTAATCTAACTTATAAAGCTTAAAATAATTACAACTGATTACATCCTAATCTAACTAATATCATCAGGATTACATTGGATCAGAAAATAAAAGGAAAATACTAGCTAAGTTCTGATTGGACCAAATGCCAAACGGGTGGCAAAATGAACCAATCACAAGCTTTCCTGTCTAAGGGGGTAAATAATTTTTTATTGGGGTAGTTCCCGCGCAAACACTAACCTGGAAGTAATCTCAAAAGGTTAAGATTGAGCTGGAAAGAACAAAACAACCCTTATGGACATATAACAAAAGACTTAGCCTCAGAACTGAGGTTCTGGAAAAACTGATAACAAACAACCCTACTGGGATTGCTTGTTCTGGCACTTGAATCTTACTGATGCCATGCTCGAACATGCTGGGACTTGGTTCAGACATGAAAATGGCATGACATAGAACAAAAAACTCCTAGGGAACCTTGGCTGATTCTTTCTTAATCAATGGATATGACATTGAGAAAGACTGCTGCTTCGATTGTTGTTGCTGGGAACTGGATTTGGTCTGAATGACCAATGCTGATGGGATGAATGGCTGAAGGTGCCAAGACTTGCTTCACAAGTGTGTAACAAGCTTGGATGGATGCTGTGGATGGATTGGTGGCTGCTGGAGGTGCTGTGATCCTCCTGTTAGGTACTTGACATGCTGATTGTGCTGAAAGATCTACTGTCTCTACTGGGATTAGGAAGCCTTTTGTTTCTGCTGGAGATGCTTCCTTAGCTGCTGAGTTTGGTGAATCAACATGGTCTCCTCCCTGCGGTGCTGCTGAAAGTGCTGGTGAAACTCCTTTAGATGCCTCCTTTGCTGATGAAGTTGCTGCTGCTTGCTGCTCTTCAGGATGATCTCCATCATCCTCCCCAGCTTGAGGAAAGTTTGTCCTCAAACTTGGAAGGTCTTCATCTGCTGGATAGTATGGTCGAAGATCTGCTACATTGAATGTTGCTGAACCTCCAAACTCTTCAGATAGGTCCAAACTATAGGCATTGTCTCCTATTTTCTCAAGCACTTCAAATGGTCCATCTGCTCTTGGTAGCAGCTTGCCTTTTCTCTTGCCGGGGAACTTGCCCTTCCTCAAGTGGATCCAAACTAAATCTCCAGGCTAGAAAGTGACCTTATTCCTATGCTTGTTGGCTGATGTAGGCACCTGCTCAATGTATTTGGCGATTCTCTCCTTCACTTGCTGATGAAGCTCCCTGATCTTATCTACTCTTTTACCTGCTTCAAAACTAAATTTGACAGAAGTAGTTAGTGAGACTAAATCCAAAGGGGAAATTGGATTTTTACCATAGATTACTTGGAATGGAGAGTAGCGTGTGGCCTTGGATGGTGCTTTGTTGTAAGAAAACTCAGCATGGGGCAAGAGAGTGTCCCATCCTGCTTTATTTTTGTGAATCAGGTCTCTCAATAGGACTCAAAGTGTTCTATTAGTAACCTCTGTCAGTCTATCAGTTTATGGATGACAAGTGGTGCTGTACTTGAGCTGTGTGCCTAACTTCTTCCCCAAAGTAACCCAAAAATGGCTCAAAAACTTGGTATCCCTGTTAGAAACCATAGTCTTTGGCACTCCATGCAACCTTACAACCTTCTGGAAGAACAATTCTGCAACTCTTGTGGCATCAAAGGTGGTGTGGCAAGGTATGAAATGTGCCATCTTTGAAAATCTATTAACCACCACCATCACTGAATCCTTGCCTCTTTGAGTTCTTGGCAAACCCATAATGAAATCTAGACTGACATCTTCCCAAAGGATGCTGGGAACTGGCAATGGTGTGTATAAACCTTGAAGTAGGCTATGCGACTTAGCCAATTGACAAATGTTGCACCTCTTCAGTAGATGCTCCACATCTTTTCTTATCTTTGGCCAACTATAGTGCTCTTTTAACATCAACAAGGTCTTCTCAACTCCAAAATGACCTGCTAAGCTCTCTCCATGGATTTCTGAGATCAACAACTCCCTGAAGCTGCTTTTAGGAACACACAATCTGCTTCCCTTGAACAAGTAACCCTGGTCTATGTGATACAGACCCTGGGGTTGCTGCTGGCATTTCTGGTACAACTGCTTAAAGTCTCCATCCTCCTGATACAAAGCTTTCAAATGCTCAAAACCAACAATTCTAGAATCAAGTATATGAAGCAACATGTACCTCCTACTCAATGCATCTGCTCCTTTGTTTAGCACTCCTGATTTGTGGTGGATCATGAAGTGAAATTTCTGTATGTACTCGACCCAAGCAACATGTCTGGTGTTGAGCTTGTGCTGCCCTTGAATGAACTTCAAGGCTTCATGATCACTGTGTAATATAAACTCTACTCCAATGAGGTAGTGTCTCCAGTGCTGAAGGGCTCTAATGATGGCATAGAACTCTTTGTCATAGGTATTGTACTTCCTCTTTCATCATTCAACTTTTCATTGAAGTAGGCAACTGGCTTGCCTTCTTGTGTCAATACTGCTCCTATGCCAACACCTGAAGCATCACATTCTACTTCAAAAATTTTGCTGAAGCTGGGTAGTGCTAGAATTGAGGCTGAAGTGAGCCTCTCCTTGACTTCTTCAAAGGCTTTCTGGGCTGCTGTTGTCCAAATAAAGGACTTCCCCTTCACCACTTCAGTCATTGGGGCCAAAATGGTGTTGAAATTTTTGAAAAATCTTCTGTAAAATGAAGCCAGGCCATGGAAGCTCCTAACTTGATGAATAGAAGTGGGCACAGGTCACTCCCTAATGGCTTGAATTTTCTCCTCATCAACTTGGATACCTGCTGCTGTAACAATGTACCCCAAGAAGTTCACTTGGGATGTAAAGAAGTGACACTTCTAGAGATTTCTAAACAACTACTCCTTGCTCTGAATTTCTAAAACCTCCTACAAATGCTTGACATGTTCTTGCTCAAACCTGCTATAGACAAGAATATCATCAAAGTACACAACAACACTCTTGCCTATGAGTGGTTTCAAGACCTGATTCATTAGTGTCATTAATGTAGATGGGGCATTAGTCAAATTAAAAGGCATGACCAACCATTCAAACAAACCTCCCTTGGTCTTGAAGGCTGTCTTCCACTCATCTCCCTCATAGATCCTTATTTGGTAATATCCACTCCTCAAATCAATCTTAGAAAAGAGTGCTGACCCATGTAACTCATCCAACATATCTTCAAGCCTAGGTATAGGGTACCTATACTTGATTGTGTAGGAACCCGGGGAAAAGTGTGAACACTTTTCCACCGTGATGCGCTACTTAATGATCGGGAGCCGACTAAAGTTGCTTAATCCTTAAATAAGGATATTTTTAATTTTCGAATTTCATTTTCGGGATGGTGAAATTTTATTTATTTTACAAATACGTTTTTATTATTTAAATATTTGATATTACGCCAGAAATACCTTAAATATAACTCAAAATTGGCCTAAACAATGATTCAGGCCTAGAAGAAAGCAACTGAGCCGCCAACAGCAGCCAAAACCCGCGCGAGTTTTGTCTGTCGTTGGGCCGGACCGTTTGCTTTCCCGGGCCAGAGAAAATGGGTCAGAAATCATAAAACCCGTGCGGGTTTTTTCATTTCATAGCCCATTTTCACTCGGTTTAAACCTTGAGTGAATTGGGAAATATTAAGTCATTTTAAATTATTTTTAGCGAATATTCAAGTGTTTAAATAATTAAACGGATTATAAAAAAAGTAAAGAGTCGCCAGCCGATTTAAGGAAATCGACAAACCATAAAATAATAAAAATAACTCCGGTCTACGAAATCCGATTCTAAGTTCGGGGGTAAGGTTGCGAATTCAAGAATTATAAGAATTCTTGGATTCGCCCGTTAGAAAACGGACTCTACTAAAATCGACAATAAATGAAAAAGAGCGGGGAGAAGTTCAATTAATTTCGAAACTTTATATTCTTAACATGCATTATAAAACGAGATTTTTATTTACAAAATGTGCACAAGTAATGAAGATAAAACATGAATTACATAATTAAAATAACAATAACAAAAGAAACATAAAGACGAACCTCGTTGGTTTAGGAATCCGAATGCGCCGATCAAAACCCTTGATTTCCTTTAACTTGACGAATGGAAGGGTGAGTATGGGAATGGTATTAAGATAATATGTGGGTGGTGATTTTGGTAAAGTAAGGAGATGGTGAGAATGAGTATAGTAGAGAGAGTTTAAGAGAGTGTAAGGATAGAATAATGGTGTAAGTTGGTGGGAGTGATAATTGGTGAGAGTTTGAGTAGAATGATGGTGCTAATTGATGATAATGAATGGAATGGAGGGGGGTATTTATAGGTAATGAAGGGTAGGTTTAGGAGGGAAAATCAAGGGGACACATCCCCATGATCAAGCCATGCAAATCACGTAGGGATCAAGTCAAGGTCAAGGGTCAACCCACATGGTGCTAATATCATGGGATTGATGATCAAAAATGATTTTTGGCGCCGGATTATCAAATGTAAACCCTGCGCGGGTTTTAAAATCCATGGCACGGATCGCTGACGTGGCACAGCAAAACGGTGCGTTTGAGCGATGGAAACCCCGCGCGAGTTTTCAACCCTGGACCGGGGCGCGCCTTGGGCCTGCCTTGGTTCTGGGCCTTCCTCTTCACATAAAACCCGTGCGGGTTTTGTTGCTGGACTGGGCCGATTCTGTTCTGTTTATTTTGCTTTGCTTGCTACATTGGCCCAATGATGTATCCGACCTTCAATGTTTTATTCATACTTTTAATAAGTCGGGATTATGTCGATGCAAATCACGGTGTCTACAAAGAGCCCCCACTTTGATCGAGTCCGAATAGGACGAAGGTCAAAGTAGACTTGATTGCTGTCTTGATGCTGGCGGTGGTCCTTTATATGGCGACCGACTGATGACGTCGTCGGTAACCTTTAGGTGGCGACCGTTGGATGACTGCTGCTGTAGATGTCGTTGGAGACCTTTAGGTGGAATCCGTCTGGACGACTGCTTTGATGAAGAGGTCGTCGGTAACCTTTAGATGGTAACCGTTGGACGACTGATGTTGAGAATGTCGTTGGAGCCCTTTGTGTGAAATCCGTTTGAACGACTGCTGCTAACGACATCTTTGGTGGCCTTTAGGTGGTAACCGTTGGACGATTGTCGGTGTTGCTGCTCTTTTGTATGGAAACTGGATGATAGATGGTCCCTTTTTAGCGGCGTCCGGATGATGGTGCTCTTTTATACGGCAACCTGCTGGATTGTCCCTTTTAGCGGCGACCGGATGATGGTGCTCCTTTATGTGGCAACCTGCAAATCATCGCAAAAGCAAATATTAGTTTTCGCAAAAATGCAAATGGGTTCAGATTTTTACCTGAATGTTGGGGACCCTTGGGCCGTTGAACTTGGGCTGCTGAATTTGGGCCGCTGAATTTTTTTTTGTTGGCAGGAAACCCGTGCGAGTTTTATGATTCCTGCTGGGCCACATGAGCTTGGGCCGCTTGAAATTAATTTCCTTTTCTCACGTAGAAAACACATGCAGTTTCATTATCTTCATTGGGTGCTATAAAACGCCGCTGCCTGGGCCCATAGCACACCCAAAACCCGCGCGGGTTTTGGTGTTTTATTTTCCTTCTTTTTTTTTTCTCCTCGTGAAGGGAATCATGGTAGGGCCCAGGCCTCATATGGACGAGAGAGAGCCACACGACTTGGTCTCCTCTTTGGGTGGCAAAGAGATGACCTTTGGATTTTCGGCCAATGAAACGCATTTGGCATCTCGAGGCGGGTCTTAGAAACAAGCGGTTTACATTCACTCTTTATTTCTATAAATTCTAAGCCTCATTCATCTATTTCCTTGTAACGCCCCGGCCCCTCCTCCCGAGCCGCGGACATTACCGATAACCGCTTCAATGATCTCTGACTGGCCCCACAAATCACCACGAGTCTTTCCAGCGTGCTTCGTCCTCACTCACACGCTGCCTAGGAAAACTTCCCAGGAGGTCACCCATCCTGGTACTACTCCCAGCTAAGCACGCTTAACTGGGGAGTTCCCAACGGATGAGCTACCATAAAAGAAGGTGCACCTTAGTGATATGAGTAGTTATTTCAATCCTTTTAAGCCACACTTTAACCACATACCCGGGGTATTACAGTCACCCCCACTTAAGCGCACAACGTCCTCGTTGTGCCACAATCCAATCCAGAATCTTTGCCCCGCTAGGTGACTGCCCATGGCTCTCCAGTCCACTGGCGTAGCTCACAGTCGCGGGTCAGCTCTGATACCATCTGTAACGCCCCGACCCCTCCCGAGCCCCGAACATTACCGATAACCGCTTCAAGGATTGCTGACTGGCCCCACAAATCACCACGAGTCTTTCCAGCGTGCTTCGTCCTCGCTCACACGCTGCCTAGGAAAACCTCCCAGGAGGTCACCCATCCTGGTACTACTCTCAGCTAAGCACGCTTAACTGGGGAGTTCCCAACGGATGAGCTACCATAAAAGAAGGTGCACCTTGGTGATATGAGTAGTTATTTCAATCCTTTTAAGCCACACTTTAACCACATACCCGGGGTATTACAGAAATGGGTCTTGATTTTAAATGTAATGAAAAAAATGCTTGAACTAGTGTTTATCATTTTTTTTTCCTTCACAGGCCATTGTACATATAATGTTTTAATGAGGTGCAGACAATTTGAGGAATACTGTTGTTGTGAATAGTGCGGGTAAGTAATATTACCTTGAAACATATAATGTTTTGATTATCTTGAATCTTTTTGTTTGAAATGTTAGTACTATGTTATCTCAATATTGCAGGAAAAGTTTTGTCTACCGAATCACACTAATGTGGATAATGTTCTCATGGCTCTTTTCAATGGAAAGTATGGACATCACAAACGTAAAACAATCAAAAAGCTTTTCAAAGATGCTGAAAATAATCTAAAACATCGGAGAATAGAGGATTTGAAGGCAGTGGGGTATGATGATGCTTCTATAAAGAATGCTATGAAAGATGATATATTCTCTTATGATGAGAAGGTGAAAGAGCTGGACAAATTGGATCGTCTTGATGGCTACTCAATATATGAGTGGGGGAGATTCTTGGCCTACATAAAATCTGATGAGTATAAGGTGTGTATAGGATGAAAACAATATTGTCTTTCTTTTGCACTAATCTATAGTAGCGATTTGTAAATAATTATAATATATGGTAAATATTTTAGTGCCTTTCAACCATGGGAAAAGAGGCTAGTGCAACACAAAGTCACTTTCACACCACTGGCACTAAAAGTTTTGCTGAAGTTAAGCACAAGCAGGTTAGCATGATATCATACTTAATTGTCTTTTTTTATATAATTTTTTGTTTATATATGTACGCATAACTATGTCCATTGTCTTTTGCAAAATGTACTAATTCTTTTAGGAGATGAAAAAGAAAAGAAAGCTTGGCTTTCTTGAGGTGTTTCACATCACTCACAAGAAAAAAGATGGAACTTATGTCCAAGATCAAAGCAAACTTTTAATGGTATGTGAAGTAATTAAGAAATTTTTAATAACATCAGCTTTATAGGTATTGTCGAAATATAGTGCTTTCCTCCTTGTAGGAAAAGGCAAATGAAAAGATTGAAGAACTTAAGGCCAAAGGATCATCCAAGGACCAATTGACCTAAGAGAAGGAAGCTTGGATACATTGCATGGGAGAAGATAGGCCTGGAAGAGCACGTTTATATGGTGTCTCCTAACATTCCGACTATGCCTAATTCTCAGGTTTGATATTTTGACCTTCTTTATTTTGAAAATTTGTGGTGACCTACATTTTGGCATTTCTTTTTGTACTAATTGTTCTAAGACTGGAGCTCAAGACGGGCCAAAGTTTGTGCCATATTGTTTTTGATATTACTACTTTTTGACAATTGGAGTATGAATTTAAGGTTATGGATTTGGTTTTTTTTTTGCCCGTGCAATTGTGGCGTGTTCAGTTCAAAAGGAGTATGAATGTACAATTTCATTTTCTGGGTTTAAATGGTGTTTCTGATTTTGATTTAGATGAATGATATGAATCTTGGGATGTTCAATGGGAATCCAACGACAGGGATTAGTCCTGGAACTCCATACATTCCAACTATGCCCGATACTCAGGTACGATATTTTGGTCTTCTTTACTTTGAAAATTTGTGATTACGTTTTGGTTATATATATGGTTATTATGTTTGTACTGAGTTGAATTGGGTTGTTTGGTTATTATGTTGAAATTCAAAAATCAAAACATAGATATAAATTGTGGTTGCTTGTTCATGCAACTAGGTGAGTCGAGTCAAACTGGAGAATGGATTTATGTTGTCATTATTACTTAGAAGATAGAGTTCAGGAACCTATTAATTTTTCACAACTAATTTATTTTATATATGCGTTGTTTTTTCAGGAACCCATGAATGTTGACGTGGATGGTGGGCTTGCATCAACCAATGATCACATTGCATAACTTAACCATGAAGAATGTGACTTAACAAGGCCAACTCGACAAACTTTTATTTTGGAGGTGGCATATATTGCACATGAATTATAGATATATATATATTGGTAACTTTTTGTGAGTTAGGCCATATCTCCCTTGTCACCATACTTGACACTAGCTTGTAATACAACTTAAGATTGTTTTTGGAATCTTACGATGTTGTCAATTTGGTGTATGTTAATGTGAGATTGAGATTTTTAAATTTTATATATATATATATATATATATATATATATATATATATATATATACATATATATACATACATACATATATATATATATATATATATTATATATATAATATATATATATATATATATATATATATATATATATGTATACATATATATACATACATATATATATATATATATACATATATATACATATATATATGTATATGTGTGTGTGTGTATATATATATATACACACACACACACACACACACACACACACACACACATAGATATATATATATATATATATATATATATATATATATATATACATATATACATATATACATATATATACATATATATATATATAGATACATACATATATATATATATATATATATATATATATATATATATATATATATATATATATATATATATATATATATATATATATATATATATATATATATATACATATATATATATATACATATATATATATATACATATATATATATATATATACATATATATATATATATATATATATATATATAGATATATATATACATATATACATATATATATATATACATATATATATATATATATATACATATATATATACATATACATATATATATACATATACATATATATATATATACCTATATATATATATATATATATATGTATATATATATATATATGTATATATATATATATCTATATATATATATAGGTATGAGCATAAACTGAAACATTCTGGAGCTACAAAGATAGCTATTAAATCGTGCTAGAGCCATTTCTGTACATTCAATGTACTCTACGGATAGAGGAATACATAGAGTTGAACATAGTAAAATAAGAAATTGAAAGATTTCGTTGAAATTGTTCGTTTGGAAATTTCCCGAAAAGCTAATCATAGGTTCTTCTCTCCATCTAACAAATGAGTACATTATGCTCATTACTAAACTTGTTGAAGAGATGAAATATAACCAAGGTATATCTTTTTGATCAGAGGTTAAATTGATCATCAGAAGAAGAATTAGGCCAAAAATTAGGATACATTCTGGAAAAATAAAACTTCCATCGAAGAGAGGCAAATGAAAGGCTTTCATAAAAATTCTCGTAGAATCGAGAATGAAGTTTTCATTCTGTACATGCCGGATCTTAAATTAGTAACCGCTATATATAAATGAAAAAGCCCTAGAGAACTGTTCTATGGGGCGATCGCGGGGGAAGAAGAAGAAAGCCGCTAAATCTGGGAGGAAATCGAAGATCTCTTGTAATGATTCTGTTTCAGAGATCTTAGTTTCGAATTCTGATCTTGGTGAGGATGGTTTTGTTACTAAATTTGATTCGGGGAGTGCTCATGAGGTGGTAGCTTCTCCATCGTCTCCAATCAGGACCTTTGTGGGTTTTGACGATTTTCAAGATGTTGATCAATCTTTTGAGGATTCTGATGATGCAAGCGGACGTTGTAGCTCTGAGATTATTCCGGATTCACTGCAGTTGATGTTTGTACCTCCTCTGGAAGTCGATAGTATCAAGACTCATCAGCTCTCACAGAAAGATATTGAATCGGAGGTAACTTTTTGGTCATCTTCGATAATTGGTTTTGTTTTGGGAGCCCGTCCTCCCTTATCTGTAATGGAGTTGTTTGCTTGAAGGATGTGGGGTAATGAGGGGTTGGATAAAATCGTCTGGAAACCTGAAGGTACTTACATTTTTAGGTTAAAGTCGATGGCTGAAAGAGACAGAGTTTTGGGGCGTCATGTGGTCTATTTTGATAGGAAGCCTTTATTAATGAAGGCATGGACGTTGGGCGATTCATCTAAACCTGAGGAGGATTTCTCAGTTCCTATCTGGATCAGATTACCAGGTCTTGATTGGAGGTTTTGGAGTAAGGAAGGTCTTAGCAAGATTGGAAGCTTACTTGGTGAACCTCTAATGGCAGATTCTTTAACAAGGGAGAAATCGATAATGCGCTTTGCTAGGATTCTAGTAAAGATGAAGTTGGATCAACAATTTCCAGATTGTGTGCGTTTAATTGATGATGAAGGATACCTTTATTCTCAAAGGGTTGAGTATGAATGGCGACCAGTTAGATCTACAGAATGTAAGATGTTTGGTCATCGTGCTGATGCTTGTAGAAAGAAGGAAAGAAACAATGGAGGCAAAAATTTCCTCATGTGACAGCTGACACTGGAAAGGTAGACACATTGAAAGAAGATGCTAATATTTTGGTACCTAAAAGAGGGAAGACTAGGCCTGATACTCCAATTGTTCCTAACATTGTTGTAGTATCAGTGCCTGTTTCTTTATCTCCCATTACTGAATTGGCAATGGTTGAGATTGGAAGTTCTCCCTGTACCAGTTCTGCTGTTGATTATGGATAAGTTTCTTGCATGGAATATTAGGGGTCTGAATGGCCCTAAGAAACAGGAAGGTTTGAAACACTTCCTTATGATGAATAAATTTGATCTGGTGGGACTTATGGAAACAAAAGTATCCTTGGATATGTGTGACAAAATTAAAGACTCTTTCTATTCTGGATGGAATTTGGTTCATAATGGTTCAGTGGATGCGAGAAGCAGATTATGGGTGTTGTGGAGAGGAAGTTTTTCAGTGACCCCTTTGGTTATTCATTCTCAGTTTATTCATTGCAAAATCTCAACTGGTCAATCTTGTTATTTGATTACATTCGTTTATGGGGATAATGATCTTGGAAGAAGGAAAATATTATGGGAGAACCTTGCAAATCTGGCTGATAATTGTATGGATCCTTGGATCATTGCAGGGGATTTCAATCATGTCTTAAATTTTGATGATAGGATCGGGGGTAATGAGGCCTCTGCTGAGGAGATTATTGACTTTCGTCAGTTTTTGAATGATTATCAGATTTCTAAGGTTCATCATTCTGGTCTGAAATATACTTGGCATAATAGGAAAATTCTATCATGTATTCATCGGGTTCTTATCAATTCTGAGGGCTTGATTAAATATAACTCCATTTCCTATTCTGTTCTTCCACATGGAATATCTGACCACTCCCCTTTGGTCATTAGCTTGGTTTCTACTTCCGCTTCTCCTAGAAGACGGTTTATGTTATGTAACATGTGGATTGATTCTCCTTCTTTCAGGAGTATTGTCTCTGAGACTTGG